>JAENPR010000603.1:0-378657 GCA_018135685.1 Themeda triandra
AACCAAGCACGTACCCTCACGGGATCTACAGGATTTTGGCGTATTGACTTTTTCTCGTGCTTTGTTTATGCTCCACACCTCTCATATACGCTACGTGCTCGACCTCTCAATTATTGTTCAGCGCGTTTATAGTTTATTATGGTTTAGCCATAGAAAAAATTACTATACCTCTGATGAGTCGTTGTTTTAATCGTATTTCCTCTGTTTTACATGTAGATTTATCTTAAGTTCAATATTTTTAACTTGATCATCGATTTAAAAAAAAACCATATAGTTTCACAACATATGATCTATATACTATTATCTTGCTGAAAAAACTATATACCACTATGTAAGTATTTTTTATAGTGAATTTAAAACACGTAAATGTTACCTTTTTGTTTTTGTTTTGTTTTGTTTTTTTGTGAATAAATGTTACCTTTTTGTTGTTAACCTATACTACAACATTTTTTAAACTGATGGTTAGACATGTTTGTTAATTAACCTATACCAATTTTAAAATTGATGGTCAACATTTTTTATTTACAAAAAACTAATACAATGTGAAAAAATAGAGGGAGTACTAATTGGTTATAACATTGTTTCAAAATGCAGGCGCCTGAATATATCCAATTCTCTTAAATTTCTCACTTTTTTGGTTCTCTTTGATTACACGCACATTATTAGGTTTTTTTTTTAAAAAAAGGGGTTTTAGTGTTTTACCTCTTTCAAAAGTAAAGGTGATTTTACCTCTCGTTTTTTCACTTTGCGTTTCCCTCCTTTTTTATATAAAGGCATCGTTTACCCCTATTACGCTGACAACAGTGAGCATGGCTAGATTAAATGATTAAAAAAAATAAAAAAAAAGAAAAGAAGCAGGGAAAAAGGACTCCCAATGCCCTTCCCTTCACTCCCTCTCTTCCTTCGTTCTGTACCGCGACAGAACAGAAGCCGCGTGCCCCTCGACCCCGATGCGCAGCGCTACCCGCGGCGCGCGGACCCCGACCGGCGACAGGCGGCGCGCGACCCCGACGGGCACCGCCTCCTCCATCTCGAGCCTCCTCCTCCTCCTTCCCCAGCCCGAGCCCTTGCATCTGATTCTGATTCCAATCTGGAAACACCGACTGCGACTCCACTCCACGCCTCACGTCCCACGGTCCCAGGGTCAGGACCCTCGCCGTCGTCTCCCCCTGCTCCGGGTAACCACCGCCGCCCCCGCACCTGACCCGTCCGCCTCCGTCTCCTCGAAAATTCCTTCTGCTGCTCTCCTCTGCAAAGCTAGTTCACTGTACTCTTCCGTGCTCAGAACGTAGCTAGCGTGCGGTGGCTGGGGCTGGAGTCTGCCAGCGAGACTTCAGGAAAGGTTGCCCCCGGAAGGCACTGCCGCTAGGTGTTGTGGCCGGCGCTGTTTCCTAAATCCGCGTTTAGCTGTAGGCTATAGCCTTGATTTGCCTTCTTTAATTCTCGTTACAAATCATGACGCCTCTTCTAATTCGTAGTCTGCATTTCCTGCTTATCTAGGAATTCTATCCTGCTACTGGAAGGGGTAGGAGGTGGTGGAAGAGGAGCAACTACTAGAGGCTAAGGACTTTGTTAGGCTTGAATGCTTCATATGTCTAGATGCTTAGAGAACTCTTGTGTGATACCAAATTGTCTTCATGTGAATTGTATGTTGAAATGTTGTTAAATTTTTAAAAATTCTGTCAAAAAATGACATCTAAATGCCTCAAAAGCGAGGGGTAAAATCACAAAGGGCGTAATAAAAAGCAAGAAACGCATTAAAATCGTGTCAATTGTCTAAAAGTCTTACATTAGAGGCTGTTAATCAAGCAGGCGCAAACTGATCCTTCGTTTGTAAAAACGAGGAGTAAAAACACAAAGTGAAAAAGAAAGGGGCGGGAAAATCACAAGCGGTGTAGAAACAGGGGTATAAACGCTCGAGTTTCAAAAAAAAAAAGACGAAAGTAAAAAAACTGGTATATTTTATATGGCTGATGAGATAATTCTGCAGACATTTGGCGCAGGCGCAAACATCACCTCATGTCCACATTGATGCACTTCATGCACCCATGACCATGATGATGCAGCTGAGATTTGAGAGACCAGCAATGACAACGATGAAGTCAACACGCTCAGCATCCACATCTTCTATAAACTCTGCGTGCTTTTCCAAGGGTTCATGGAAAAACAACACCAACACAAAACCTATCCTTTTCCTTTGCGAAAATACATTTTGAATGATTATTCCGTTCTTCTATTTCCACCACTATATTGGACTATTGGCTACCAATTACAACAACCATCCATCCCTCTTGAATTCCTTGCTAATTAATCTTATAATACACCTCATCATGATTGGGCAAGAACCATCTCATGATCTACGACAACACCGACACCAGCAGCAATCACCACAGGATCATCAGCAGGTATGCAAGAACAGGACGCACACAGATCAGGCAAAAAAATTACGCCATTTACACGAAGAATCGTCGTCATCATCCGTCCGTCACTGCCGGAGCAGTGTCACCGCGCGGCCCTGCCGGCGTGGCCATTGGTGCCCCGGGACGCGCCACGGCCGCGGTGCTCGCCACGGCGCGCGCGGCGACCGCAGGTGCGCGCCCGAGCCGCCGTTGTGGCGTGGTGCCGGTCCCGATGACGCTGCCGCCGCCGCGTGCATCCCGCGCCCGGGGTTTCTTCATCGCCTCGATCTGCTCCAGCGTCTCCACCACCTCCTTCATCGACGGCCGGCTCCGGGGCTCCGCCGCCGGCAGTTGAGCGTCAGCTTCGCCGCCTGGAACGCCTGCTTGGAGTTGTACTGCCCCTCGAGCCGCGGGTCCATGAGCCGCGCCAGTTTCCGGCGGTCCGCCAGGTACGGCTTGGCCCAGTCGGCCAGGCTCATCTGCCCGTTCGGACGGTTCGGGTCCAGCGCCCGCTGCCCCGACAGCATCTCCAGCATCACCACGCCGAAGCCGTACACGTGTCGCTCTTCACGTACAAATGCCCTGCACAATGGACATGGTGGATTCTTTCAGTCAGCACAGGTTCATCAACATCAACAAGCAGCAGCTCAAGGAAAGTAACTGTAATGCATTCAGATGGGAAGGATTTGCTGAAAGGATTAATGGTAAACAGATTGCACATCCTTGTCATGGTTTTTGTGAAAGGACAAGGCACTGGAATGACATGAATGCTTCTTGTAGGATATTATCAACTTGGGGGCAGCAAGTGCAGGTGCAGGTCATTTTTAGTAGTGCCCCACTACTCAGAATTCAGTGACAGCAATTCACTCTGTTCCCTTCTACTAGTAGTTAGAGACTTAGAATAGGAAAATCGCTACTGCAATCGGATTCTGTTTCGACATCCATGGCCATATTCCAGCGTTTCCATTTTCAGGTGGACAAGATTCTAGACTATACAAGCAAGACAAATTTGTAGTCCACTGCACACGAAGCTTATGAGTTGAGGATGACCTGAAGGGAGACTAACAAAGGTGTCAACATACTCAGAGTGGCGTGAATGATATGTATGCCTGCTGTTTCACACATCAAATGTGGAAAGGTCTGCAGGGCAAGAATACCGTGATACCGATTGTGGGAGACAACCAAATCTGACGCATATGTTTCTGTTTCTGTTTCAAAGTGTGTAATGACTGGCACGTGGAGTGTTGGCAATAACATTTACAGGGGAAGCAGAGTATAGTCTGTATCAACTGGTGAGAAGACATGAGGACACATACCGGTTGCTACATACTCTGGAGCTGCATAGCCATATGTTCCCATCACCCTGGTTGTGATATGTGAGTTGCTACCAGTTGGCCCAAGCTTTCTGAAGGCCAAAAATCAGAGAGCTTTGCGTTGTAGTTCTGCCAAAAAATTAAAGCACTGTCAATATTTGACATTAGTAGTGAAAGATATATCAAAGGTAATTGCATAGCATTGAACTTACCGCATCTAAAAGTATGTTGGATGCTTTGAAATCACGGTAGATTACTTGCTTTTTCTGATGCGTGCAAGAATGCAAGTCCTCGAGCTACACCCCGATGGATATCTTCAGCCTCAGTTCCCAAGACAGCGGGCGCATCCTCCTAAAGGGAAATGCAATTAACTGGATCAATATCAGTATTGGTGAATTGATGCCTTGGTGTGCTATGAATTGAAATATTTATAGCGGTGTCAAACATTTTTCCATTGTGTGTGAGGAAGGGGGCACAGCCCTAAGTTCCGCCACTGTAAGCAAGGTGATTTCCAAAACTTGTCCAGTGAAATGTACACTGAACTTAATCGAGGCCATTTTTAATGAGCAATAAGAACTATTGATGGAAAAAAAAGAGCAGTGAGAACTCACTCCTGAATAGATGGTTTTCCAAGCTCCCTTTGGCCATAAATTCATACACGAGAAGAAGTTCTTTATCTTCCCAGCAGTAGCCCAAAAGTTTGACAAGATTCGGATGGGAGAGCCTTCCTAGAAAATTTATCTCCGACTGCAGATTAGATTGAGAAGTTTCCGTTAGCTATGCTAGTTAATATTTAGCAAGACAATGACATTTATTAGACTAAACTAAGAGAACTGAGTGAGTCAATTGTGCCACAATTTGCAAATGTGCCACAGCGATGAAATTGTTGATTTTTCTGAAAATGACATGCTTCACGGAAAAATAGTTTTTTTTTTCTTCTCAAACGTGAGGCCCCAAACAAAAAGTAACTGCATTGTGATAAACATGTGGCTTGTTGTATTACTATATAACACTTCCAACAATATGTTTCTGGTCAGCATTGGACCATTGGCACTACCGAGATAACGCAGCTGAATTAAACAATCAGTCATCACACATGTACTGAACTGACAGACAGGTCATCAGCAGTTAAACAAAGCATAAAGAACCATAAAGCATCGAGTGATCAGGAGAATCTTCAAAATGCTGTGCTTCTTTTAAGCTCCTCTAGCTCCATTAGTGCTGTATCACCAGAAACAAACTGAACTGCATCTGTAGCTAACAACAAGGCAATTGTTTGTTTATACCGGTACCGTGTGCCATCATCAGAGCAAACAAAACCAAGTCAAAGCCCAATTGTCATGATCTTATTAACTAATGGTCATCAACTTGGCATCCTCATTCCAAGATAATTATCGCTGTTGTTAAATAACAAAGTAGAATTATATAGAAGGAGAAAGAAAAAGGGCTAAAATTAAATTTACCTGCCATTCCTCATAGCCCTGCATGCTCTCTGAATTGAGCTTCTTGACGGCAACAACCATGCCTGTGCCGTTCCTGGTCGGGGCCATGGTCTTCTCATCCACCCATCCCTTGTAGACCCTCCCGAACCCGCCTTCGCCGAGGACGCTGTCGGGCCTGAAGTTCTTGGTGGCCGTCTTGAGCTCCATGAATGTGAAGGTGCGGAGGTTGGGCGCCTCCAGGATCTGGCCGTCGGGGTACTTGGCCCCCTCGTCGACGAACACGCCGCTGGTGCTGCGGCTGCCGGCGGACGCCATGAAGCTGCTGGTGGAGGAGAGCTTCCCCGTGGTGCTCTGGCTCGTGGTTAGGCTGCCGCTCGTCTTGGAGGTCATCGTCGTCCCTGTCACACAACACGATTTGGCAATGATTCATAAGCGTGATTGCTGATTACGGTAAGAATTAGTGAAGAACATGGAGTATCAGCAAAACGCAGAGAATTTCTGAATAAAAACAGCGAATTTCTGATAAATAAAAGTGAAGAGCAAGAATTGAGCTCTCCGGAGAAGTCTCTGCCGCCTTGATACATACAAAGGAACAAGAAATCTTAATCTAGTCTAGGATCTAAACAAGGCATGTATCTTCAGGTAGGGGAACTGCCTGTCAGGATGAAACTTCCAGGAAACAAATTGAACAGAGGCCAGGAGAAATTTCTGGCCCAGTCCAGGATAGGCCGCACCAGCCTCATGATCCATGAATTAAGGATCACATGAAAAATTTACATACAGGAGAAAGAAGAAGGGGAAAAGAAACAAAACAAAAGAGGTTCTTGATTGATGCAGGCCCTCCTCACCTGGGCTAGACGGCCTGAAATCCTCGGCCACCCGATCCTTCCCGCCGCCGCAGATGTTCCCCATCTCGGGTCCTCTCAGCTCGCTCCCTCTCTCTCTCTCTCTCTCTCTCTCTGGGGTTCTCTCGCTCTACGGGGAGGGAACCGAGGAGGAAGTCGGGAGGAAGAGCCCAGAAGGCCAGAACAAGGCGTAGGAGAAGGGGATGGTGAAGTCAAGGTGGGGGATATAAGTATGATGCAGGGAGGGGAGACTGACTGACGAAGAGAAGAGAGTGCAGGTGCAGCTGACCGAGACGAGAAGAAAGCGAGCGCTCGCCGGCGAAGTCTCCGCCCGTTTCAGTTGCCCGCCTGCACTGCATCCATCTGTATGGCTGGCCTACCATGGACCGCAGGCTCGGACCCCAGTTTCAGCAATCTTTTTTTTTTTTTTCCTCCTTCAGTCATTTCACCACAAACTGCAAACTACTCTGTTTGCTTTCCATGGACTCGTCACCAATCTTCCTTCTTCCTGCTTCCAGCTGCGGCTGCGTGTAAAAGCATGCCTGAAATATCCCTATTCTTAATCTGGACACTTTATCTGCTGCATTTACATTTTTGGAATTGACAATAAAACATGTTGAACCGCTTAATGCCAATTTTGTTTCAGTTTTGCAGTAGAGATGCACTCTTTAACAGTGAACTGGACAAATGTGTGTACTACTTACCACATATATAAGATTCTATATATAGAAACTTTTCCGACGACAAAGATTCAGTACAGATTATGTCTATTAAGGTTTACTAGCTACCAAAAGCATTTTTTTATCATACATGAGAAAAAAAATGTTATGTTGTTAACTTTTTTGCTAAATAATTATGCTGTTAATTAACTAGAAAGTGGTACCGTAAGTTCAGGTTTGCAAGCCATAATGTCATGACTTGGGTTTTTTTTTTTTTTTTTTTTTTTTTTTTTTTTTTTTTTGAGAACAAGACTTGGGGTTTGTTGGGATGTAGGAGTAGTACTTACGTAGCTTGTGACCGGGTCCAACCCAACCCAATCACAACAGGAGCCAGCCAGTGGTTTGTTTGACCAGCCACGCTCCTTTCATGAGAAATACTAGTAAATGTTCTGCAATTCCATCCAAAAGCAGATGGACAAGGACAGAGACTTCAGGGATGCACCGAGTCATGAGATCTTCAGAGGTTTGACAATTTTGGTATTGGCATTGGTATGATGCACAGGTGCTGGACTGTGTCAAACAAAAAATCATCTGTACTACACTGAACGTGTGATCTTTTTCTATTTCTCTCAGCCCGAGTATCAGATTGTGGGAATATTGCGCTTTGATTGTTCTTGAGTGTGAGTATAGACAAATCTAAAACCATGTTTACATCATCATGAAGATGAACCCTCCAAATGTTCAGTCCATGCCATCTCTTTTTCCTTGCGATGTGTTCACACATTCCAGAAAAGGATGTGTCGTTACAGACTCGTGTTGTGCGTACATCATTTGACTGATTTTAGTCTGAGCATTTTACCTTACCTTTCTCTTCAAGGAAATGTTAGCAGTAACTTAGGAGGAAATTTCTAGCATAATTTAAATCGTTTCTCCTATATTTAAGTGTCTAAATCATTTCTCCTACTTATAGAAGAATTATGAATTCTCTCTTGTAATCCTTTCTAATTGTATTAGGTGGTTGTATGTTCTTTTTGACCGAAGGTGGTTGTATAAGATTGTTACTTGAAATTCGGGCATATGAAATATAGCAACTTTGCAATTTAACCAGATTCGGCAGCAATACAAACTAGTCGTGCAAGTTCAGTGTACACAAGATGTAAAAGAGAAGCAGCCAAGCAATCACAAAGACCCTGGATGCAAAGCAAGCAAGCGAGCATCTTGATCTGCTGCCTGAGATTTGCCAGTTGTTGAAAAGTCAGACGTGAGACTTGAAATTCATGGTAAAAATAATTATGCTTCAATGTTCGTCAAATTCGATTGATGTACATGCTTTGACAACTCATGGATGGCAACGATCCTAAAACGCAAAAGTAGCAGCCGTGGAACGTTCTTCGATGACGACTGAATAAAATTGACAGGCAACACAGAGGAAATTCAGTAAAAAGATATTTATTTTTATCATGTGCCACGCAATTGGTCAGTTAAATCCAAAGATTTCTCCATTTCACCTACCAGTCATTTTATTTATGCCTGCAGAAAGAACACCAAGAGGACCTTAGAGCAATCTATCAGGGAAAAAAAGAGGATTTTTGGTGCTAGTGATGCAAGCACACCGATATGTACCTATCCGACTGTTGGGAAGAATAGTGCTAGCTCCATCAGTTGCAACTCACAGTGGTTGACATTCTGTTCGACAACTGCATTATTTCATGTTACATTATATCGATGATTTTGATTTCATACATGTGTGTACAAATATATATAACAAAAAGACAAACACAAAGCTCCAATTAGCCTATATAGTGCTTCTTATGCTGATCCATGATCGGTAGGAATAGGAAAGCGTTAAGATCATATAAGTGGCGAGCTGTGACTGCCCTAACGGCATGTAGTTGAAGCCTGCAAAAAACCACCTTAATGATGGTTGACTTTGATGAAACAGGAGGTTGCCCCTACTATTAAAAGCATTTGACGCAACTAGTTAAACACCACTAGTGTTTAAAAATTTAACACAACTAGTTGCATATCTCCTGATGCTGGTGCATTGCATAACCCTTAGGAAAATGCCAACCTTTCCCCCCTTTTTGGTCACTTTTGCTCTTTTTGAACTCTTTTGCTCTTTTTGAACATAAGCACTTTGCAATCTAGGGGACACAGAATGAGATGATGACTACAACCATCTTCTAACTACAAGATCGACAATCATTTTCTTTGCATCTTCTCATCACCTTCCAATGGTAGGGATAATTAGGTCTCAGCTACTATATGCATGCTGAAAAAGTGAATATATAGTTTGTCTTTTTTTAACACAGTGAATATATAGTTTGTCATTCTGAAAGTCCATTTCCCTCCGTATTTATATTCAAATAAAAGCAGAAAGACGTACAAGCAAATAGACTACAGGGCACTCAGACATAGAATCTTCAGAGGTTGACAGTAGTGGCATGCACTTGTAGCAGGTGCTACTAGACTGTGTCAACAAATCAACTGTATGAATTGTAGGTTTCCCCAAATGTCAAACCGGAAGTGTATTGTCATTGGTTTAAGAGTATAGACAAAATCTAAAACCATGCTTATCTTCATGAACCCAAACACTATGTCATCAGTATCTCTACTCTTCCATGTGTTCACAGATCCCAGAAAATTGAAAGGATGTGCTCAGAACATTTTTTGACTGTCGTGCTAGAGCATTTGACTTGACTTTAGCATATTCATTCTAATGCTGAGAAAAATGTGGAGTAAATTTAAAATAGCAGGTTTCTGATAAAAAGAGTCCAAATCGGCTCGTGCACCAAGTAGCATCTTCGTTTCGGTGAATAAATCTGTTATATATCCTCATGTTTCCTCATCTGACAAGGTGATGCTGGTTAAATTCAAAGGAACATTTGACTTAAAACACCGTAAAAATTAACTATCCTTCGTTTTGTCTGCTCGGTGGATGACTATTGAAAGTAGCAGCCACAGAACCATTCTTCGTCGATGAGGACTGAATAAATTGATACATAGCAATGATTGATTCAGTAAAAAGACTTATTTACCTTTATCTTGTTTGACTGATTGCTTGGTTATTACTAGTACAACTATCCAAACTTGTCGATCTGTTCCTTCACCAGCTAACATAATCTTGCAGAGCTTTTGTGCTATATATATAATTATATATATCCAATGGTCAAGTGGAAGAAAATCAAGTTTCAGTGGTCCAAGCACTGAACTACATGTCCAACTGGGAACAGTAGTGCTACCTCCCTAACCTCTCCATCACTTAGAACCTCCAGTTCACAGTTACATTATTTCAGAATCAGATTATAATATTACTAACCACTAATATACGCATATATAGAAAAATGACAAAACCTAAAAGCTATATCAGCATAGCATAGTGCTTGGTATACTGATCCCTGATCAGCAGGAATCTAAGGAAGATTACATCAGTGGGGAAACGTGACTGCCCTAACAGCATGTGGTTTGAAGTCTGCAGAGAACGTATGCCTTGGCAAGTAGGCATCACCGTCTCACCGGATGGCTGGGTTGACTTGACAAATTAAAATAAACTAACCCAAAGAGATAAAGAGAGAAAGAGAGAGGAGCAAAGTAGAACAGATGTGAAGATGTGATTGGCTCAAACGCCACTAGTACAGATCAGCAGATGGAGCACTCACTAGACAATCCGGCCAGAGGAAAATGCCAACTTCCCCCCTTTTTTTGCCTTTGCTCTTTTTGAACAGAAGCACTTGCGTTTTGTGAATTGCGTTTGTAGTGGGCGACGAGATTTGAGATGATGATGACTGCAACCAACTATGAGATTGCAAGGTAGGTTAATTAGGTTTCATGTGCTATATACATGCATGCTGAATTGCTGATGAAGTTAGTTAGCTGTAGCTCAAAGGGAGAGAGCAATAAAGATATTCAGAAAGTAGACGGCCAGACTTTCTTGAACTATGAGCGCGCTGCTAGTCAGAATGAAGACTGTCTTATCGATCTGTCCAAAGAAGTTGCTGGGAAATTTTGAAGCTGGGAAGGGTATCCCCATGAAAATGAAAAGGTTCAGCAATACGAGTACTTTATTCAACAATGATCAGAGAGGGATAGTTGGCTTGCGGTTGTACATATCAAGACTTCCAAAGTACTAGTAACTAGTAATAGTGTTATCAGTTAGGCAGCAAGCTGACCACGCAGCAGCTACCTGATAACCTGAAGGAAAGGGCATGAAGGGAACAGGTAACTTTCAGAGAAACATCAAAGAACACAGGAACTTGATAGGATCGAGAGCGACCTCACAACCAAAATCTTCAGAACCATTAATAAACTAGCTAGCTACGGAGTACTAATTAGTAATCTGTGGTTGGGACTCGTTTGAGATTCGCTTTGAAATTATATTGATCAGTGATCTGATGCAGTGGTTTGTTGACCCATGAGCGCGTGCGTGCCCAGGGAGGATGGAGACGAAATGGCGATGTCTTTTCCCTGCTTTCACACATAGACAATATTAGTCTGTGCTGTTCGATACATGCGGAGGCTCTCCAGACTCCAGAAGACTGGAGATTTGGGAGCCTCTCTCTCTCTCTCCTCTCTCTGCTTTGTTTGCTCAGATCAGTACAGTGTTTTTTCCCTTGCAAGTCTCTTCGAGTCCTTGTGCCTGCCTGATGATGACGGCACAATCTGAGGCAGCGGGATTTTGTTCTACCTTGGCTGAACTTTTGAGTTCTCGGTTTATTGCTTTATGTAGTGCTTGGTCAAACCAGGAGTTACTACTTACTAGTTCAATAGATAATCAGATCCATAAGGATTAGGAGTTCCTGATGGATCGCTGGTACGTTACTGTGTGCTTGTAAATTGGGTCGCAAAATATCCCCGGCCCGAAAAAATTGGGTCGTAAAACACTTGCATGCATGTTGAAATTTTATTATATATAATTTAAATGAAGCACTTAACATTTTTTCCTGAAAGATATTGTAATCATATATATTTTTTTCTTTGCTAGACAAATTAAATTTCAACGCCATAAGTGAAAACAACCATTAGGGAAAGTATATTAAGACTGTAGAAAATATGAAATATAACAAGTGTTGATTTTAACTTAACATGTGAAAGAATTCCTGCTTCTGCAAAATAAGATTAAGTTTTTAACTTATCAGCCTTGCTTATCAGCAACAAAACACCAGCTTACGTGACCTATTGAGTGACAGTAAACCATGCATTTTGCATTCTGCAACAACAAATACTGAGCACGGTTTGGTTAATTAATTGGTTAGTTACTATATAGTGGCTACCACTTTACTCCAATATATAGCATACACGTACGTGTTGCCTTCATTCTGCTAGCTGGCTGAGCATCATGGATGTGTGGTCATGTGGATGATCAGCATCGACGAGCCAGCCACAAGAACTCAAGACGCACACTGTAGAACTAGTACACAAGCTTGGACTTGACTTGGCAATCACTATAATTAATCTGAACCTTATGGCCGGCCGGCCGTTGACTGGACTTCATATATGTATGCATATCGTCGATACCGATGAATCGATCACCCGCACATATATCTCTGGACTATGGGAGACTTGAGACTCTGACTAGCATACCATTATTTACTCTGTCTCTGTGGATAAAAAAAGAAAAACTTTGAAAAGTTATACTAAACTAAATTGTTTTAAGCTCCTTGATGGGGATGTATTTTCTTCTCGTCTTTTCTTTCTTTTTTTTTTGCGTATTGTAATCTTTTGGCCCGATTCTACGCCTAACGGGCAGATGAAGCCCGGATAGTTTCTATCCATTATCTAAATAAAAATCAAATTATAGACGGCACATCATCAATATTTGTGAGGCCAAATTATTAGTATAACATGACAAAATTAATTATATGTTTGTACATATTTATTTGGTTGGATAGATGTTGTTACTAATTTTTATAATGTTAATCACATTTAGGATAATTTAATTTAGAGTGATTCTAAGACTATAGTTTATTTTCAGACGGACAAAGTGCCTTTTTGAAATGAAAAGTCCCCGGGTTTACGAAAAAAATGGAAAAGTTTTCCATTACTCATAAGTCGTGGCCAAATGGCCAGACACCAAACCCCTTACAAACAGTAGGCAACATGCTTGGGCAATTAATCAAACAATGTCATCAATCGCATACATAGATGATGACAGGGTCTGATTATTAGGAAACAAAGTGAAGATGCATATGTCTTTCGCATTCTATATTAATCTATCCTAAATTTTTAGAAATCACTATATTACATGATACATGGAATTCAAAATAAAGACATAACAGGTGTCGGATTTGAACTTATTAACTTAACATGTATAAACTAGTGGTGCTACACGGTTGAATGAGCGAATGAAATGGAAGAAGCAGGGCCTTGCAATGTGTTGTTGTACACAAATAAAGTACCCAACAATCATCAAATTTAACTTAAAGTACACTACGAAATGCAACGACAACATTTGTGTTGGATCATCAATATGTGTGAGAGGTCGATTAGAGATGCATCAACATCGAATGAAACTACAATGAAAGATTGGTAATAGCGTCGTCGTGTCGGGCGGCCGGTCAACACAACATATTTATGCCGATGTATGGACCTGGTCCGAGCCGATCAGCATGCATGCACTTGCGCGTTGCCTCTGCCACGCGCCAACAATAAAACGCGCATGCATCCGTACGTGGGTCAATCCATACAGATGTACTTTCACGGAACGCCTGCCGTACGGTACGCGTGTCCTGCACTGTACGTAGGACGGTCGTGTACGGTACATGTATATGATCTCTCAGTATTCTGCCGGAAAATAAATATATGTATAGTATAGGATCTATCTATATGCAGATCGAGTTATACCCATCAAAATATTGCATTATTATTGTTAAGATAAATGTCTAACAAATGCAAGTGATATCTGCATCTCTAAGCTAAATATTCTCAAGACTGAGGCTCTCTATCAGTGATGATCAATCAAAGTTGAGAAATTTTATAATCCAATCAGATTTTATTTTGAGGAAAATCAAAGTTGGCAACGAACGGGACTGAGAATGCCCAACAGCGATAATGGGCTGTTCCATCCATGAATCAGCAACCCAGCCTATAAGGCCATAAACACGTACGGCCTGGCCCATTAAAAGAGGAGGAGAACCGAAGAGAGTTGAGCTGGAAATCTCAGCTCATCAGAGCTCGTCGATCGACCCTCTTCTCTGCATTCAGCAGCGCATTGCCGCCATTTTCGTCCCTCAGCTATGATGTTCTGCCATTGCCGAGGAGAAACCTGGTTTCAGATTATTCCAGACGGCCGCAGAAAGCTGGGGGCAATATAACTCTTCCTCATGCAAGCTCTCTAGATTTTCTAATCTCTAATCTAATCTGTCAAATCTTCTTCGAGATATCTCTTTCCGTTTTTTTGTTTGATATAAGAAGATATGGAGATTGTGCCATAAAGTGACGACATAAATAAACTGAATTAATTGCGATAGCATCCTACTACCAGATAATGACAATTCTTTCCTCATTCTTTCCAAAAACACATTTCCCACACTCATTTTTCCCAAAAATAAATATAAAATAAACATCATACTACTGTAGCCGGAGCATCGAACTTCCCTTTGCAATGAGGAGGAAGAGGGCGGCGTCGCTCTCGCCGGCACCAGCGTCGCCGTACGCAAGCGCAATGCGGCGCCTCCGCCTGCGCCTCCCTCTCCTCCTCTTCCTCCTCCTCGCGATCGCCGCCGCCCTCTGCCTCCTCTCCTTGCCCTTCCGTCGTAAGCAACAAATCCCATGGTGGAAACATGAAGGGTGCACACATGAGCGGGTGCACCAGCATCTTTGGCGTCGTTCCCCGCCGCCACATCCCCTGCGGCGCCGCACCCTCGGACGCGACGTTGGGGCGGTGGGTGGCGACCCGAGCCGGTGCCGGCGCCTCTCTACGACGCGTCGTGCCCGTTCCATCGGGGCTCCTACAACTGCCTCCGCAACGGCCGCCAGCCGCTGGCGCCGCTCTCCTGGGCGCCCGCGCGCTGCGCAGGCACCGGTGCCGGCGTCGTCCCGAGGATCAACCCGGCCGCGTTCCTCGCCGCCAGCAGGGGCCGCCGCGTCGGCCTCGTCGGGGACTCGCTGTCCGAGAACCTCGCCGTCGCGCTGCTCTGCGCGCTCCGCGCCGCCGACCCCGGCGCGCGACGGTGGAAGCGGCGCGGCGCCTGGCGCGGTGGCTACTTCCCCCGCCACGACGTCACCGTCGCCTTCCACCGCGCCGTGCTGCTCGCCAAGTACACGTGAGCCGATGCTGCTGCTGTTTTGTTTGCTTCTCTTCTTCATGCAGTCTGGTTAAGGTTTCAGTAACAGCAATCTTATTCACCTTTTTGTGTGATCAATATGAAGATTTAAGAATTTCGAAACAGTACTGATGATCAATATGAAAACAGTAGTGATGAATTTCAGCAACACCAATCTTTTTTCACTTTTTTTGACATTCTGGTTAATGTCAACTAATAATGATACAAAAGGTGGCAGCCAGTGGAGGAAATTCAGAAGGATGGGAAAAAAGGGATTTACAGAGTGGACGTTGACATCCCTGCTGATGAATGGATAAACGTTACCAAGTTCTATGACGTGCTCATTTTCAACACCGGGCACTGGTAAGATTGCTTGCTGTTCATAAACTTGCAGTTTTTTTGTTAATTTGGCCATAGTTTGTCCATGAGTAATAATGTTGGTATTGTGATGCTTCATGCTTGACACATTTGTCCATACATATAATCAGGTGGGGGACATACAAATTCCCAAGAGAGACTCCCTTGTGTTCTACAAAGATGGAAAGCCGATCGAGCCTCCACTGAGCATTCCTGACGGCCTGAAACTGGTCCTGAAAACCATGGCGTCTTACATCGACAGGGAGGCCCCGAGCACGACGCTGAAGCTATGGCGGACGCAGTCGCCTCGGCACTTCCATGGCGGCGAGTGGGATCACAACGGGAGCTGCGTCACCGACAGGCTCCTCAAAGAGGACGAGGTACTACCATTCTGAATTCATGATTCCTGACTGACAGACTTCCTATCCATCCTGCATTTCAAATCGAGATTGTGAAACTTTTTTGCAGCTGGACGCTTGGTTCGATCCGCGGTTCGGGGGCGTGAACAAGGACGCGAGGACGGTGAACTCGGCGATCGAGGAAGCGCTGGCGGGGTCAGGATCCGGCTGGTGAACCTGACGTACATGAGCGAGTTCAGAGCCGACGCGCATCCGGCGACGTGGCTGGGGAAGGAGGACGCGGTGGCCGTGTACGGGCAGGACTGCTTGCACTGGTGCGTGCCCGGCGTGCCGGACACCTGGGTCGACATCTTGGCGGCTCAGATCTTGCATCACTTCAAGCAGCAGCAGCTGGGGACAAGGTGATAGACTGATAGATGAAGAAATATGATCGATTTTAGTGCTAGAGACGAATATGATTGTATCACAACCAGACCCCAACCGGACAGGCTCAACACATACATGTAGATCGTTTGTGCTGCCCGACAAGGTGTCATGTCTTAACGGGACACCGTGCCTGACGGTAACGGGCCACCGTGGCGGTGTCTCTGCCGTGTTCGTGCCTGGCCTACGGCCCAAGGCACGGCACGTGGGCCGTTTGGCCGTGTCATGCTGCCCGGGCACAACCATTTTCATCGTGCTGGGCCGGCCCATAGCCTGACAGGCGAAAAACGACCCTAAAATTCACCTGGTGAACAACACAACTACACAAGTGTTGAAGCACTTCTTCATTTTTTTAAAAAAATCGATGAGAACAGATATAAGTGCTGAAACACTTCTTCATTTTCAACAAACATACATTCACATAATCACATTCACTTCACAGAATCACAAATACACGAAACAAGACAACAGGAGACAAGATATATGAAAATGATGAATTGATGATCAAAAGGAGTTGTTTTATGCAACGCCTCATTAAAAACCTTTCTAGGTAAAACTCACCCTTGTGAGAAACCCTAGAAAGGAAAAAAAGAGTGCAGCCACTCAGAAATGTCAAAGTATTAGTTTTATTACAATAGCCAACCTCAAAGTGGCAAACTGGCAAAGTCCTAGTGACTTAGTGAGTTCATAGCACTCCACACCACACTCATCTCACACTCACTCAGTCACAGTAATCACAGCAAAAGCCCATCCAAAAGTCCAAAAGCTCGTGCAAAATTGTGCAGAATATAAGTTAGAGACTTAGAGTTAAGGCATTAAGCCACACGGATTTGAGTTGAGTGATTGAGTCACAAAGACACTACCTGGTCCTCTCCAGGTATTCACTCCTTCTATCCAACACCAACAGTACCGCCGCTGCCGGTGCCGCTGCCTTCGTCTTGTTCATCCGGGTAGAGGTTCTTGAATGCATCCGCCAGGTCCACATCCTCGTGTGTATGTTGTTCCTTTCTTTCTCCTTGCTCCCAGTCCTTGATGCAGTGAGCATCACCACATGCCTGTGCAACAAGCGTCGCCTCACCTTCGAGTATCCCGGATGTACAACGAAACAAGACTAAGAGATAGTATATACGGAGACATACATGATATCTCGAGCCATAATAGATAGGAATGGATAGGTTAGCTTGTGGTCACGCCACCAGAAAAGTATGTCAAAGGATTCCTCATAACTTGTGACACGGTCACTGTCCAAAAGGGACGCAGTGAACAAGCAACTTCTCGCTCGCCACATGGGCATCTTCACCGAACTTGGTGTCTTGCCAGGGACCGCCCGCCGCCTGGATAAGCTTATGGAGCACATCAAGATCTCCCCGTGTCAACATCCCTTATTAGCATATGTGATGAGCAAGAGCACTGGAAGGAGCTCACCTATCTCCACATTCGATGAGGTGAACAACGTTCCTGAAGTGCCGGGTTTTTTCTTGCCTGAAGTGACTTCACGATCTCTCGCCCAAGCATGAAAGGAGCACTCCCTTCTGTCTAGCTTGTGCTTCTGCCAGGTCCGTAGTTCCGGGAAGTTAGGCAAGAAAGACGACTTCGGTGACTAAAAAAAGGAGAGTGCTAATGTCCTACATCCCAGGCAGCTGACCATAGGGCTACTATTTGATTTAGGATTGAAAATAGCGGCGTGACGGAAGTTGTTTTTAAACCATCTTTCGGTTCGGACGGCTTGGTATTATTATTTAGTTATTTCATGTTCGATCCGATCTTCGGGATAGAGAACCTCTCTTGACATCAAGGATTCTCTCTCCCTTTGATCTCGTGATACAATTCTTCCATCACTCGCTATGCTTCCCGGAAATCGGGTTAAAAGAATAAATAACTTCCAACAAATCGGGTTCCTTAATTGACTTGATGCTTAGAGGAGTTGTTCCCGGTACTACTAGGTTATAGCTTAACCGACCCAGGAGACGACGTAAAGACTATAGAGATAAGAGGTAGAAGGAAATTACTATAGGGTACAGCCTTGGGTAGTCTTAGGGTTTTCCAAGATATGATATGATCGGGTTATTTATTCAAATTGGAAATAGCTAGACGAATACCTTTGCCTTAGCTCTAGCGCTAGGAATCGTAGGAATCAACCTCGTATTTCGCTAAATCCACATTTCATTGGCCGGGTTGCCCACTAGATACCGTTTACGGATAGAGGGAAAGGGCCGTCCCCTTCAACAAGGGTATATAGCCATTAGAGAATTGAAAAAAGGATAGAAGCCATTGCTTTTCCTATTGGTATTTCAACTACTACCCATTTGATGCACAAGGATGCTATGGTGAAAGCTAATAAGATGAAGATGAGGCGGAACAACCAGAGGATGCAGCAGGACAAGATCCTTGCCCCCATGCTTGTTTTCTCTTATCGCATGAGCTGAAGGCATTGAAACCCTCGAGGCCTAGCTGCACCAAATTTCTCTTCATACTTGGCAAACAATCTATACAATTCATCTTTCACATCACCATATATAAGTGGATCCGGTTGCCTTACCAAGTAGTTCAAGCACATTAAAGAACCCTTTCATCTTAGCTCTAGGACCCTCTTCAAGCCAGATTTAACAACCAGATTAATGATATGGCATGCATAACGCTCATGCACAAGCAAGTATTGCACCTTGTTAGGTGCAGGATAAGAACCCAAATAACAAAAGACAGGTTACAAAATCTCATAAGCCTTAGAATTAGCAAAAGCATTGTCTAGAGACACAGAAAAAACCTTGTCAATCATACCAAACTCCTCAACCACACTAGCAATCCTATCAGTAATGTTTTCACCAGAATGTGAAACCTCAATCCCAATCTGCACTTACATGCATGTAAAAACAAGTTCACAGACAAACTGCCTCCATAACAGGCCCTACAATTACACACTTGCTGCGACACCAGCCCAGGTGACCAAAGATTATTTATTATTAAGTGCACCAACAGAAATTAAAGTTAACCGAAGAATTGGCTATTTACCCCAGCCCTGTAGAGTTGCATGGGCTGAGGGCCACGGGTAGAGAGCTTAATGTTAGTGTTTGCAGGGACGAAGAAAACGTCGCCTTCTTTGCCTGCTTTCCCCCCACATCATCAGGCATAGAATCTGCATGGAGCTCACCTTCCCCAGTTACAACGATAAAGACAGATGGGCCTGGCACCATGGATATGGTAACAAGCTCGTCTGCAGGCACCAAGCAGGAATCCACCTCGAACTCGTCAAATGGTGGGGAGTAGCGCCTCACGTGTGGCTGCACAGCAACGCCCTGCAAGATTTCAGGAATGCCTGCATATATATGTACAGAGAGACATAGAGTCATTTGTAAATATATATGTAAGCACGAAGCGAGGATATATATACTTGCTTGCCAAATACATACATACTATATACCAACCTGTTTGTATGTTAGCATTGAGCAGAGAGTCTGTACATCTTTGTATTTTGGAGTCAGACCAGCACGGACAACATTGTCCGAAGTGGCCATGCATTCAACGCATTCTCCAGATAGATAGGCATGCGGTTCATTTGCACCAATATAGAGTGCTTCACCAGGACTAAGTTTGACGTAGTTAAAGAAAAGTGATGCTAGGACACCAACATCCTCTTGATATTGTCTCTCTAGTGAGAGAACCAGCTCTTCTTTGTCGGACAAGGTCCTAGTCTGGATAGATAGATAGAGGCTTGAGTGAACACTGATCCCTAATGCCAAACTTTTTTTTTTTTTTTTTTTTTTTTTTTTTTTTTTTTTTTTTTTTTTTTTTTTTTTTTTTTTTTGAAAAAAATCACACGTACCTTGCTCTCAATATTCAGGCGACTGACCAGTTTGGAAAGTGCTTCAGAAACCATGTCTTTACTTGCTGCCATTAGCTTAGCAAAAGCTGATTGCAAACTTGATTTGACTTCCTCATTACCCCCATCATTCTCGTTGAAGCTCATCAGCTTAGCAGCATACTCATGCCCAATTAGCCCTTCAACTTCAGGTACAGTCCTCAGGATATCCCTGAGCTCCTTCAATGCATAAACCAGGGAGAAAGCAAATTAAGCACCATGATTGATTGCGACGGACGGATCAAACTAAAGCTAAGTGATCACGGCGTATGTATGGTTCTTGACATGCACATAGGTACCTGGATGCCCACAAAGCCATAGAGCGCCCGGAACTCGGTGATGGCGAGGGCCATCTCGGGCTTGTGGTTGTCATCCTTGTAGACGGAAGGCCGCAGCGCGTGCAGCGTCACGGCGAGTTTCTTGTCCGGGTGCGCCTGGATCGACAGCGCCTTCGCCACCGACAGCACCTGCAATCAATAAAGTAACCAGCGTCGCCGGCCGGCCGACGTCTGAAGCCTATAACGTGCGAATGTGCGATGTACGTGAAACAAACCAGCTAGCATACGGTAGGTACCTTAAAGAGGAAGGGGAGGTCGCCTCCCCATCGCGCGGCGACGGCGGGCCGCCGCGCGGCGTCGGGTTTCTGGGCGATCCAGTCCCTCAGGAGCACGATCTCGCCGCCGCCGTCGTCGTCGAGGAGCGTGGAGGGGCCCGACGGGTGCGTCCCCATCCACAGCTCAGCATAATTCGCGTCGGGGTCCTGCTGGTCGGCGAGGCGCGCAACGAGGGAGGCAGCCCCGCGCCGGCCCCATTCGTACTTCTGCACCGCGCAGCGCAGCCTCTGTGGCGGCGGCGGCGACATTGGCGGTGAACTGAGGTTTATGCGATGCGGTTTTGGAGTGGAGAGGCAGACGCGTTCCTCTTTTATAAAAGGGGAGGGGCGTGGAGGCCGGGCCCTATCGATGCGGCGTGGAGAGTGAATTGGACCGCGTCCGTCCGTTTTCCTCGGATCTGACGGTTTTCCTCCGACTCACACAATCCTTATTGCTCCGGACCCTCACGTACCTAACGTAGTCACGCGATCCATCACGCACGAGGCGTATCAAGAATAGTGACTATGTTAGTTTCAAAAAAAAAAAAAAAAAGAATATTGACTCTGTTGGAATAATGTGTTGCGACGTGTACGTATTGACCATTCTTTTAAATTAGCTAGACGACATTTAAGAATTTTTTTCACCTTCTTGTTTCAGTTGTTAATTAAGGACTAACGAAGGTCATTATCCTGGTAATATTTAATCCTTTATTTACTTTGCTTGACTACAGTAGTATGTCACTGTCACTCAGCCTCTTGGTTATTTATATTTAATCCTTTATTATTATACATTGTTTGACTACAATACGTGTGTGTTTCACTCAGTGATTAGTCTTTTGTTTTCCAAAAAAAGAAAATACAAGAGGTGACGCGTAGAATCGGTATACCAAAAACCAGCTGAAGTTTGCACTTTTTTGGATCAAATTCAACTAAAATTTAAGTTTTAAAGAGGACTTCATAAAAAAACAAAACAAAACTACCGGCCTGTATATACAACTGGGGGAGTTGACCGATAGAACTAATTAAGAATCAGCAAAAAATCCCAACCCGGGTGTCACTAGACAACATAGAAATATGAAAGGATATGAATATGAAAACATACTTTTTTTTTTTTTTGACAAACAATATGAAAACGGACTTGTAGTACGGTGGTAGGCTCAGTAGGCGAATGTATATTTTTTCAGGCCTAGGGGTGTGAAGAAACAACCGAGGCCAGCACATCTGCATCCATGCATGCGTGCGTGATGCAAATTGATGACGATTGAGAGTCACGTTCACACTGTCACACCGCCTGTTTCCTTTTGTACTTTCTATAACACTGCAGCGATGAATTTTTATTAGAATTTTGTTTCTTCCGGAAAAGAAATTAATCCCACCTACCCGCAAAAAAAAAAAAATCCCACCTACTACGTAACCGAGTGTGTTTTTTTTTTTGGGCATCACAGAGCTTTTCATTCATTCACGGCAAGATTACAATTGGCGGCTGCTAGATCAACTAGCCAGTCCGGGAATTCATCAAAAATAAAAAACGAGCGCTCGGTCATCGACACAGTCGATGCGCACACATGAGCAACCGAGTTCGCCTCTCTACAAACCCAACGAAACGAAAATTCAGAAAAAGACTTGCCTAGCTCTCTGATATCAAAACAAAGACCACCTATATGTGATCTTGTCGACGAGGAATCTTGGAGGAGGTTTGCTAACACCTGGCTGTCCACCTCCAAAATGCACTTGTCCAGCCCCAATTCCACTGCGAGCTCCAGTCCTTCTTTTGCTGCTAAGGCCTCCGCGGTGAGGGCATCCGGCACATCGTCAAGCCATCTCCCTGCAGCGCCAACCAGCTGGCCTAGCTGATCACGGACAACAACTCCTGCCCTTCCCGAGCACAGCTCTTGATCATAGCCTGCATCAAGTATTAATTTTGAACCATCCCGGTGGAGGAGTGTCCCATAGCTTGCGACTTGGTGGGCGAGCTGGTTTGGGCACCGGTTTCAGATCCTCCGAGTCCTGCAACGGGTTGGATACAAACCTCGCCATGGCACCCGGTTCCCAAATCTTGCGCCCATGTCGGCGATCATTTTCGCCTTTCCACAGCGACCACGCTCCACGAGACAATGAGCGCCGCTGTCATCTTGGAGCAAACCTACGGACGGAACACGTCGATGCCCACGTCCATGGATGCGAGATATGGTATTGACATGCCTTTCGAATCTTGACCTCTTTCGAGAATAGCTTTGCTATCGGACATTCGAAGAAAACATGGAACAACGATTCTGACGGGTCGCCGCACAGATCGCAAAAACTTTCCTTCTCAATATGTCTCCTCCGTAGCTCAGCCTTCGACGGAAGGGAATTATGTAGAACCCTCCACCAAAATACCTTGACCTTTGGTGGCACCTCGAGCTTCCACAACTTAGTCCAGAAACCCGCAAACGATACTGAGGTCTCATTAGAGGTTGACATCGCCAAAGCTGTTTGGTCCTCCTTAAGAGCTCGGTATGCTGACTTAACAGAATATTGACCATGCTTTTCAAAAGCCCAGCCAACAACATCATTCTCCAGCCTCATACTTGGCTTTATTTTCAAAACTTCATTTGCCTCAATTGCCATAAAATATTTACGAACCATCGGTTCATCCCAGCATCGAGTTCCAGGGATAAACAATTCATGCACCCGTTCCACAGTTGCATCCGAAGACCGTGTAACAGGTCTGAAAGATCGCAGCCCCGGAATCCAATTCTCCTCCCAGATATTGACATTGCCAGGGCCTATTCTCCTGATAAGACCCCGCGCCAACACATCCTTCCCATGCATGATTGACCTCCATGTAGCCGAACATCGCCTTTTTTTGGTTGCCGAAAGGAAATCTGTGTTTGGATAATACTTCCCTTTTAGCACCCTCGCGCACAACGACTCCGGTCTAGTGATCAACCTCCATCCCTGCTTCCCCAACATAGCTTTATTAAACAGGGAGAAATCTCTAAAGCCAATTCCCCCATCTGCCTTGGATCTGGTGAGCTTCTCCCAACGAAGCCAATGTAGCTTATGGTTATCCAGAGAGCTCCCCCACCAAAAGTTTGAGACTGCCGACGTCATTTTTTGACAAGTCACTGGTGACAGCTTGAAACATGACATGGCATACGTTGGCACTGATTGAGCATTGGCCTTAAGAAGTACTTCTCTTGCTGCACTGACTCAAGGTTTTCCGCCCAACCTCCAATCATCCCTCGGACTCTTCCTTGCACAAAATTAAAAACACCATTGGCCCCTCTTTCAAGCATCGTAGGGCGGTCCAAGGTATTTTTCACCGAGTGCTTGGTCGAGATTTGCAAGTCTGTCATGCATATCCCCTTTTGTAATCTCATCACAATTCGTACTAAAAAAGATGGCTGATTTGCTCTTGTTTACTAGCCGGCCAGGAGCCCTTGTGATACATCTCAAGGATATCGCTACTCGCTCCTCCCGTTTGGATGCTTGAGTGAAAATAAAGCGAGTCATCCGCGAAAAGGAGGTGTGAAATCCACGGTGATTTGTCCGCTTACTCTCACACCCCTTGAAATAAACTGAGGGCCAATACTCTTGATCATTGACGATAACCCTTCTGCACACAGCAAGAATAAGTAAGGTGATATAGGATCTCCTTGACGAATTCCTCTAGTCGGCTGGAAACTTTCCGAGAACACGCCATTGACTGACGGCGAGAAGGATACCGTAGTCACACACTTCATAATCCTTGCGCACCATGCCTCAGAGAAACCCAAGGCCCTCATCACGGCTTCCAAATATCTCCATTCCACCCTATCGTAGGCCTTGGCCATATCCAGTTTGATGGCACAATCACCACTCTTCCCTCTTTTCTTCTTTAGGTAGTGGATGCACTCGTAAGCGATGAGCACATTATACGTAATCAACCGACCGGTACAAAAGCGCTGTTCTTCCGAGACTACCTCATCCGGGATCACCCGTAGACGGTTAGCCATAGTTTTTGAGCAGATTTTGTACAGAACGTTGCATAGAGAAATAGGCCGGTATTGTGACAAGTCCTGCGGGTTACTCACCTTAGGAATGAGGACCAGCAGAGTCTTATTCACTTCTTCAGGTAATTCTCCACCATTTAGAAAGCCGAGCACAGCCTGTGTTACACAAGGCTTCAACAGCCCCCAATGCGCCTGGAAAAACCCCGCGTTGAATCCATCGACGCCCGGTGATTTCCCCGGTTTCATCTGGAAAAGGGCAGCCTCTACCTCCTGCTCCGAGAAGGGTTTATCCAAGAAATCATTCATCTCGGTCGTAACCTTCCTTGGAACATGGTTACAGACCAACTCGGGCTGCAGATCATCCTGCGCCGTGAAGAGTTTGTGGTAGAATTCACAGGCCAGGCTCTCCAAATCCTCCTGCTCTGTCAGGATGCGACCGTCCTCCGCCGTAAGCATTTTTATACGGTTTGATCGACCACGCGCGCGCGCCTTGGCTTGGAAGAATTCAGTATTCCTGTCTCCCTCCCGCAGCCAAGTGATTCTCGAGCGCTGCCTCTCCATCGTTTCTTCTCTTGCTAGAACGGTCGAGAGCTTTGTCATAAGAACACGTTCCCGATCCGACGGGCCACTGTACAAACTGCCTGCCCTTTCCTCTTCCAACTGCCTCCTGAGATCTTTGATCTGGTTTCTTACCGACCCAAACACCTCTTTGTCCCAAACTTTCAGAGCACTTTGCATATTAAACAAAGCAGTGGCCACCGTAGACAAGTCACCCATCCCCGGTCCCGGATCCCAGGTGCGAGTGACAAAGTCCATGTAATCCCCGTGCTGCTTCCACATATTCTCAAAGCGCCACGGTCTCTTTCGCCCCTGCCGACGCACAGATGGCTCCCTCTGACGTACCTCCACCAACAGACCAGAGTGGTCTGATTCCGTCAAAGGCACATGGAAAACTTCAGAGCCACCAAGCTCATTCATAAACTTTTGATCCCCTAAAGCCCTATCCAACCGGACTTTGACATTCCGGCCTGCTTCCCGTCTATTGTCCCACGTGTATGGGAGACCATGGAATCCCAAATCCGTGAGCCCACAGTCATTCACCACCTCTTGAAACGCAGCAATTTGCCATTGCTCCCGCTCATTGTTACCAAAGTGCTCCTCTGGTGAGATGTAACACCCCGGCCCCGAGCTTAACAGATTAATAGGATACTCATACCAATAAGTTGCAACTTCTTTTCCGGAAGCCCATCTTCTAAAAACTCCAAAGTTAAGCGTGCTTAGCCTGGAGCGATGGGTGACCGACCGGGAAGTCTTTCCCGGGTGCGCATGAGTGAGGACAAAGTGCGCAGAAAAGACAGGTGTTGGTCTGTGAGGGAAGTCTATATCCTAGTTAAGCGGCCAGATGTAAGCGGGCCCGGCCTCGAGGAGGCGGGACGTTACAGATGGTATCAGAGCCGACCCTTGCGGTTTCACGGGCGCGTGTGTCAGTGCGCAGGCATGGTGCGCATGGCTGGTGTGGATCCGGAGTGGTCGCTCAGCATGGCTCATGCGCTGGCACTGGACACACGGACGTGGCCAAAAGGGGCGGTCCCGGCTCGGGGTTGACCGACGAGGGCGTCGGTCTTCTAAGGGGGTGAGAATGTAACACCCCGGCCCAGAGCTTAACAGGATTAATAGGATACTCATACCAATAAGTTGCAACTTCTTTTCCGGAAGCCCATCTTCTAAAAACTCCAAAGTTAAGCGTGCTTAGCCTGGAGCGATGGGTGACCGACCGGGAAGTCTTTCCCGGGTGCGCATGAGTGAGGACAAAGTGCGCAGAAAAGACAGGTGTTGGTCTGTGAGGGCAGTCTATATCCTAGTTAAGCGGCCAGATGTAAGCGGGCCCGGCCTCGAGGAGGCGGGACGTTACAGTTAGTGCTGTTAGGTTGTTCGCACTTCAAGGCACGGTCCTCTCAGAGGGTCATAGCTATAGTGCCTCGAATGCCTAGGAGACCACCACGTCAGGGTCTGCAGTGAGCGGAGGGGGAACCAAAGCAGGGCCTGCTCCAGATCCCCCTCCGAGGTGACGATGAAATCCAGGCTCTTGAAGTGCATGCATGCACCAGGAATCCAGCCGATGTCAAGATAGGCCATCTGAATCCTGGTGAAGATGGAGAAACGCGCAAGATCCCCTGCCTGGTGCACCAATTGTCTATTTTTAGAAACCAAGCAATTAGTAAACTTAGTGATTGTGTGTTTGGGCTTGGATGGTGAGCTAAGGTGGGCACAGGGGATTATACTAGTTCGGGCAGAATGTCCCTACATTCAGTCGTGGGGGTTGATGTGCTACCCACTCTTGTATTAAGTTTGCAAAGCAGAGTTACAAACAATGTGTCGAGAGAGAGCCGTTGGAGTGCTCAAGTCTTTGGGGCACACGGTCGAAGGTCAGGAAGGAGAGGAGTAACTTTTCCCTAAAGGAGAGCCGCTGGAGTCCTCAAGACCTCAGGAATCGCCTGCCTTTCCTTGCCGGTCATAGCTCCGTTTCTTAGTCGTCAAGGGTTGGAATCCGTCCCGCACATTGCGGCATCATCATGGATATGTCTATAGTGAAGAGCCACCTACCCAATAATTGCCAGTCGCTCCCATCATACTGTACTGTGGGGCTAGTGGTTCGGGCTACACCGCTCTGATTAGCGTTGTACAAGATTTTGGTGGCGTGGAGTCGACCGACCTAGTTCTGCCGCGCGCGTGCGCCCTCAGGCATGACTCGGCATCGCCTCGGGCGGTGCGGGGCTCCTATTTCTCCTACTTCCCTATCTTGAGGCCTTTACATATTTTCCACGTGCATGGCGGTGGGGTACCACCGATGTCCCTCTCGACATGGTTCTCCTAACCTTTCTTCCTGCCCAAGCCATCGGGCGAGTATGAGTTCTAGCCAAGAGATTGGGGAAGGGCTGAATAGGCCCGCACGGGATCGAGCGAATCAGTATTCCCTCCTAGGGGGTCGAGCGAGACGCGAGATGGGAGTTCAGCTCTCAGGTGGGCCATGTTATTTGCCATGTCATCTAGGCCTACTCGTGGGCCTCTCAACAACTCTGGCCCAATGCGTGAGTATCACCGCTGTAGCGATGTCATATATGGACTATTAAAATATTGGATCCTGGTAGTACGGATAACAGATATTTAGACTTATTTAAAAATTATCGGTGTTTAATCTTCACATGTAGTGGTTTGCATTTTTATTTAAATCCTACCATCCATCCCTAACTTATAAAACTTTTATGCCTTGAAGAGCTCAAACAAATTCACTAAATCATTTCCAAAGTCTCTTAGATAAGAAGAAGATGTTGACAATAATGACTTATTGATCTAAAATATCAATGAATTTTTGATAGCTGCCATGTAGGAAATCATGAGTCAAGGACCAAAACCCATGTATCATATAGATAAATAAACATACAAATACAATGTCCCATGCAAGAATTTAATGAATTCATGTGTTAAGGAAGTAATAACTTTGTAAATAAAAATTATCAAGGGAGTTTGGACCAACATACTTGAAAAAGTATGGTGCACATACAACCATCCTGTCTTGGAATTATAAAAACACATTTCGTATGAAATGTGGCCACTTCAAGTTCCCCTGCCGGTCTTGCTCCTCCACTCTAATTTTGGCTATTTCATCCTCGTTCTTGCCCTCAAATAGCTCATGCTTAGGACCCATCACAACCGTATGTGCGTCCTCACTTATTCCGAATGGGTCGAGATACCCAATCTTCTCCCTGGCCGACATACGGATCCTCACTATACCACATGTCATGTTCTGCTATTTGTATTCTATAAAGCGCACACACAAAGTGTCGGATTAATTGCACAATATTATATTATTAGAACTAGAACATAATTATGTAGGAGTGCACTTACAGGCATCACACCCTCATGAGCGGAGTTCGAACTTGACAATGTGAATGGTGGTACAACTATGTTGAAGGCATTGATCTCAACCGAAGATGCTCTCATATACCAATCATGCAACCTCTTCCGAAAGTGAAACACAACAGAGATCCATTGAGATTTTTTTTTAACTAAACCATTGAGATTTTGTTTTTTAACTAGACCATTGAGATTTTGTTAATTCAACCACTGTATAATTTTGTTATTTTACTAATTCATTCTCATTTTTAACAGTGTCCGCCTTAGAGGATGATGGACATGGAGTTCGTGTGGAGGATGATGGTCGGCTTAGGGGCGTGTACATTGCTACACATAAGCGGTCTCATATGTCGTCTCATGTATTGCCATATAGGATTTTTGATGATGTGGAGGAAAGAGAGAGGTGAGAGAGAATGAGGTAGTTGTTTCGCGAAACAACCACCTCATGAGCTAAAATTTAGGACTATGAGACAACTATTTTACCATTGTATGAGTTGTTATTGTCATGCACCTCACAATCCTATTTTTACTCTCTCCATAAATTAAGGAATTGCGAATTACTATGGGACAACCTAAAAAGACAACCATTGTACATGTAATATATTAAGTCGTCTTAAATTACGTGGCACTCCATGAGACAAAGTTATGAGACAACACCAATGTACCGCCCTTAATATTATCTAAATATTATATTATTGTCTATTTACTTTTCAATTCGTATTTATGTTTGTATTGCTATATATTGTAATGCATGATGACTCAAGGCTATTATCTAAACTTTCATCGATGTTTTGTGGAGTATGTTTGTCGGTTCAATGATATACTATATGCGAATGTTTGCCGATTCAATGGTCTGTTGATATATATCCAAGTATATATGTCTCGGTCATATTGCAAAGTATCATATATCATTTATGCCTCTGGTGACACATGTCATATTGCTGTGTAGGGTGGATCACATGACAATATGCTACAGCTGATCAACTTTCTTTGTGTTGCATAATAAATTCTTTTATCTTTAGAAACTAGTATTACAAACTTTACATTGGGGAGGATGGAGTCTTCGAAGTTTAAACTCTATCAATAGAGTCTACACCGTGAGTGTCCTTAAGGATATGAGAGCCATGTGAATAGTGACTCATGAATGTTGTCCTTATTACAAAATATTTAATCCGTTACTTTGCTTGATTACAATAGGTCGGTGCCACTCGGTGATTAGCCTTTTTTTTTCAAAAGAGCAAAAACCCGGCCCAGAATTTACACTTTTTCAGATGACTTTAACTAAAATTTAAATTTTTGAACAAATTACATTCAAACCCTGGTGTCCGGTATAACAAAAAAAAACCGTCGGAAATTTAACTGAAATTACCGGCTAATATATATCATGGGTGACCGTATAGAACCAAAAAGTCGTCCGAAATCCCGAACCTTGGTGTCACTACCTCACCAGACGACATAAGAAAAATATGAATGATATCAAAACAGACTTGTAGTCCGATGGTTGGCTCAGTGGTTGGCTCAGTTTTGATATCGGTGTTCGGAGGGGTGTGAATGAATCGGTGCACAGCTAACCGTGGTGTATGCTCCAAATTGTCATAATAATGTTGTCCCTATCGCATGGTCGTCCCTATCGCATGACCCAGGGCCGGCAACCTTAATTGCGCCGGAACCGAAAACAGTTTCTGACTCGTCATACCACGTGCATGCCTTCTTCCGTGTCCGTCGAACTAATAATACACACTTCTCCATGAAATAGAAACCTCACACATATTGTCGTCATAAACACACTCGGTTACGGCCCGACGCCACTGTGAGTTCCTTCCTCTCCCAAATTTCCCCTGGAATTGGAGGCGTGAGATGGAAACTACCCCCGTTTTTCACGGAGTACCGATCGAGGCGACTCGCGAGGCGATCGCCATCCCGGCCCCGATCTAGATCACCGTCGCCGGTGATCTTGATCCAGCAAACGCCGCCGGCCGCGTGGCCACGGCGTCCCAGCCCCAATCTCACCACCGCAGTGTGGGATTGGCCAACGCAAAATACGTCTGGTTAGCCGTGTTCCGGCGCCGTCGTCGCACAATTTACCGCTAGGGTTTGCCGCTTAGGGATCCTAGGCCGGGACTGATTTGCGGCTGTGCTATCTGAAAGCGCAGGCCGCCATTGTTTTTGCCTTCCTGCTCGTCGTAATGGCATCAAGCAGGAGTGGCGGTGCGGAAGGGGAAGGGAAGACCCAAAACCCTAACGTTTCCGATCTTTTCCAGAAACTACGGCTCACGGAGGAAGAGGGAGCTGTACTGGAGTTCAGCGATGGTGAAGAGGAAGAAGCCATGGCTCCTGTGGAAAGGGCCTTGGCGGGGAAGGTGCTGTCGCCGGTAACGGTGCACGTCAGCACGGTGCGCCAAGCTATGAAACGGGCGTGGGGTAATCCGGTGGGCCTTAAGATTAGGGCAATCGGGGAGAAAGAAGACAACAAGTTTGTGGCCGAATTTGGGTGCGACCAAGACATGACCAGGGTGTTAGCTAGTTCACCATGGATGGTGGGTAAGTACTCTGTGCTGTTACAGGAGTACGATGAAAAGCTTAGTCCTGCTGAAATCAAATTTGATCGTTTAGAACTGTGGGTCCGGATCCAAAACCTTCCACTCGGTTGGATGAATCGGACGAGGGGATCTAGGGCTATGGATATGATCGGCAAGGTGGTGCATATGGATGTGGATGCTGATGGGAAAGCAAGTGGTGCCTTCCTTCGAGCTAGAGTGGCGATTGAGGTTGCAAAGCCAGTGCGGCGTGGGATTTTTCTTCGTGTCAACAAGAACGAGGATCCCCGCTGGTTTCCGACCCAGTATGAACGTCTGCCCTATATCTGTTTCCACTGTGGCTTGATGGGGCATTCGGATGTGGAATGTGCAACACCGACGGCACGTAATGAAGATGGGAAGTTGCCGTATGATGTTAATTTGCGAGCACCTGAGGAGAAGAAGCGACGGATTCAGTCCTTTGCTGCCGCAGCCGCGGAGTCCTATGGCAGTGGCACCTCTTCAGGTTTTCGTCAGTCGAACCAACAGTCTCGGACAGCAAGTAAGGGGTCCAAATCGGCAGATGATTCACGGCAATCGGACAGCCATATCGGAGACTCAGAGGATCCAGAGATCCAATCATCACTAAAGGAGAACCATACGGTGGTGAAGGATGATATGGGAGAGAGTGCTGCTGTTAACAAACAGCTTGTCTTTCATGCTATGGAGGAGGACAAGCAGAATGGCCCCAGGAAGAGGAAGTCAAAACCTACAAGGGTGCAGACACCGGACCTCAATATTCCGCTGGGAGGGGGCTCTAAGGCCATTGTTCCTACGGGTTTGGTGACTTCGAGGGTGAACCAATTGGGGGGTGCAGCAGACAGTAGGGGAAGTAGCATGATTGAGGTGCTCAAAAGACAGAAGAGAGGGGATAACCAACAAGAAGGATCGGCGGCGGCTGCGAGCGGCAGCCCCCGCCGGGGACAATGAATCTACTTAGCGTGAACTGCCGGGGCTGCGGGCAGCCCGAGGCAGTTCAGGAGCTTCGCCACGTTGTGGCGGAGCGAAAGCCCGCGGTGGTCTTCCTGATGGAGACCAGGATGGGGGAGGAGCGCGCTCTCGGTTTGAAAAGAGACCTTGGCTTCGCAAACGCCATTGTCGTCAAATCGGAGGGACTAAGTGGTGGTTTGGTGCTGTTGTGGCGCCAAGATGTGGTGATCGCGGAGATGAGCAAGTCTAGATCGCACATTGATGTCTTGTTGTCGTGTGATCGACTGCGGATCTCACATTGGCGACTGACGGGCTTCTATGGCGAGCCTAGGAGAGAACGGCGAAAAGAAAGCTGGTTTTTGATGAGATTCCTCAGAGCACAGTCTGACGTCCCATGGCTGTGCTTAGGGGATTTCAATGAGGTGCTCTCATGAAACATCCTCAATTTTCCGCGAAGGGAAAAATCACAGAATGATATACAACAGTTGATAATCAATTCCATACATCGAATTCTGAGAATACAGAGTACAAGAAAAGGGTTTACATTAATAATTACAACGCCACACCGGCGCAAACAATGTATATCTAACATCCGAAACAGCTTGCGAAGGTGGAAGAATAACGCGGAAGCAGCTTCAAACTCCAACTTGAGCGCAGCACGAGACCTTCTAATCATTTCGATCCTATCATCACAGAAAACCGCACACCGCGCATGTGTGCGTGCCATGGTCAAGACCGAATGAGCTTTAGTGGAAAAGAGAAAATAAAGGGATCTCGCGATCCTATATTTGGCGTGGTTTGCATCCTAGCGCATGCGAGGTAGCAACAAGTATAATAATAATAATAATAATCAAGTTTAACACATTCCCAAATCCACACACACATCCATCCACCATCCCATCCATCCCATCCACACATCACCACACCCCACACACCACACACCATACCCCACCACGCTTCACGTGGCCGGCAAGACGACTCCCTCTCGTCAGGCCTCAACGACCCGCAGCCTCCCAGGCTCACGGTCGGATGTAACATACTCATATCCCAAGAAAGGCAGAAGACTCCTCTCCTAGTCAAGCGAGCATCACACGGATCGGGTCCATAGCCGACGAGTCGGCTATGTATCGATCGATCAACCATACACTCGCAGAGGTTTCACTATTCCACAAGATAGCCATCATCGATGCGGCCACATCTAGGCAGATTCCGATCGCCATAAGCCTAGAATGGATACCATCCCGTCACCCGACCCCGGCCGCCGAGACCGTGAACATAGTACCAGGCCAAAAGGGTCACTATGTGGTTAAGGAGGGTGTGGGCTCCACCCGTACCTCCCGACACTATCCGCTTACACCCGATGTAATGGCATCCATACTACCATATGGTTAGACCGGCCCCCTCCCATTGGAGAGCGAGTGGAAAGTAAGCATCCAATGATCCGGTCACTAGCACTCAAGTCCTTAGGTCTTGGCCAGACAATGCCGATGTCTCCCCGTATGGGCTAATCTTTACCGTGCCGCCACGGCACCCCTTTCCAAGGCTCCACCCCAAGGAGCTCACACCAAGGACACCTCAATCCAAACCAGTTACCCGCCACAGTACTCACAAAGCGGGGATACCTGTGCCGTATCCCTCGGCAAGACTCGCTCGAAGCTCGTCGTAATCCCCGTCCGGCCGACTCAACCCTCACCACACACCCAAGACTCACGCAAAGACACCGCTCATCACCATAACCACAAGTACGGCATCCCAAGCCAAACCATTCCTGTGGGTTCACCACCCGCACCACATATACAATGCGAAGTGGAGTTATAATAAGTATGGTGATAATAAATGCAAGCACGTTGTAAGGGCGGTAATATATAAGTGCGAGCGCAAGGCTGGGTAACATGGTAAAAGGGCTTCGAACAAGGTAAATATAGCTCAGGCAATATCATGCATCATATACTAGCAAAGGAATAAATATAAAGCGCTAGCAATTCTAAACATGCAATGTCTAATAGGATTCTCTAAAATAAAGGTGTTTGCCATGACACTGCGATGTCGAGGAAGTAGTGGTACAAGTCCTCCGTAGTCGTACGGCGGATCTCCACCTCACGTCCTTAGGTCGCTCCTTTCCCGAATCGACTCGAAAAACCGAAACGTAATAGTCGCGTTAGCGACTCCTATAGAAGCCACAAAGAAGCAAATCAAATATAGAAGAATCAAATGCACTCAAACATAGTCCCATTGCGTCGGGCTCGATTTTAGATGAATTTACATATAAAGATCATATTTTTCGGAGCTCGTATGAATAAGTTATGAATTTTTAGAAGTTTAATCAATATTCTGAAAATAATAAATGGCTGAATTAATGTGGGGCCGACACGTGGCATCACGGGGACCCGCCACGTGTCGGAGAGAGGGCGGCGAGTTGGCACCGACCGCGACGTGGCGATGACGTGGCACCGACAAAGTGTGGGGCCAGGTGACGTCATCGCTGACGTCAGCGTTGACCGGGTCAACCCTAAATGGGCCGCTAATGGGCCAGATGGGCCGTGAGGGCTGGACTTGGGCCGGGCTCGGCCCGCCACGTGTCACGCTGAGGATGCGCCACGTCACGCACTCGATCTCCCATGGGCTCAGGTCCACGGCTTCAGCAGAAGGGTTGGCTCACGGTGGACCAAGGTGGTTAGTCCATAGACCGCAACGTGGTGCACGAAGAACAGGGTCTATGCGCCTACTAACTCTCACGGTTCACGCAGGTTGGGTGCACGGAGTTGGCTTCATCAAGGCATCCGGCTCACGGTTGTGGCTCACGGTGGACCAGCGAGTGCGGGGTCCGCCGTCGTCCACCCGGTCCACGAGGACAGGGTCCATCTCCACGGCGCCAACTCCATCTTCATCCCCATGTCCGCTCGCTCGGTTCCGCGACGGAGACGACACGACGGGGGTGGCATGGTGGCGCATACGGTCGCCGTGGCGAAGGGCTGGCCACGCTGGCGAGCGCACGGGCTCCGCGGCAGCATGGCGAACACGTCTACGCCCAGGAACGACGGTTGCAGGGGCGAGATGTAGCTCTGCCGCGAGCGGCGCGCCGCGGCAGGGAGCGAGGAAACAGCTCCGGCTAAATTGAGGGTGCGGACGGTCGATTGATGTCTTCCAGTTCGCGTTCGGCTCGCTGGCGATGACCAAGGAGCACGGCGTCGCGCGGCGTATGGCGGCGGCGCGCGGCGGCGCTCGGCGAGCTAGGCGGCGGGCGGTGCACGGCGTCGAGGCGAGCACTTGCGGCTCCATCTTCACCACGCGGCGGCGCTGCGGCGTGCAGCAGCCCGCGGCCTCGCTCGACGGCGCGACCTCGACGATCGAGGGGGCCGGAGCGGGGCCGGCGCAAGTGCGCCACGGTGGCGCCCATGGCGTCCCGTGCGGACATGGCCGTCGGTGGGGAAGGTCTCCCCGCGGCTGCCTTCCCCCGATGGAGTGCGCATGGGATGCGCCCCACCATGGAGGTCGGGAAGCCGGGGTCCAAGCGTCCGAGGGGCTCTAGTTCGTCGGCGAACGGCGGCGCACCGCGGCTTGGCATGGCCACGCGCGGCGGACATGGAGGGCAAGTCCACGGCGTGTGGTGGCGCCCGGATTCCGAGTGGCTTGGGTCGGCGCGTGCTTGTGTGTGCGTGTGTCCGAGAGCCGGGTGATGGCTCCGGCCTACGCGTCCTGGACGCCATGGCCATGGAAGCAAGGGTCGGGGGCTGGACAAGGGGTATGGCGGCGCTCACCGGACGTGTAGTCGAGCAAAGGCGGCGTGGTGCGGTTCCAGGCGTCGTGCTCGCGGTACGGCTTGATGGGGACGGCTCCAGGGGCGGCGACGAGGTCGTGCGGTAGTCGACGTCGGTGTACGGCTCGCGGTAGCAGGCAGGGACATGGCGTTGCTTGCCTTTGGATCTGCGCTCGTGGTTCACGGGAGAGGACGGAGCACGTCGGGGCGGCACAGACGGGCTTGGTGTCGTGGCGTGCTCCCGGCTTGCGGTTCGGGCGTCGTGGCGTCGAGGACACCGTGTGGTTGCAGGTGGCGTCACTCTGGGCCGGCGGCGTCGGGATCGTGTTGCTGCAGCGGGGTGACGAGGCACCAGGCGATGGCGCGGGCTTGCAGGACGGCGCGACGCGAGGAGGCTTGTCGTGGTTGCGGCGAGGTGGATGCCATGGGCGCTGGCTGCGCCGCACGGCTGCTGCTGGTGGCCGCAGTGGAGAAGCAAGGAAGGGATACAGGTGGCGGCGGCTGCTGGGAGTTGGTGAGGGCAAGGGTTCGGCCCGGGGCTTTATAGCCGGGAGGCTAGGGTTCCAGGCGAGGGCGCCGGCGTCTGTGTCCGCGTGATGGGACGGCCGGTACACGCGGCGGCTGATCCGGAGGCGGGTGTACGGACGTCGAGGCGGGCGCGCGTTCGTGGGTGCGTGCACGCGATCGGGCCGCGGCGCGATCAGCGGCGGGGACGGCGCGAGCGGTCGCGTCGAGGTCCGGTGGGTCCGTCCGCGTGGCGGACGCCAATTTGGCTTCGCAGTGAAGGGAGCGGGAGGAATCCGATGGCGACAGCTCCATGTGCTGGCCACGGCAGTTGGCGCGCGGAGAAAAGGCTCGCGGCCGTAGGTGCGTTGTGGCAGGGTTTGTCGGGCAACGTGGCGGTCCTCGCGGCGTCGATGTTCACTGGCGAGGATCGAGCGGTGGTGGTAACTTGCGTGTGGAATCCGCGGAGCGGCGGCGGTGCTCTGCTTTTCCCCGTTCGCGCGCGAGGCAGAGAGGCGAGGGGGAAAGTTATGACAGGCGGGGGCCGCAGCGGGGTCTACACGTCAGCGGTGGTGGAGCTGGGTCTTCACATGGGAGGAGCTGAGCGGGCCGGTTCGTTAAAAAGGCCGAGAAAGAGGAGGTAAAGAGATGGTTCGCGGGCCGGCCTGGTGGTTTGCTGGGTCGGACTACTTGGCTGGGCCGCGGAAAAAGAATGAGAGAGGAGGAAGGATGGCGGGCTGGGCCGATGGTCCGCGAGAAAAAGAAAAGAGGAGGAGAGAGTGAGTTAGCAGCCGGCGAGAAGGATCCGTGGGCCGGCGGCTTCGGGCCGGTAAGGGAAAAAAGGAGGAGAGGGGTCTAGCGGGCTGCGGGTTGCTTGGGCCGGAATGGCCTTTGCCATTTCGTTTGTGATTTCTTTTCCTTTTCTTTTTCTCGCTTTCTTTTCTTATGCACAAGTATATGTATTTGCAGGCCATGTCTTTTATGTAACATTTTTCATGGTGGTCATAGGAGGTCTTAGGCTTGTTGGGATATTAATCCCATAATATATATATATATTATTTCATCTATTTATTGTATAAATAAATAGATGTTTGGGTGTTAATTTATTAATCAATACAAGAATCCAATAAAATCCAAATCCAAACCAATCATGTTGTAAATCGTCTTAATGGATCTAGCATGATCCAAACACAACTATCGTACTTGTGACACGATGGTATACTGCCTAGGCTATAAGAGGGTGGTACCTATGAGTGATCTGCGTAACTTGTCTAAGACACTAGCTCATGATGCATTGAGGAGTAAGGCTAGGTCTAATCCAACAGGCGGCCATGGGTAGGTTTCTATGTGGCATATCACTTCCCCTAGGGTTAGCACTAGATACTCTATTTAGGTTGGCTAACCATGTAGATCATGGGTGGACAACTAGGTGGTTATACCTAGACTATCCGCTAGTCATACTCCATGGCACTATGGCGACGTGTTGGCCCACTAGATCATAAGCATAAGGTTAGGGCACGTTGCTCTAGTTTGGCATAGTCGGTGGGTTGCCTCACTAGGGTGGTCTAGTGGTGTCTATCCATCAGAATGGTTAGGTAGCTAGTCAAGCTAAGGTAGGTAGCTCCTATTATCGAGGTATGTGGTTTAGGCAACTACCTCTCAAGGACAAGAGGTATTTTCCTGGGTTGGTGTGGGTTGGTCTACTAGGGTAGTTGGGCAGCTATATGTGTAGGTGGTTTTCTAGTACCACGACACTGAGTATCAACATTCTCACGTGGAGAGGTGTTACCACGGTTGACATGATATCACTAGTCTTTGTCTAGCTAGGGTCAAGTAGATAGTCTCTTGGAGTGGATAGGTTCTATTATCATGGCCTAGGGTTCAGGATCAATACTCCTCTATGTGGAGTCATGGGCATAGGTCTGAGTCACTAAGTCACGGTTCGGGGTGGTAACACTAACCACTAGTTAGCTCTAGTTAGGCAGTGGTTGGTCGTAGGATTTATACTATAGGCAGTGTACATGTATAAACATTACACCATGGTGACATTGCTACTAATTCTAGCATAGGATCATTAGGGTCTAGGTTCATATCCTAGGAGCTATCACTAGGGCATACTATGGTTAAACGGTTGGTCACATACTCTCATCGGTAAGTATAGGAGGTTTCCCTAAGGTCCTAATCACATGTGGCTTAAGGACTATATTAAGACACATGTGATGTTGTTGCATCACAATGCTTAACAACTAAACAAAGGTACTTAGTATGCGAACTAATAGGGTTTTGTACAAGACAGGCAACAAACAAAGGTTTGTTTAGAAAAAATTTTGTAGTTCGGATTTTTGGGATGTTACAGTCCTACCCCCTTATCAGAATCTCGTCCCCGAGATTTAAGGTGTGTAGTACTCCACGAAGTAGTAAGGTGACACTTATCCATGAATCCGACTTCCAGTTCCTCATAGCTTGAAGTAGTTGCTCCATCGAGTTGCAAGAGTGAGTAGTGGAGTCTTGATTTCTTTGTCTAGACCCTTAGTCGATCTTGAGGGTTTACAAAAAGATACTTCAATGATGATCGAGGAGTTATCACAAGTAGGATGTTTCATCGCAGGTTTAGTATGTGGGGAACACATATTAGTTTAGGCTATATCATGTCTTCCTAAATTTCGAGGTGCGGTTTAGGCTCCCGATTTCGATCCAGGGTCCAAGTGGGTTATGAGCCCACCACGCTTCCGCGCTACTCGATAAGCGTAGTTGCTATCCTTGCTCTTAGTCGGCGTAGCCGCTTCAAAGGATCTTGCGAAAGGTATTGGTCCTTTGCTTTACTTGGTGACTCGATCCAAATTTTGTACGGGGTATCCAAGATGCATACGCAATTCTAGAGTTATCGGTTTGGGCCGCTGTTCATTGAACCCTCATCGTCATGATGATTTTCTAAAATCTTATTTTAAAATAGATGGTGATTTTGTAGGCTTGAAGCCCAAGGGAGATTTTTGAAGAGGTTTGAAATCAAAGTGAGTTATATAATCAAATAGTTTTGAAACATGGTTTTACTCTTCAAACAAAGCGTGACTCTTTTTCAATCATTTGAAACACGGGTAGTTTGAAAATGGTTTACAATTACTCGCTCGTTTTGTGAAACTTGGTTTTCACAATCAAACAAAACCTTTTTACAATTATTTTGTTTAGCAACCGTGTTGCTAAACATTTTGAAGATGAATTTTATTTAAAATAAGTTTGGCTCCTTGGTTGAAATCAAAAGAGTTTAAAATAAGACTTGGGCCATTTTTAGTTTGCAAGCATTTTATCAAAGGTTGATGTGCAAAGTAAAACTTTTGTTTTGGAAATGAAAGACTTTCGCAAAGATGTTTTGAAACGAATGGCTTTCCAATGCACTCGGGGAGATAGATTTTTAAATCAGATTAGGCAGAGATACCTATACCCCGGAGATCTTGGAATCATGCACAAGTGTTCTTGTACAGAAGGGAAAATCCTTGTATTTAGTGATAAGATGAACTCTCATACAATCTTGAAGGCATGTTCAAGCATGTTACATCAGATAAGATTGAATACTTGACTACATGCTTAGTGAGTATCATTGTCTAGATTGAGGACAGGAGTTGTAGTAGGGGTAGTCTTTCTTTCTGGGCACTTGGCGATTATGTGGCCCATTTTGTCGCCTCCATAGCAGGTGGTAAACACGCTACTTGTGATTGCCACGAGGTTCTTTATACCAAGGTTCTGAATTGGCGGAGTGGTCTTCAATCCTTTGTTGTCAGCATCCCTGAGGTTAGAGTGGTCGGATCCATAGTAAGTGAATGGCACACTGCCTGTAGAAGTAGGTGCAGTAGCGTTCCACATACTTCGAGCCTAGGTACGATATGAGTCTGTGATTGCTCTCATTTGTCGTACTAGTGAGCCACTGAATGATCCATCAATGCGGCACCTCTTCCTTCCATCGACTATTTCATACTCGAGGAGGTCTTCTTCTATCTCAATTGCCTTGTTAATTACTTCTTCAATGGTGTGGTAGGTGCTTCCGGCAAGGACCATTCGGATGCCATCGTTTAGGCCCCTACGGTCGTAGAACACCATATCTTTCTTAGAGTCACGCACGGCAGGTGCGTAACGCAACATGCGGTTGAAGCGGATGTTGTACTCGTGAACACTTCCTGTTCCTTGCCTTACGCTTCGAATCTCTCCTTTCAAGTCTTCCATTGCATCATCTGGCACATAGTGTTTGCGAAAGACTTCGCTGAACTCTCTCCATGAGATGTTGGTTGGGTTGGAATGGGCATTGCTGAATGTGTTCCACCATGTATGTGCGGAACCTATGAGTTGATGGGCTGCAACCTTCACGCTTTCTTCTTCAGTGTAGGAGGTCAAGTCTAACTCTTCTGCCATATCATATAGCCAGTCTACAGCGGTGATAGGATCATTGTCAGTTCCATCGAAGGTAGGAAGCTTCATCAGAGATGAATTCCCTTGCTCATGTTGAGACTTGTTCAACGGTCCTTCAGTGGGGTTCCATTGGGTAGCAGAGTATGGAGTTCTTCCTTCTCGAGATTGAGCCCCGTGGGTGGCTTGTGACTACCTTGATCACTGTCCATGGTGTTTGCTGCAGGGTTGAGCAAAGTTTCAAGCTACCAGGTTAGTGGTTGGGCATCTTGTTGTATGGGTCATAAGGATTAGGAATCATGTGCAAGCGACATGATTTATTAACAATTTTAACTTGAGTTTAGATGATTTAAACAATTTAAAAACATTTAAATCTATCCTACACTCATACAAAGAAGCATGAAGAACCATAAGATGCAATAAGATCCAAGCACTCAATACATTGGGTTTATTACAAGGCGATATCCTTGGTAGCTACGCCAAGGGATCCGCGGAGAAAACGTACTACACGTAAGTAGCTTAAAATGGTAGACATTCTACTCTATTCATGGCACAACTTCTAGCTATACATGGCTTAATCTAATCATCCTCTTCCTACCCCCTTATCATGATGAGTCTTGTCTAAGAATTTAGATAGGTGGGGTCGAAGAACTTCCTTCCGTTCTAATGGTAGGGCATTAGTCAGGTACTTTCTCTACATACATTGATGAACTTCTTCCCATTACCCTATGGCACTATTGGAGGCATCGAGGGCACGGGGTAATAGACGGCAGGAGGCCATGCTCGAAGAGTTCGTACGCATGAATAGCCGTATGAACAATAGGTTGCACAGCAATAAGGACTGTGTCTTCTACCTTAGGAATGGTGCAAGGCTTTGTTACGACATTTCCTTTCCTAGGAGATTCTACAGGGTCACCATATAGTAGACTACGGCTCTTCTAGGCACTACCTATTTGTGGCACGTCTATTGTCGTGGGTCCTAACTCTTGAAGCACTTCTTGTAGAACTTGGGCGTATCCATCATGGTGCTTGAGGTAGAAGGCATGCTTCTAAAAGATCACCATCATTTGCATTGGAGTCCAAGAACATGGTTAGCAAGTCCATTATAAGAGGTAAGCCATGCACGAAATGGTGCAAGGTCGGTAATATAACCGAAAGAAGGGCTGACTCATCCTATTCTATTGTCCAATCCTAAGGGTCTCGTCCTAGGGTCAAGCAAGGAGCTGATACCAACTGAAACATCCTCAATTTTCCGCGAAGGGAAAAATCACGGAATGATATACAACAGTTGATAATCAATTCCATACATCGAATTCTGAGAATACAGAGTACAAGAAAAGGGTTTACATTAATAATTACAACGCCACACCGGCGCAAACAATGTATATCTAACATCCGAACGGCTTGCGAAGGTGGAAGAATAACGCGGAAGCAAAGCTTCAAACTCCAACTTGAGCGCAGCACGAGACCTTCTAATCATTTCGATCCTATCATCACAGAAAACCGCACACCGCGATGTGTGCAGGCCATGGTCGCACCGAATGAGCTTTAGTGGAAAAGAGAAAATAAAGGGATCCGGCGATCCTATATTTGGCCGTGGTTTGCATCCTAGCGCATGCGAGGTAGCAACAAGTATAATAATAATAATAATAATCAAGTTTAACACATTCCCAAATCCCACACACACATCCATCCACCATCCCATCCATCCCATCCACACATCACCACACCCCACACACCACACACCATACCCCACCACGCTTCACGTGGCCGGCAAGACGACTCCCTCTCGTCAGGCCTCAACGACCCGCAGCCTCCCGGTGCTCACGGTCGGATGTAACATACTCATATCCCAAGAAAGCGCGAAGACTCCTCTCCTAGTCAAGCGAGCATCACACGGATCGGGTCCATAGCCGACGAGTCGGCCTATGTATCGATCGATCAACCATACACTCTGCAGAGGTTTCACTATTCCACAAGATAGCCATCATCGATGCGGCCACATCTAGGCGTATTCCGATCGCCATAAGCCTAGAATGGATACCATCCCGTCACCCGACCCCGGCCGCCGAGGCGTGAACATAGTACCAGGCCAAAAGGGTCACTATGTGGTTAAGGAGGGTGTGGGCTCCACCCGTACCTCCCGACACTATCCGCTTACACCCGACAAAGCGTAATGGCATCCATACTACCATATGGTTAGACCGGCTCCCCTCCCATTGGAGAGCGAGTGGAAAGTAAGCGTCCAATGATCCGGTCACTAGCACTCAAGTCCTTAGGTCTTGGCCAGACAGCGATGTCTCCCCTGTATGGGCTAATCTTTACCGTGCTGCCACGGCACCCCCTTTCCAAGGCTCCACCCCAAGGAGCTCACACCAAGGACACCTCAATCCAAACCAGTTACCCGCCACAGGTACTCACAAAGCGGGGATACCCAGGCCGTATCCCCTCGGCAAGACTCGCTCGAAGCTCGTCGTAATCCCTGTCCGGCCGACTCAACCCTCACCACACACCCAAGACTCACGCAGCACACCGCTCATCACCATAACCACAAGTACGGCATCCCAAGCCAAACCATTCCTGGGGTTCACCACCCGCACCACATATACAATGCGAAGTGGAGTTATAATAAGTATGGTGATAATAAATGCAAGCACGCAGAAGGGCGGTAATATATAAGTGCGAGCGCAAGGCTGGGTAACATGGTAAAAGGGCTTCGAACAAGGTAAATATAGCTCAGGCAATATCATGCATCATATACTAGCAAAGGAATAAATATAAAGCGCTAGCAATTCTAAACATGCAATGTCTAATAGGATTCTCTAAAATAAAGGTGCTGCCATGACACCTGCGATGTCGAGGAAGTAGTGGTACAAGTCCTCCGTAGTCGTACGGCGGATCTCCACCTCACGTCCTTAGGTCGCTCCTTTCCCGAATCGACTAAAACCGAAACGTAATAGTCGCGTTAGCGACTCCTATAGAAGCCACAAAGAAGCAAATCAAATATAGAAGAATCAAATGCACTCAAACATAGTCCCATTGCGTCGGGCTCGATTTTAGATGAATTTACATATAAAGATCATATTTTTCGGAGCTCGTATGAATAAGTTATGAATTTTTAGAAGTTTAATCAATATTCGAAAATAATAAATGGCTGAATTAATGTGGGGCGACACGTGGCATCACGGGGACCCGCCACGTGTCGGAGAGAGGGCGGCGAGTTGGCACCGACTGCTGACGTGGCGATGACGTGGCACTGACAGGTGGGGCCAGGTGACGTCATCGCTGACGTCAGCGTTGACCGGGTCAACCCTAAATGGGCCGCTAATGGGCCAGATGGGCCGAACATGGGCCGTGAGGGCTGGACTTGGGCCGGGCTCGGCCCGCCACGTGTCATGCTGAGGATGCGCCACGTCACGCACTCGATCTCCCATGGGCTCAGGTCCACGGCTTCAGCAGAAGGGTTGGCTCACGGTGGACCAAGGTGGTTAGTCCATAGACCGCAACGTGGTGCACGAAGAACAGGGTCTATGCGCCTACTAACTCTCACGGTTCACGCAGGTTGGGTGCACGGAGTTGGCTTCATCAAGGCATCCGGCTCACGGTTGTGGCTCACGGTGGACCAGCGAGTGCGGGGTCCGCCGTCGTCCACCCGGTCCACGAGGACAGGGTCCATCTCCACGGCGCCAACTCCATCTTCATCCCCATGTCTGCCTCTGCTCGGTTCCGCGACGGAGACGACACGACGGGGGTGGCATGGTGGCGCATACGGTCGCCGTGGCGAAGGGCTGGCCACGCTGGCGAGCGCACGGGCTCCGCGGCAGCATGGCGAACACGTCTACGCCCAGGGACGACGGTTGCAGGGGCGAGATGTAGCTCTGCCGCGAGCGGCGCGCCGCGGCAGGGAGCGAGGAAACAGCTCCGGCTAAATTGAGGGTGCGGACGGTCGATTGATGTCTTCCAGTTCGCGTTCGGCTCGCTGGCGATGACCAAGGAGCACGGCGGCGCGCGGCGGCGCTCGGCGAGCTAGGCGGCAGGCGGTGCACGGCGTCGAGGCGAGCACTTGCGGCTCCATCTTCACCACGCGGCGGCGCTGCGGCGTGCAGCAGCCCGCGGCCTCGCTCGACGGCGCGACCTCGACGATCGAGGGGGCCGGAGCGGGGCCGGCGCAAGTGCGCCACGGTGGCGCCCATGGCGTCCCGTGCGGACATGGCCGTCGGTGGGGAAGGTCTCCCCGGGCCGCCTTCCCCGATGGAGTGCGCATGGGATGCGCCCCACCATGGAGGTCGGGAAGCCGGGGTCCAAGCGTCCAGAGGGGCTCTAGTTCGTCGGCGAACGGCGGCGCACCGCGGCTTGGCATGGCCACGGCGCGGCGGACATGGAGGGCAAGTCCACGGCGTGTGGTGGCGCCGGATTCCAGTGGCTTGGGTCAGGCGCGTGCTTGTGTGTGCGTGTGTCCGAGAGCCGGGTGATGGCTCTGGCCTACGCGTCCTTGGACGCCATGGCCATGGAAGCAAGGGTCGGGGCTGGACAAGGGGTATGGCGGCGCTCACCGGGACGTGTAGTCGAGCAAAGGCGGCGTGGTGCGGTTCCAGGCGTCGTGCTCGCGGTACGGCTTGATGGGGACGGCTCCAGGGGCGGCGACGAGGTCGTGCGGTAGTCGACGTCGGTGTACGGCTCGCGGTAGCAGGCAGGGACATGGCGTTGCTTGCCTTTGGATCTGCGCTCGTGGTTCACGGGAGAGGACGGAGCACGTCGGGCGGCACGACGGGCTTGGCGTCGTGGGCGTGCTCCGGCTTGCGGTTCGGGCGTCGTGGCGTCGAGGACACCGTGTGGTTGCGGTGGCGTCACTCGGGCCGCGGCGTCGGGATCGTGTTCTGCAGCGGGGTGACGAGGCACCCGGGCGATGGCGCGGGCTTGCGGGACGGCGCGACGCGAGGAGGCTTGTCGTGGTTGCGGCGAGGTGGATGCCATGGGCGCGGCCGCGCCGCACGGCCGCGCGCAGTGGCCGCGGTGGAGAAGCAAGGAAGGGATACGGGTGGCGGCGGGCTGCTGGGAGTTGGTGAGGGCAAGGGTTCGGCCGGGGCTTTATAGCCGGGAGGCTAGGGTTCCGAGCGAGGGCGCCGCGTACGTGTCCGTATGATGGGACGGCGGTACACGCGGCGGCTGATCCGGAGGCGGGTGTACGGACGTCGAGGCGGGCGCGCGTTCGTGGGTGCGTGCACGCGATCAGGGCCGCGGGCGCGATCTGGCGGCTGGGGATGGCGCGAGCGGTCATTGTCGAGGTCCGGTGGGTCCCGTCTGCGCGGTCGCGCGGACGCCAATTTGGCCGCAGTGAAGGAGCGGAGGAATCCGATGGCGACAGCTCCATGTGCTTGGCCCACGCGGTTGGCGCGCGGAGAAAAGGCTCGCGGCCGTAGGTGCGTTGTGGCAGGGTTTGTCGGGCAACGTGGCGGTCCTCGCGGCGTCGATGTTCACTGGCGAGGATCGAGCGGTGGTGGTAACTTGCGTGTGGAATCCGCGGAGCGGCGGCGGTGCTCTGCTTTTCCCCGTTCGCGCGCGAGGCAGAGAGGCGAGGGGGAAAGTTATGACAGGCGGGGGCCGCAGCGGGGTCTACACGTCAGCGGTGGTGGAGCTGGGTCTTCACATGGGAGGAGCTGAGCGGGCCGGTTCGTTAAAAAGGCCGAGAAAGAGGAGGTAAAGAGATGGTTCGCGGGCCGGCCTGGTGGTTTGCTGGGTCGGACTACTTGGCTGGGCCGCGGAAAAAGAATGAGAGAGGAGGAAGGATGGCGGGCTGGGCCGATGGTCCGCGAGAAAAAGAAAAAGAGGAGGCAGAGAGTGAGTTAGCAGGCCGGCGAGAAGGATCTGTGGGCCGGCGGCTTCGGCTGGTAAGGGAAAAAAGGAGGGAGAGGGGTCTAGCGGGCCTGCGGGTTGCTTGGGTCGGAATGGCCTTTGCCATTTCGTTTGTGATTTCTTTTCCTTTTCTTTTTCTGCTTTCTTTTCTTATGCACAAGTATATGTATTTGCAGGCCATGTCTTTTATGTAACATTTTTCATGGTGGTCATAGGAGGTCTTAGGCTTGTTGGGATATTAATCCCATAATATATATATATATTATTTCATCTATTTATTGTATAAATAAATAGATGTTTGGGTGTTAATTTATTAATCAATACAAGAATCCAATAAAATCCAAATCCAAACCAATCATGTTGTAAATCGTCTTAATGGATCTAGCATGATCCAAACACAACTATCGTACTTGTGACACGATGGTATCATTTGCCTAGGCTATAAGAGGGTGGTACCTATGAGTGATGCGTAACTTGTCTAAGACACTAGCTCATGATGCATTGAGGAGTAAGGCTAGGTCTAATCCAACGGCGGCCATGGGTAGGTTTCTATGTGGCATATCACTTCCCTAGGGTTAGCACTAGATACTCTATTTAGGTTGGCTAACCATGTAGATCATGGGTGGACAACTAGGTGGTTATACCTAGACTATCCGCTAGTCATACTCCATGGCACTATGGCGACGTGTTGGCCCACTAGATCATAAGCATAAGGTTAGGGCACGTTGCTCTAGTTTGGCATAGTCGGTGGGTTGCCTCACTAGGGTGGTCTAGTGGTGTCTATCCATCAGAATGGTTAGGTAGCTAGTCAAGCTAAGGTAGGTAGCTCCTATTATTGAGGTATGTGGTTTAGGCAACTACCTCTCAAGGACAGAGGTATTTTCTGGGTTGGTGTGGGTTGGTCTACTAGGGTAGTTGGGCAGCTATATGTGTAGGTGGTTTTCTAGTACCACGACACGAGTATCAACATTCTCACGTGGAGAGGTGTTACCACGGTTGACATGATATCACTAGTCTTTGTCTAGCTAGGGTCAAGTAGATAGTCTCTTGGAGTGGATAGGTTCTATTATCATGGCCTAGGGTTCGGGATCAATACTCCTCTATGTGGAGTCATGGGCATAGGTCCGAGTCACTAAGTCACGGTTCGGGGTGGTAACACTAACCACTAGTTAGCTCTAGTTAGGCGGTGGTTGGTCGTAGGATTTATACTATAGGCGGGTGTACATGTATAAACATTACACCATGGTGACATTGCTACTAATTCTAGCATAGGATCATTAGGGTCTAGGTTCATATCCTAGGAGCTATCACTAGGGCATACTATGGTTAAACGGTTGGTCACATACTCTCATCGGTAAGTATAGGAGGTTTCCCTAAGGTCCTAATCACATGTGGCTTAAGGACTATATTAAGACACATGTGATGTTGTTGCATCACAATGCTTAACAACTAAACAAAGGTACTTAGTATGCGAACTAATAGGGTTTTGTACAAGACAGGCAACAAACAAAGGTTTGTTTAGAAAAAATTTTGTAGTTCGGATTTTTGGGATGTTACACTAACCCCTGGGGGCTGGGTTACCAGACCATGGCCGAAGAGACTTTCTCCTTGAAATGCTTTATCTGGGGGCTCCTTCCTTAAAAAATGCTAACTTAGGGATCGACCCCCTCGAAAAACCTCATCTAGAGCACCTTGGCCGTACCCCAGACTACTTTTCATGCAAAGGTAGGAGGGGCCGAGTGTCCTGTTAAAGACACTTCGTTGATGATAGATAACTATCAATTTTTACCATCAACTTGACCGAGAGAATGGTATAAAAAGAATCACCAACATAGACTAGGAGTTTAACCGACACAATTCCACGAGTTTTGTTGAATATCTATTTTCGTAGGGTGACGGAAAACAAACATGGAAGGCCCACATGTCAAGTTTACATAGAGATAAAGTGCCTAAGTATACAAAAGAAGAATGTAGAAGACTCAGGAAGAACGACCCCAGAGAAGAGGCCCACTTGCGAGCAACACAAGGCAGGCGCCCTCCCCTCTCCACTAATCAGAGCAAGTCTCATGGATCGCCCCTCCACTGCCTTTGAGGATCAATAATAATCGTTCATTCAAGTCGGTTTGATCCAAGGGCTGAGGTTCATCCAAGGAGGCTATATAAGCAAGGCTCCCGGCCCCTGGAAGAGGCATCCCTTGAAACACTAATTCATTATTTCCAATCAGGATCAACCTAAGAGGGGTCTCTTGAATGGACTTTCTCTCTAGAGCCTAGCATTTAAGAGAAGATAAGCTTTGTAGTCTCTATGTGAGATTAGAGCTATTCTTTTAGATTAAGAAGAGATAGAGTGGAGGGAAGAGTTGTAGAAAGCGTCAGCTTGTCGGTGTCTCCTCTCCGGTTTGTACCTGCGGGATCAAGTCTCCCTAACAAGGGGCTTGCTTATGAGATTCTTCGATAATTCAACTTCTAATAGTAGTAAGTACATTGTTATTGTTCTTTAGTTTGCGAGTTTACTTTATTCTCTTCGCATAGGGAGTAGAGTAATCATCCATAGTGTAAGCGTGGTGCTTGGGCTTAGTACTCGTAGATATCCTCTACCGTCCAAATGAGTGGTAGATCGCGAGGGTGACTCATCATATAGCCCCCTTCATCCTTTGATTGCCTCCTCCCGTTAGTAGGTTTTTGGTAGGACCTTGTTGCTAGGTAAGAGCGTCCTCTGTTGGTGACTTTTCCCTAAGTACGTCCCCATTAGAACAGTGATCATATCGCTTGCCAAAGGTTAGAACTAGAATGCTGTAGCAGTCTTCTCTATATCCCTTATTTCTCGTCCTTGCTTGCGGCTCGGGGCTTAGCATAGACTTGGTTAGTGATCGCACATTTTCTCCTTGTGGATAAAAATACAATACTCTACAAATCTCCCGGTAAAGTGCTCACCGATATCCGTGCACTTGTGGATTATTTCTCTTTGATTCTTCTGTGTGTGTAACAAAAATCAATAGCTTCACATCTCCCCGATCAATGAACGACGAGCTTGACGAGCTAGCCAACCACCACATGAGCTCTATCCGTGACCTCCTAGCGATGGACCCAGGACTTCCCTAGATACCATCCACCGCCATGGGGACATGTTCCCACTCGGCTGCGCTCGGAGGATGCACATTGAAAAGTCCTAATTGGCTAGAGGGGGTGAATAGCCTATTTAAACTTCTATAAATGCACTAGACAAATTTGATTAGTAACACAAATGACGAAATGCAATTTTGCCTAGCCTAGAATTGTGTTGCAAGCCTCTTATCCAACAATTCTAGTATATTACAATCTCTAATCCACACAAGGCTAGGTTGCTACTTCCTACACTAGTGAGCTAGCAAGATCAACTAATTACATCGAAAGCTAACTAGTTACTCAACTAGCAAGACAAGATATAAGCTATACTCAATATATGAAAGGTAATGTAAGAGCAAGAGAGGATGGTGATTTTTATACCAACGTCATAGAGGAGAGGAGCCAATCACCAAGATGAATATCAATATCAATATGAACAATGAATATGAAGATGAAGCCAATCACCAAAGACACAATAGACATAGTATTTTTTTTATCAAGGTTCACTTGTGCACCGACAAGCTACGTCCTCATTGTGTCGACCAACACCTTAGTGGTTTCTTGTTTTGTGGCTCCAAAAGCCAAAGCCTCTCAAAGGCACAAGTGTGGCAACTCAATGACATGAGCAATCCACTAGAGTTGCATTTTGGCACTCCACTAGGGAAGCACAATAACCCCTCACAAATCAATCGGAGGTGATCGGGAACAATCTTCTTCTCTTGCCAATGCCTCCAACTACTCCAAGCTAGATAGGTGGTAGTACCCACCAAGTGTAACAAAAAAACCACTTTGGAAAATCGATCCCTAAGCGCCAATAAATGCAATCACACACACAAATGCACTTGGATCACTCTCAATCATACTTGGATGCACAATCTATCAAAGATATGAGAGGGAGGGAGTGTCTTGAGGTCACAAGGATGACAAATGAATCAAGGAGTCAAGAGGGACCTCTTGTGGCCGGCCAACTCATATTATATGCCCCCATGCCAAGCGATAGCCGTTAGGAACAAATGGGACAATCTGCGTGTACACCGAATTCACACCGGATGCGTAGGTGCATGTTACAGTAGGGCATCGTTGAATGTTCCCAAAGAGGTTTCAAATGCATGTTGCAATAGCATCGGAAGCGTGTTGTAGTAGCTCCAATGCAAATCCAATAAGCACCCCAAGCACTAAAAATAGCAAAGGACGCATCCTATGCCCCTACACAGACATGCCCGAGCTCTCGGTTTGTCTCCCGGCCAAGCACCACACGCGTCCTATGCCCCCGTGGGCGCGTCTGTCCTACTACAAAGCACTCTGCTTGCTCTTTGTTGCCATGAGCACTGACGCTTGGTGTGCGGTGTAGGGGCATAGGACACGTCCTATGCTACTGCAACTAGCATTTGGCTGATCTGTGTTGCCATGAGCAATCTCACATTGCCATGACGGTTCATAAATGAGTCTGTTGAAATCAGGTTGTCTATATGGCACTGTATTATGGCTGTAAAATAGATCATGGGGAATAAGAATGGATATGGAAAGCTCAAGGGTAGTACCTGGTCCTTACCCATACATATCCTAGAATATCCCCTATCCTTTTACCTTGGATCTTTGAAGTGATTGAAAAAGCCATGGTTCACTCCATTTCATTATAGGCTATGGTGTCAACGGGGCCGGCATATTATTTGGCACAAAGCTCGCATCGCACATGCAGCAACTCACCCGTGGGTGGTCACACGGGCCGTGATTGCAGCTTGGTTGCCTTTGTTTTTGTTGGTTTGGAAAATGAGGGCACATGATCTTATCTCTCGGCCACATGCCTCTCTTTTTGCAAGTTGTTTGTTTCATGATGTTAGTAGAACACCTTCACGGTATTCTCACATACGACATATGCGACATGCTAAAGTACATTGCACTTGTCATGATGCCTTGATCGGTACCGGTGATGATTGGTTTGCATTATATATGCTGCACCCATTGATTTTGCCCCTTTGCTAACCACCTAGACCATTTTGTGATGTTCTTGCTTTCCTAGTTTTGAATGTCCTTTCATCGTGGATTATATCGACTGTTAGTTAAGATTAGGAATGTGACTAAGCTAGAGTTATAGGTTATCTTTGCAATTCATGTCCATTGTTTTCTTCTATATATGTAAGCTGTCACGGGTAGTCCAAGTAGTCCCTTATCCATGATCTTGGTAGCGAATCAAGCAATGCACTTGATCTCACATGTGCCTTGATCCGGCCGCATGAGCGAGTTCTGTTAAGTGTTGTTCTCATGAAGTTATTCATGTTTTCTCCAAATGAGTTGTATACCAAAGTTGTAGGTAACCTCCATGTGTTTCTTTTCCTAAAATTTCATGATTTTAGGTCTGCTATTTTGGAAGTTATAGATTTGTAAGTTCACTGCCAATTTGTCTACTTTACGAACAGATTTGATAGATGATGCTTTATGAATTAGTTAATGTTAACACCAGAATTTGGTCAGGGATATGACAGGTGGACCTGCAAGGAGCAGAGAGAGCAATTCGGCAAGTGCGTATGCGGTCGGCTAATTTCCATGCGTTCGGCAAATGGTCAAGCGGTCGGTAACGGCTTTATTTGAAGGCGAAAGAAGGAAAGATGAAGCTGGCTAGAAAGGGAAGGAGTCGTGATAATCAAGGACTCCGATTATGGATAGAGTTAGCGTGTCTGGTCTTTCCAATTTTGTTTGAACAGTTCGTAAGTGCTTAGGACTCATGTTCTGTCCAGGGTATAAATATAAACCCTCGACCATTGTAATAAGGGTTCACAACCAATTCAATACAACCGGCTACGCGCCACCCTTCGAGTCCTTTTAGTCGAGTCGTCGAGTTCTTCGAGAGGGCCAATCGATCCGTCGACCTCCGTAAGTCCCGGCAACCTTGTTATCATGTCTAGTATCGTGCGGCGGATTTAGATGTGATGCAAGAAGTCTTGTTGCAATGCTTAGTATCATGCGGTGGATTTAAGCATTGAACCAAGAGGGTTCCATGTTAGTCATGAGTCGTGCGGCAGGCTAAGATTAGCTAGGAGCTAGTTATCAAAGTTTTTCTTTGATTAGGTCATGAGTCGTGCGGCAGACTAAGATCTAAGCTTAGAGGCTAGTTATCGGCTCTTTTAGATTTGGCATGATCTAATAGATTCATTAAGTTATCACGTGTTGCTTGCTTTATTTAATGTTTAATTATTTGCAACACTCTTTTGCCCAATCTAGATTGATACTCTTTCGGCTTGTTGATCATTCTTTTCATACTTATTCAATATCGAGTAGATCAAGCTTATATAGCCGAATTAGATCAATCTAGGTTGTTACGTGTTGTGGGTTCATCCACGTTATATGTAGATAAGCCTTGACAGGACCGGGTACCGTGCGGCAGATGCAGGTCTTTGGGTTACTCTAGAGCTAGTCATCCGGTGGACTAGAGATCGGTTTAATCTGATAGGTTTCTTTTACATGTTACATGTTTGTTCCTTCTTCATGGACCCCGATTCGGCAATCTTGCCGATACGGTTATGCTCACACATGTAGCGAGTATTTATAAATCTGTTAGGTAATTACGTGCTTTTAGCTCTTTATTGATAGATTGTATCATGCGGTGGATTGATCTAGTAGTAAGGAGTGGTGTAAATTCATAGTGAGTGGTATCATGCGGTGGATTAGCTTGCTTGAGTTTATGCTTGACGGGTTTATGAAGGCTAGACGTGCGGCGAGACTAGTTGAAGTAGCCTATGCATGTATTTGTTTAGTAGATTTATATTTATAAGTTATTCATTCTTAATTATTAAGTGCTTGATGATGCTTTAAACACGAGAAGTAGTTTAATATGCATTTCACGATTCAATTTTGTTCAAACATGTCTTCATCTATCGTATTCGGCAATTTCGTTCGTTTACATCGAGTTATGTACTTTAGCCGAATGAAGCGCAATCTGTTGGCGAGATAGCTTCTATAGCTATATGTCGTCGTAAGTGGCTTCGGGGCCGTAAAGATGGAACTGTCTGGTCTCACCCAAAGCACGTTCCAGTTATGATCTTCTTGTTTTATCCCTTGTCGATTTTCAGGTCAAATCGACCGCACGCCACCGGATTCGAGACACCCGGGCACCCGATTGAAGCTAGGCTTTCCGGCTTGCTTGTGTGTGAGACGCGGGGTGGTCACATTTTGTGTCAACACACTTTTTGGCACGCCGGTGGGACCAACTTCTCAATATAAGATGGGATCGGAAATTGACAACGATCACGTTACGAACGTGACCATGGACGAGTTGCCGCGAGCAACGCCGGATGGTGGAGCAAGCAATGGAACAATTTCAGCGAAATGTCGATGTCCTTTTCCAAGAACAAGAGTGGTAGAGTGATGATCAAGCAAGCACGCCACGAGTTCTTCTCATTTGGTCAATCGATGTTACCGACGAAGAGGAGATGCGAGAAGGTAGTTGGAGCCATCTACAAAGTGTAGGAGACACTATGTTGAATCACAACACGGCTTTTCGGGCACCTTCCGCAAAATCATGGCTGAAACTTTTGGTCCGGCGGTTGACAAACGATTTGAAGCAAGATTTGGAGAGCTTGTTTGGGCCGGTGTACTTCAACACTCGGCAATCTTCGGGGAAGTCAACTGGAGGAGATGAGATAATCGGTACAAGCAAGGATGGAGCTATTCATGATGGAAAAGAGAAGCCTCCTGTGACCGAGGCAAACTCATGGTCGGGTAGCTTTTGGTGCAACAACGGATATACCCGCATCGCATACAAGATTTCTCCAAGAGCAAACAGATTGCATAAGAGTATCTATGGAGATGGGTATAGTGAATTCAGCGATTACGGTGCTCGGATGCTTTGCCGAATCCGGGATACGGGGAGTGCATCGGGAGTGCCTTCTAAGAGACGGGGAGCAAAAGATGCAAATGATGAGCTCCTAAGCGAGAATGGGCGATATGATGCGAGAATCAATTCGGCACGAAACCAAAGCATCGGACATATGCATACAAATCTCCTTTCCCGAGAATGGTACAATAGGGTAGCTCTTCCACCAAGAGTTAAGCCACCAACGGATTTGACCAAATTCTGGTCGGGATGACACCGAGTACCATTGAGCATGTCGGTAGATATCCGATGCAACTTGGAGAAGCTGCTGTGATGAAGCTTGGAGGATTAGATATTTTCCTATGTCTCGGCAATTTGGCTTTCACATGGTTTGCATCGCGCCGGCCAATTCCATTGGTACATGGGCGAATTGGAGCAAAAGTTCCATTCATACTTTTATACGGGAACCAATGAGAAGAAGATGGTTGATCGTGGGCTATGAGGATGAAGACTGCGAGACACCAATGGAGTATCTCCGCAGATTCGAGAAGCAAAGAACATGTGCTATTCTCGACTATTCGATGATCAACTCGCACAATTGGTCATTGCGGGCATGCCGCCACATATCGAGACAAGCTATTCGGCATGGAGTTTGAAGATCTTGGGCGGCTTGCACAAAAGCCGGCAAAGAATGAGCAATCAAGCCCAAGGGTTCAAAAGAGATGCTCGTTTTAAGAAGAGCAGTGCAAGCTGTTGACATGTATCGGGGATTTCTAGAAGAAGCATCGAATATGAAGATGAAGATGAAGTAGGCAGCTGCGAGTTGAGCTGGACAAAGGAGCCTACTTTGGTCGAGTCATCGATGGGTGAAACAAAGACAAAAGGGATCCTATGATTTTGATGTCAAGCGAGATAAGCTCTTTTTGTATCGGTCCAAGAGGGACGCGTTAAGGCGCGAAGGACATCCTATCTTTGCGCCACTGAAGGAGTAAAGGATAAGAAGTATCGTGGATTTCATGATACAAACTCTCATCATATCAATGATTGCCGAGTGTTTGAGAATAAAGATTCGAAGGCTATTCAAGATGGACACTTAAGATTTGATGGCAAGATGAAAGTAGACAAGAACCCGTTCCCTCAGAACATGGTCTCTTTCTCCATAGGCATGGTTGATGCCAGTGAGTCCAAGGAAAAGGGAAAGATGAAGGTTCTGACATCTGAAAGAGCCAAGGAGAGTGGTTCTGTTGACCCTAATCGGCAAGTTACCAAGGAGGAAGTGCAACAAGCGCAGTTCAAGAATAGCCAAACAGAGAAAGGTCGGACTTCAGATGCAGCTAAGGGAAATTGCCGAATACACGCTGATCCGAAGCGCAGGGTTACAGCACGACACTTGTTGAATAAGTGGCAATGGGAAAAGAAGATGGAATATGATGAGGAACAGCAAGTACATTGAAGAGGAGCGCGAGTTCATGGCGTAACGTCGCGAGATATGAAGCGGAGGTGCGCCAAAGAGAACGAGAGAAGAGTTCGGCGTTTGAGAAATCAAGAACTGAAAAGGAATTAGCCGAAAAGAAGCCAATGTGGCGTCCTAAGAAAAAGGATAATGGACAGGGTCCTTCGGGCCGATACTAACATGGTGTTCTTTATTCCATTAGAGTTTAAAGCTCCGAAGATCAAGAAGTGCAAGATGAGGTATATTGATTTTGATGAGACCGAATGCCGAGACTTGATGGCTCAACTTGTGTTGACTCGGCAAGCAATCTTTGACAAGCCGTTAAGAACCGTCATCCGAAACCATTATACCTAAAAGGATATGTCAATGGCAAGCCTTTAACCAAGATGCTTGTTGATGGAGGGGCTGCTATCAATATTATGCCCTATGCTACTTTCGGGAAACTTGGTATGACAAATGAAGATTTGTTAGACCGACATGATTCTTAGAGATTTTGCGGCAATGCTTCGATACTCGTGGAGCAAGTACATGTGGAACTGATGATTGGATCCAAGACCTTGATCACTACCTTCTTTGTCATTGATGGCAAGGGGGCATATAGCATGCTTCCGGGAAGGGATTGGATCCATGCTAATTCCGTATACCCTCAACTATGCATCAAATCCTTATTCAAAGTGGGTAGGAGATGATGTAGAAGTTGTTCGGCCGATGATTCAGTTAGTGTTGCCACTTCGAGCTCGCTTATTGGGAGTATGACGGATTAGATTGCCTTTCGGGTAAGGTATGGAAAGAAGGTCTGTCAATGTGTTCGACAGAGATCAACGGCCGATCCAAGCAATCGGCTCGACAAAGAACTTTTAATGGGCAATCCAATCGATGGTAACAAAGGCAACCGGGTCGTGGTTTCATGTCGGCCGACAAGTTAGAAGAAATCAATGTTGGTGATAGCACAAAGTCAAGGCCGATGTATATCGGTGCAGATTTAGACCCGAGAATATAAATTGAAGTTAATAGAGTTCTTGAAGGAGTTCAAAGATTGTTTTGCTTGGGATTACACGAGAGATGCCTGGATTGGATCGATCAATTGTTGAGCATAAGTTGCCTATAAAACCTGGATTTCGTCCCTTCAAACAACCTCCACGAAAAATTTATAAAGAAGAGGTATTGGCCGATGTAAAGAAAGAAGTTGAAAGAGCGATTGAAGCAAACTTTATTCGGCCATGCAGATATCTTCGAGTGGATTTCAAATATAGTGCCTGTCTACAAAAAGAATGGGAAGATGAGAGTATGCATAGATTTCGAGAGATCTCAACAAAGCTACTCCCATGGATGGTTACCCAATGCCAGTTGCCGATTTACTAGTTGATGCAAAGAAATAGGGTATGAAGTCATCGGCTTTATGGATGGCAATGCGGCTACAATCAAATTTTCATGGCAGTTGAAGATATTGCAAAGATCGCATTCAGATGTCCGGCCACATTGGGTTATTTGAATGGATAGTAATGACATTTGGATTGAAGAATCTTTGGTGCAACTTATCGAGAGCCATGAATTATATCTTTCATGAGTTGATCGGCAAAATTGTGGAAATTTATATTGATGATGTGGTGGTCAAATCCAGAGACCATGAAAGACATTTAGCCGATTTGAGGAAGACTTTGGAGTGCACAAGGAAACATGGTTTAAAAATGAATCCAAATAAGTGTGCTTTTGGGGTCTCTACTGGTGAGTTCTTGGGGTTCTTGATCCACAAAGGAGGGATAGAAGTTGGGAAAAAGAGCATGGAAGCAATAGACAAAGTTGTTCCCCCAACTAATCTTAGGAGTTGCGGTCATTCTTGGGCAAGATTAATTTTGTGAGGAGATTCATATCCAATTTATCGAAAGAGTATTGCCTTTCTCTCCATTGTTGAAGCTCAAGAAAGATCGAGAAATTTGTTTGGGGTGACATACAAAGAAAAGGCTTTTGATGAGATCAAGCAATATATGAAGGCACCACCGGTGTTGGTACCTCCACAACTTGAAAAGCCTTTCAAGTTTGTATGTGGCGGCCGATAGCCTAACAATAGGATCGGCCCTTATGCAAGAGTTTGATGGAAAAGAGAGAGTAATAGCTTACATTAGCCGAAAATTGTTAGATCCGAAACAAGGTATTCGGCTATAGAAAAGCTCGTTTGTGTGTTTATTATTCATGCACCAAATTTCGGCACTATTTGTTAAATGCCGAATGTGTGGTGATATCTAGTTTTGATGTAATTAAACACATGCTATCAATGCCGATTTTAAATGGCAGAATCGGCAAATGGGTATTAGCACTATCGAGTTTAATTTAAGGTATGAGTCGGCAAAAGCGGTGAAAGGACAAAGCAATTGCCGATTTTATTACTCAACATCGTGATTTATCTCGTTGATGTGATTAACATTGCCCCGTGGACATTATTTTTTGATGGATCGTCATGTGATAAAGGCGGTGGTGCTGGTATTCTTTTGATATCCCCACGTGGAAGGACATTTGAGTTTGCTTTTTCAATTGAATATCCTGTCACTACCAATCAAGCGAGTATGAGGCTTTGCTTAGAGGGCTTCATTTGTTAATAGAAGTGAAGGTTTGTTGCTATTGAGGTGTTTGGTGACTACGAATTGGTGATCAATCAATTAACGGGACAATATGAATGCAAAAATGATGTCCGCAAGGGTACCATGAACAATGTAGGGAACTTCGAAAAGCTTTTCGGTAGTTACTTTGCATCATATACCCAGAGAGCACAATGGAGAGGCAAATAAATTAGCTCAAGCGGCCTCTGGATATCGGGGAAATCATGAAGTCTATACGGCAGAAGAAGGTGTTTTCAATGGTGATCAGATAAAAGATGACTGGAGAAATGATATTATCAGTTATCTGAAAGACCCATCTCAAAAAGTTTCCCGAAAGCTCAGGTATAAAGCCCTTAAGTTCGTACTTCTTGATGATCAGTTGTACCACAAGTCTATAGATGGAGTGTTGCTCAAGTGCTTGAGTCAAGAAGAGGCTAAGAAGATTATGTTTGAAGTCCATGAAGGAGCTTGTGGTGCACATCAGTCGGCTTACCGAATGAAGTGGATAATAAGAAGGACAGGGTACTTTTGGCCGACTATGTTGGAAGATTGCTTTGAATATTACAAAGGATGTCGAGATTGTCAGATATTTGGTAATGTTCAAAGAGCACCTGCATCTGTTTTGAATCCAATAATTAAACCTTGGCCGTTTAGAGGATGGGGTATAGATTTAATTGGACAGATCAATCCTCCATCTAGTAAAGGACACAAATTTGTGTTGCTGGCAACAGATTATTTCACCAAGTGGGTTGAAGCTATCCCTTTGAAAAAGGTCACATCAGAAAATATGATCAATTTTGTCAAGGAGCATATAATTCATAGGTTTGGGATTCCACAGACCATTACAACTGATCAAGGGACTCAGTTCACTTCTTCAGAGTTTTGTGACTTTGCTGAAAGCATGGGGATAAGATTATATAATTCTTCTCCTTATTATGCACAAGCTAATGGCCAAGCAGAGGCATCAAATAAGATCATGATCAAGATTATCCAAAAGAAGATCGATGAGAAGCCAAGGAGATGGCATTTGGTCCTTAATGAAGCATTATGGGCTTACCGAATGGCTTGCCATGGATCCACACAAGCATCTCCATATGAGTTGGTTTATGGACATAATGCTATAATGCCTTGGGAGTTGCAATCAGGATCAAGGAGAGTTGAATTACAAAAGGACCTGACAGAAAAAGACTATAAGGATCTGATGATGGATGAATTAGAAGATTTGCATTTGATTCGTCTTAAGGCCTTGGAGAACATTGAGAAGAATAAAATACGTGTTGCCAAGTACTACAACAAGAGAGTTAAAATTAAGCAATTTGCGAAGGAGAATTGGTTTGGAAAACAATATTGCCGATTGGTACCAAGAATAGAACATTCGGCAAGTGGTCTCCGAATTGGGAAGGACCTTTTCGGGTTGTCAGTTGTGCACCTGGTAATGCGTATATATTGAAAACGCTGTTTGGAGAAGAACTTACTAGAGCCATCAATGGCGAGATACCTTAAGAAGTTTTATCCAAGTATCGAAGTTGGATCTTAATTGTGACTATGACATAAGCGTGGTATAGCCGATTAAATAAAATCGCCTTTAGAGCAAAGGAAAGAAGTTGGAGAGAAATAGCCGATATTATTGTATCGTCTCTAGTGCAAAAATAGCCGATATCATGAGTATCGTCTTCAGAACAAAATAGCCGATACGGTTGTATCGCCTTTAGTCAATTTTTAAAGTATAGATGAACAGTTTGATTTTATCTCTCAGATGGTAGGTTTATTGGGAGGAGATAAAGTGAATTGAAGAGCTACATTACAAAAACGTCGAGTCGTGGAACAGGACCGAGATCCAATCGGCTAAGACAATGCTATGCGTTCAGGAAAATTTCGTTCGGCAAGTGTGATGCAGTCGAGTTTTAAGTAAAGGATTGATGATTCGAGCGAATGCAACAAAAGAATATCATCACGGACGAGCAAGAGCAAGGAGAAGGCCAACATTCTTCATTTAAAATTTTATTTACAACCTGCATCCATCCTAATACAAGCTACTCCTCTTCATTGGTGAAGAGCTTGTTGAGGACGGACTCCGGGTTGGTAGAGTTGGCCGCGGCGTCGGCGTGGTTGTCGTATGACCCCAGGAGGCCCTCGATGCCTTCGACTTCATGGGGAGGCCCGTCCCGAAAGCCAGTCGGCATCTGAGCGTAGTCGCTCCCAGTCCAGGTGGACATCCCCGCCAAGCCGAGCGCGGTGCCGAGACGCACGCCGTGAAGAGCAACCTGGTCGATCTGACCAGGCACCGCCTCGAGGCGATCTACCACAGTCGCCCCCTGGGCGTTCACGTGGTTGGCCACCTCCGTCGCCGCCAACTTCAGGCGATCCAACTCTGCGGTGAGGTCTGCAAAGAAAAAATTAGGATGATCAGTAAGCAGACCAGAAGGAACGGGGATTGAAGGGCAATCGGCAAAGAGCAAATACTGGTGATGGCCTCGCTCATCTGCCGGCAGTTGTCCTCCAACTCCAGCTGAGCGATCCCGAACTTCTTGGTTTCTTCACCAAGAAGCTCCATCGCCTCATCCCGCTCGCGGCGGTACGCGGCGGCGGCGTCGTAGACCAGCCGTGACGGCGGGATCTCCTCATCGCTCCGTTCCCATATCGGGACGTACGAGGAGACCCCGACGAGGCCGAGGCGTGCCGACGCAGCGCGGAGCCGGGGTAGGAGCCGGGGCTGGAGCTGGGGCCGGCGCGGGAGCAGGGGCGTCAAACGCCGCGGCCGGCGCCAGGAAGCGCCATTGGCCGGTGCTGATTCTCGCCGTCCTTCAAGCAAGAATGCAATCAGGATCGGCCAAACAAAGAGAAGAAACCGCAAGAAGATGAGTAAGACATCTCTTACTGCAGACGACGGCCACCGCGACTGCTCCCCTCCGCCGCGTCCGCCGCGGGAGCAGGAGCAGAGGAAGCGGTGTGGGTGCCAGCCCGGGCGACCCGCCTCCGGGCATTGGCGATGTACTCGCCGGTGTCCCCAGTGATCCGAAAAGATCAAGGAGAATGAGCAACCGCAAGGGGGCAAAGACTCGATCGGGTAAAATCAAGTAAATGAAGACAACTCAAGGGATTGAGAAATCTCACCGCCGGCGCCGGTTGTTGCTTCCTCCGCCTCATCCCGGGCGGGACGTTTGTTGCGGTCACCGCGCCCGCCATTGGTGGTAGTAGGGTTTTCGGAGGCGTGAAGACGGAGAGGAAGTGGAAGAGATCAAGGATGATGGCAACTGCTTGTGCTTGTGTGATAATGGTGGGAGCCGACTGGTCCTATTTATGAACGTGGGAGCCGTGGCGAAACTGTGGGAAAGCCAAGCGACGATAGGGTTTCCACGCCTATGGGCCGAGATTGAATTGGGCCAGGCCCATCACTACTGACGATTCAGTTGCCATGCGCTCGGTCGGCTAAGTGGCTGATGAAGAGGTATTCGGCTAAAACAAACACTCGGAGCATAGCGGTTACATTCGGCTGATACGTACATCAAGTGAGTACAATCATGACGAAGATAGCCGAATGATGACAGAAGCAGAGAAGAAAGAGAAAAAACAAAATATTGAATCGGAAAGAAGCAGATTCTTGCCAGATGCAATACATTCAGAGCATAATATTTACATGTATCGTCATACAAGCCAGAGGTTTATACATTCAAATAAGAGTTGATGACATTCAGGGCGTCAGTCTTGATTTTGTTGACCGCATCAAGGGCTCTTTTGTCTTCAACCTCAGAGTTTTGGATCTGCTGCAGCCTGTTCTTGATTTGCTTGGTATCTCTGACAAGAGAGCTTATCTTGGTCTTGGCTGAGTCAAGAGGTGGCAGGGTAGCGAGTTTGGCTTCATGAGATTGAATGTTGGCATCCAATTGAGCCAACTGGGCTGCCAATCTAATCCTCTCATTTCTCATGCTCTGCAACTCCGGCTCCAAGGTGTCCCAAGACTGTTTGGCGATTTGAATTCGTAGTAGAGCTCCTTGACTCATTGCCGTTCTCTCGGTTGCCTTGTCGGTCTCCAAGATAGCCTTGTCGATATATTCTTATGTGCTCTCTTGACGACGGCAAAATGGTCATCAAGATGAGACAAGGCGTTGATGGCATCCTTGAGATCGAAGGGAGCTCTTGGATGAGTGGCTCGCTATTTCCCTTATTTTGTCGACTCCCGAGTCGAGTCAACAATATCCTTTTCCAAAAATGAGATTATGGCCTTCGGTTAGCCTCGATTCTCTCGTTGATAATTGCCGATTGGAGGATACTTCATCATAATCGCAAACTCTTCGGCAATGAGGGAGAAGCGCTGTTGAAGAGCAATATCCCGATGATGAAGAAAATTTATTAGCCGAATGACTTGACTCGATAGGAAATGACCGAGGAAAGTTAAGACAAATACCTTTTCGGCAAAAGTCCGATCGACGGCCTCCCGAGTAGCATCAAGGCTTTGAGTGATTGACACAGTTGCTGTCTCATGAATAGCAGTGTCATGACTGGTTGATATATCTTGAATTGCCAAAGGAGCTGAATCTGGTACATCTTGAAGAAGAATTCTTTCTGTTGCTTCTCTTGACTGATGAAGAGGGATGCCTGTTGCTATGACTGTTTGTTCATCAGCCTGATGAGAAGGAGTTTCTTCTGCTGCTTCTCCTTGTTCACCGCTTGGTCATCTCTGTTTGGTGAGGAGAAGTTTCTTCCGATGTTCCTCCTTGGTCACACTCCGGGCCAAATATAATAAGATTAGTACAGAGGCAAAAGGTGAGGATTATGAAAGCAAATACATACCAGGATTGATGGGCTCATCGGCATTTGCTTGGCCAAGAGGGGTTTCAGGAGAATTATCTAAAATTACCACCCCGTCGGGACTTTGAGGGTTGACTCGTACCTGCTTTGAAGGATAATTATCAATTCGAATATATTTACGTGAGAAAGAAAATAAGGGATCAAACGCATTCATACCCGAGGGGGCAGCTTGGCCTTCTTTGATCTTGTTTTCTTGGGGATGGCGGTGTCCTTGACGGGGGAGGAAGGAGTTTTCCTTTTGAGGTCCTTCAGAGCACGGTGTCATCGCTTGGTATCTTGTTGAATGCTTTCGATTCGGAGCATCATGCCCCGGAGAGCAAGAACAGGCCAGCCGCGTATTGAACCCTCGGAGGACTTGGAGGGGCAATATCCGTTTAAAAGAGGTGCTTAGAAATAGAGCACAGACATATAGTGGAAGGTGGTTATAAAAGCATACCTCATCATCAGAAGAGAATGAAGGCATTAAAACTTGGCATAAAGGGTGGACTTGCGCTCTGAATATGTGAGAATGCCACTCCTGCCACCAGAGATTAAATGAGGGATGAGCAGCTTCAATTATCACCAGAGGATTTGGTTCATATATTGGAAGCTTGCATCCAAGATTGAAAACTTTATTGGCCTCAATTGTATTTAGCAATGTCTCTCTGGGTCTGATTATACTTGAGAAGTATGGCCTTGGGGGCAACTGGCCAAGTCCAAATTGCCGGCAACCATGTTTGGGTTGTAGAATTCATAAGTTGAGCTTATCATCCGGCCATGATGAAACTCTGGGTAGGGCACAAGGCTTGATGAAGGAGTTGAAAATATCCCTAGAGTCATCATCTACACAGCCCAGCTCATAGCTAAATCTGCAGGGGAGAGTTAGGTCTTCATTCTCTCTATATGGAAACCAGATCAAATGATTGAATCCCTTGTAGAAGATCTTGAAAAGACGGCCCAGGTCCAAGTCAATGGTGATTGAAGATGCAGCTTCTCCATAAGTCTGACAAGACTTGTATCTGGGATCTTCACCTTCAGCATAGTTGATTGAAGGAAAGTTCAGGTTATGAAGGTCAATTTTGAAACAATTTGATGCATATATAATTGCAACCACATCTGAAGAAGCCACCATGGTCCATTGACGCAAGAAATTTCACCCTGGTTCCTCATCTGCACAGTGATCTGGTGCATCATATGGTAGAACGCTCCCAACAGATATTTCCCCAAGGGAATCAGATTGCCTGCAGCCAGTTCTTCTGCCATCACTATATGATTCAGAGTTGGCTCATTGGATTTACCACAGAAGATGAATCTGCATAGCCACATGTTCATGAAAGCCCTATATTCTTTATCAGACACAGGGCCAGTCGAGGCATAAGTCTGAATGTACTTGGCCCAACCTCCTCCTGATTTAACCGCTCTCCGTTGGTATGTTGCTTTTATATTTGAAAGGGTATGTTGGCTTGGTGACATTCAGACCAGTCATCATGAAGATGTCTGACAAGGTGATCGACATTGGGCCGTGGCCGAAGGTGAAAGCATTGATGGCGTCGACCAAAAGTGAGAAGCAGCTATCAAGAGGGAGTCGTTTCTTGGCATATCGCCTAGAGAGAGCTCCGGACAATGCTGAATATCCTGTGATTCCCGAAATCACTGCTCTCGGATCGCATCCTACGGTACCAATCACGCCATCCCGTGATTGAGGGAAGGGGCCAAGTCTTGAAAGTATTCGGCCATCTATTCGGGGGCAATCCTAGATTTGAATGGGATCCTCAAAGTTTCCTTTTCAATAAAATCCCTCGGATTAGGGTCTCCCATCGGACCAAGAAAAACGATCCAGGACATGCAAGATTGGAGATCAGATCTCATTCTTCATCTCCTTTAAGAAGAAATTGAAGCGAATGGATCAAAGAAGTGCATCTAAAAACTGATTCAAGAAAGTTGCCGAATGGGTAAAGAAGATAGGGTTACCTCTAGAAGCTCTTCTTGGGTTCCTGTTGCCATAATGGAGCTGGTTGAAGTTTCCGTCGCCATTGAAGATGGCAGCGAGCACAGATCTTAGGTGGCGGCTGCAGACGTTGGCGGTGATAACCTAGGCGAAAGTTATGCTGACGATCAATTTCGAAATAAAATCCTTTTATCTCGAAATTGAGGGGGCATGTGTTAACACCGTAATTTGGTCGTGGATATGATGTGGACCGCAAGGAGCAGAGAGAGCAATTCGGCAAGTGCGTATGCGGTCGGCTAATTTCCATGCGTTCGGCAAATGGTCAAGCGGTCGGTAACGGCTTTATTTGAAGGCGAAAGAAGGAAAGATGAAGCTGGCTAGAAAGGGAAGGAGTCGTGATAATCAAGGACTCCGATTATGGATAGAGTTAGCGTGTCTGGTCTTTCCAATTTTGTTTGAACAGTTCGTAAGTGCTTAGGACTCATGTTCTGTCCAGGGTATAAATATAAACCCTCGACCATTGTAATAAGGGTTCACAACCAATTCAATACAACCGGCTACGCGCCACCCTTCGAGTCCTTTTAGTCGAGTCGTCGAGTTCTTCGAGAGGGCCAATCGATCCGTCGACCTCCGTAAGTCCCGGCAACCTTGTTATCATGTCTAGTATCGTGCGGCGGATTTAGATGTGATGCAAGAAGTCTTGCTGCAATGCTTAGTATCATGCGGTGGATTTAAGCATTGAACCAAGAGGGTTCCATGTTAGTCATGAGTCGTGCGGCAGGCTAAGATTAGCTAGGAGCTAGTTATCAAAGTTTTTCTTTGATTAGGTCATGAGTCGTGCGGCAGACTAAGATCTAAGCTTAGAGGCTAGTTATCGGCTCTTTTAGATTTGGCATGATCTAATAGATTCATTAAGTTATCACGTGTTGCTTGCTTTATTTAATGTTTAATTATTTGCAACACTCTTTTGCCCAATCTAGATTGATACTCTTTCGGCTTGTTGATCATTCTTTTCATACTTATTCAATATCGAGTAGATCAAGCTTATATAGCCGAATTAGATCAATCTAGGTTGTTACGTGTTGTGGGTTCATCCACGTTATATGTAGATAAGCCTTGACAGACCGGTACCGTGCGTATGCAGTGTCTTTGGGTTACTCTAGAGCTAGTCATCCGGTGGACTAGAGATCGGTTTAATCGATAGGTTTCTTTTACATGTTACATGTTTGTTCCTTCTTCATGGACCCCGATTCGGCAATCTTGCCGATACGGTTATGCTCACACATGTAGCGAGTATTTATAAATCTGTTAGGTAATTACGTGCTTTTAGCTCTTTATTGATAGATTGTATCATGCGGTGGATTGATCTAGTAGTAAGGAGTGGTGTAAATTCATAGTGAGTGGTATCATGCGGTGGATTAGCTTGCTTGAGTTTATGCTTGACGGGTTTATGAAGGCTAGACGTGCGCGAGACTAGTTGAAGTAGCCTATGCATGTATTTGTTTAGTAGATTTATATTTATAAGTTATTCATTCTTAATTATTAAGTGCTTGATGATGCTTTAAACCCGAGAAGTAGTTTAATATGCATTTCACGATTCAATTTTGTTCAAACATGTCTTCATCTATCGTATTCGGCAATTTCGTTCGTTTACATCGCTTATGTACTTTAGCCGAATGAACGCAATGCTGGGCGATAGCTTCTATAGCTATATGTCGTCGTAAGTGGCTTCGTGGCCGTAAAGATGGAACTGTCTCGGTCTCACCAAAGACGTTCCAGCTTATGATCTTACTTTGTTTTATCCCTTGTCGATTTTCAGGTCAAATCGATCGGGCACGCCACCGGATTCGACACCCGGCACCCGATTGAAGCTAGGCTTTCCGGCTTGCTGTGTGTGAGACGCAGGGTGGTCACATTTTGTGTCAACAGTTAACCTTGGAATCACCTGTTGGAGTGTTGGTGACAACTAAATTATTTCAGTACTTTTCATAAGCTTTCCAAAATGTTAATGATCACCAATTTTGGTAATGGATAACTCTAGTTATAGGTGTTTTAAGCTTAATGCCCGATTCTGGCCCAAGTCCGACAGAATTGTTTCTTCATGCTTTGTTTGGCCCTTTTAACTATTGAATCATCTTTTGATGTTAATAAGAAACTTTTAGATTATTTCCTAAGCTTTTCATAAAGTCTAAGATCACCTTTTTTGGATGTCTCTATCTTCTGTTATGGTTGTTTGAAGCAGGCCACATCATTGCCCCGCATCCGAGTTACCTAGAGTTGTTTGTTTAAGCTTGCTCTTGCTTAAAGTGTTGATAATATAGCTTAAGGGATTCATTAGTGTTAATATTACACATCCGAACTAACTTATGCTCTTTTGCGGGTATATGTGTTCCCTCCAATAATCAACGCCTCACGAGTGAAGATATCATGAACATTTGCTAGGACTTTTACCGGTTCATCAAGAAAGAGGTACTTCACTTCGAAGGCAAGTATTTTGATCCAGCGTCAACATTAGCTGAACCACAAAGATGAGAACTTATAGATATTGCCAAGCTCAAGCTAAAACACGATGAGTATTAGATGTTATTTGTGATGACTATGGTGTGATGACTACGAGTAAAATATTGATTGTGTGTTGAGGGAAATTATTTCCTACTTTTTTTTAAATAATCGGAGGGATTTACACCCCTACAGGTTTTTTTCATGCAAAGACCCAGATTTGAACCCGGGCGGGAGCTCCCCAACCAATGGCCTTTGCCATCGCGCCGTGAGCCCCTTTGCAAATTATTTCCTACTCCCAGCGAGCTACTCCCATGTGTATATATCTAGATTTAGGGTGTATATGACCCGATATGCATATTTGTATATGGATGATGATCATGAGTGACGACGCCTATGTTCTCGTTTGTGCCGATTTCATATGATTCATTGGTGGGAAATATATATATGGTGCCAAATTTGGTTTGTTTTAAAACATTTAACATTGGCTGTTGATTTATATGAACCGACTCTAAAAGTACAATTCCAGAGGCATGGAATTAACATTAACTAGTATAATGCCCGTGCTAACGCCACGGTTTTCTCTCAAGGGTAGCACATGAAAACAACCATTATTTTTTTGCATAGTACTTTTCACAATTCTATTTGAGCATGTATCCAATAAGAAATTGCATGAAGTGGGATGGGTTTCGAGACGAAGGGCGCTTTATTTAGAGAGACTTGTTCGACGAGGGATATTTGTTCATTTCATTTATAGATTTATTGTTCTTCTCCTTAGCACACCTTGAGGTATTTATATACTACCTTATTACATGGCCTCGACCCAAGACCGACACACTCCCTACTTGTGGGCCATCGCCACGCTCCACTCCCCGCCTTCCCATCTCGTTGTCGACACGCTACAAGCAACTTGCCTTGCCTTCGTTATGTGCAATGTAGCCACTAAGAACTCTCCATGATAAATGGTTCCACTATTGTCAATATCAACCCGATACATAGAACAAGGCCGATTACAATCTCAATGGTTTGTAGAATCAAAGGGATGCTCCAAAGAGAATTATTTTATTTGGAAAATACACTTGTGATATAATAGTAGCACTTACGGCATCCATCAAAGTCTGGATTTCAAGTTCCATCGATCCGAGTCCACCCTTTTAAAACCATCCTTCAAGACTTTCATCGACAATCTCAAACATCTTGATGTTATGTCTCCCACAAACAGTCCACCTAATACAAGGAGGCCAACCCCGACCATCATAACAGATTTGTGCGGTGACTTTTTCGGAACTAATGTAAAATGCAGGTATTACTTTAAGTAATTCTAAGCACTATGCATTTTTCTTCATACCGATTCCAAAGTCCCCATTTAACCATGAATCAGCCTTTCTATGGCGGGGACGCTGACGAAAGAAAAACAGAGATGCCAACTGTTTGCAGCTATCATCACTTTCGTTCTCAAGCAATTCGCGCCACCCATCAACCAGACTATAGCACTACAAGTAGATCATGCACCAGTGCATGAAAATTTACCAAAGATCGACCCACGATGGCATAGAAACGTGATTTGGAGCAGTTCTTGAGCCAAGGTATGTCAAAGCCGTGTGTGCGGGGCCTAACCGACGGTTGACGAGCTGGTGCCTCGCGCAGATCCTCGCCATCGAGGCGGGCCTCCTCTCTAAAGTGATCATATAGGAGCTTCGATTTTTTGATAGGACAATGGATGCCGATTAGAACTGCAAGATGACAAAAAACCAGACACAGAGAATTAGCCCTTGAAACCCGCAAGGAGGTTTGAACTGTTATTAATTTAGCAACTTATGGAAGTAGTAGTAGTAGCACAATATGTTTGTTCTAAAAATTTTAGCAAACTTGTATAAAAGACATTGGCTTGTTGCTTCAAACATAAGTGACTTTCTCAAGTATTGCTTTACTGCTTATCATATCAACATACCTTAACAACCAGCAGTGGCGGAGCCAGAACTTTTGGTTAAGGGGGGCCGGGACAATACGATGACACCACTTGCAAACGATAAATTTATACAACAAGTGTATATTTTCAGTAGCCTTTTAACATTTTAACTATGCAATGAACTGTGAACTCTTCAACTAGTATAAAATAGATTTACAACCAAATATATGTATATATGTTGTGGATAAGGCACATATACGGCTAGATATATATTGCGTACTCTACAGCTAATATATATAAAGCACATATATTGCGTATATGGTAGATATATATTGCGAACTCTACATCTAGTATATATAAAGCACATATGTATGTGGCTTCACATTCTTTGCTTAAACACTTACGAACTAGCTTAAAATCTCACGTAAAACTTGCTAGCATGCAGCTTCTTGTTTGCTAATAGGCGCATGTATACATGCAGGATATGAGGCCGGATGCCAAGAGTTGGGGGGGGGGGGTGCCACGGCCCCTGCCAGCCCCCCCTGGCTCCGCCACTGACAACCAGCCTACCAAGTCCACCACCCAGACAGACTAAAACCAAGAACAACTCAGCCAAGAATGAAAGCAAACATTCAGTCAAAAAAAGATACATATATATCGGATAGATTATGAAATACTCATGAGACATGATAGCTGACAATCCTATTGGTATATCAGCTATGAACATCATCGGCTATTTTGATAGATCATGAACTTTGTGGCGCGACACATACTGCATCTAAGAAAGAAAAAGCATAGAAATATGAGAGAAAAGTAAGGGATGCCATAATTCAACAAACAAGTACCTTACACAATTCTCGTGTCTCCTGTTGGTCACGATACTTTCAAGTTCTACTCAGGTGAAGTTATGGTATATCTGGGGGTGAAACAAAAGATAAAGAACCAATGACTTCTTATCGATTCTAGCCAAGTCATCAGGATCTTTGGAAATACAGGCTGGATAATCTGCAACTTGGTTAGTATTTTAGTTTATGATGATGGATGTAAATACACTAAGAAATTACGGCCAATAAAAATGATTGATCAACTAACTAAATCAATTCAAAAATCAATTTCGATTATGCCATGTTTTATATAAGATAAAAGAAATTCAGAAATCAATTTTAGTTGCATACCAGTGTTGCTGGCGCAGGGAGTGTAATCCAAGCTTGTGAATAATCTCAACAGAATTCATGGCATTTGGAAGATCTTGCTTGTTGGCAAAAACAAGCAAAGACACAACACATCATTACGTAGCTGAACCTGCCATCAAAACCAACTGAATTGTCAAGGGAATATTTTTGTCTTGTTCTTATCACATATACCTGAAGAGGTCGAATCATTGTAATCTTATTGGAGTACAAGAGCACACAAATAATCAGGTATCGTCTAACCCAACAAATCAGGTTTCGATACATCACGCATCATCCTACAGATCACGCATCGATCCATTGTGAAAAGAGAAATATTACCAGGGCATTCTTCACAACCGAATCCAAAATGATCCAACAGCAACGTGGGAAAGCCAAGACTGGGGGTGCTCACCGATGGTAGTGATGGTAGTGATGATCTCGCCAAGCTTCAGCACGCCCCGGATGGTAGTTTTACCGGCGGCGTCAAGGCCGAGCATGAGGATCCACATCTCCTTCTTGGCGAAGTGCCCCTATGTTAGCAACCACTCAGACCCAGCCCAACACTCCACCATAGGTTCGGACGTTCATGCGCATCATGGCCCACTTATAAGGCAAGAGGCCCAATTCCTCCCAAAAGCCCGGACTGGTGGGAGAGGGATGCTCTCCCTTATAAGGTGGTCATGGCCCCCTAGCCTAGGCAAGGTGGTACTAAACCTGAGGTGCCTGACATCCCACCCCCCATAAGGTGGCGCCCTTGACATTCCACCCCCCATAAGGCGGAACCAGGAGCTGATACCAGTTGTTAGCAACCACTCAGACCCAGCCCAACACTCCACCATAGGTTCGGACGTTCATGCGCATCATGGCCCACTTATAAGGCAAGAGGCCCAATTCCTCCCAAAAGCCCGGACTGATGGAAGAGGGATGCTCTCCCTTATAAGGTGGTCATGGCCCCCCTAGCCTAGGCAAGGTGGTACTAAACCTGAGGTGCCAGACATCCCACCCCCCATAAGGTGACGCCCTTGACACCCTGCTGCAATGTCGCCCGAGGAGCCCGCTTCCTTGCCTAGATCCAGGCACGCACAGCTCCTCTTGCCTAGGCGGCCGTCGCGGCCTCGATCTCCTCACCCGCGGCGAGGGATGGGAAGCACGTCTCCGTCGAGGCTCGGGGTTGGGGATAGGTCGTCCTCGATCTACACGTTGCCGGTGTCTCCTCGCCTAGGCGGCCGTCGTGGCCGCAATCTTGTCACCCGCGGCGCAGGGACGGGCAGCATGTCGCCGTCGGGGTCGCGGATGGTTCATTCTCGATATGCTCGATGGGCGATGGCGGCGGCTCTGAGCGCTCGCGATGGGCGGCTGCCTCGCGGTTGGTGCCTCCGATCCGCGGGGGGCAACCTCGTGCTGGCGACGGACACGAAGGAGAGTATGTTGGACACGAAGGAGAGTATGTTCGTTTTCTTTTTCCGTAATTTGTGTTCCGTGAATGAGGGGGGCGTGGGGGTATCGTGGGGGTGAGATTGAATGGTGCATGCGTTAGTTTTGAGTCTGTTGGTGGGGGCGGATGAGTTTGAGGCTGACCTGTGGGGTAGGTGTGAGATTCAGGCTTTCCACTCTTTTAGAAGAATTGCATTATAGTAGAGATCTGCATGTGTAAAATAAGTTACATGGTGTTCGTTTGAGCAAATTCGCCGGTGGAAACAAGTTATCATAGGTGTCTCATGACGAAAACCGCCAGAGGTAATCGATTAAAACATGCGGCTGCCATTGACAACGATCAGTGTAAGACATTTACACAATTGTCTTAAGAAAACGACCGGTGGTAACAACAGTGCGGATAGAAAACCGCTTGTAGTATTGTCTGTTACCACTGGCGGCGGTTGAACCGTACCAGACGCAAGTGGACGGCTCTGGAACCGTCAGTGCTGGATACTTTGTTGTACTAGCACAGTACACGATCGTGTATAATAAATTTATACAATTGTCTTAAGAAAACCACCGGTGGTAATACATTAACACTGCAGATAGAAAACCGCTTGTAGTATCACTACTGGAAACAGGCGGTTTGCCGACGCCTTTAAGGCCGTCGGCGAAGCCCTTAATCCTGTCGGCAAAGGGTTTGCCGACAAAGATTTGGCCTCATTGTCGGCAAACCCTGTCGGCAAAAATCCCGTCGGCAAACCCGGGTTTGCCGACAGGAATACAGGCTCAGTCGGCGTTCTTTCGGCGACAGCCACGTGGTCTGTCGGTGAAGGAACAGCGCCAAGTCGGCTGCCGTTCGCTTCGGCCGGATGCCCACGATCGTTTCGGCAAAGTCGACGGTTGCCGACGGCCATGACCACAAGGTCAGTTGTCGGCAAAGAGGCTGCTTTGCCGACGCCCGATCCGATGGTCGTCGGCAAAGATGGGAGTTTGCCGACGACCATGACCAAGGTTGTCGGCAAAGAAATTAATTTTGTTAAAAAAAATAAACATTCATTAGATGTTTTCCCACACCAATACATTAGCATATCACCATATCCGCACCAATACATTCAAATTAGAACAGGTGTGCCAACGGACAAATAATTGTACTAGTAGAAACGGCGCGCCCTGCGCGCCGAATCAAAATATATACTGAATATGCGTAACAAAAAGGGGAGATGATGCAATACGGTAAGTTTATAACTCTATTTACAATAGTTGTGTTCAAGTACAATGTCTGGTGCAATCTAAGGGACAAGAGTCTTACAAGCTAGGATCCAAAAGAGCATAATGTAATTAATAATTTACAGGTCCTATTACATGGGGAACCATGACATAAAAGCAAACATAGTTTTGAGGTGAAGCCTCCAATACAGCACAAAAGAAAGTCGTCGATAGGTAGGGAGGCAGGGCAGCATCAGCAAGTGTGGAAACAAACTGGCAAACATATTTCGAAGAACCCATGTAGTCTAGCTACTAATGTCATGATACATGGTTCGCCAAGGGTGCACATACATCTATAGCTTAGCAGAAATATAGATACTCCGGTCTACAAAGCTAAGGCGACAATGCCGACAAACAAGTGTTTGGAAGAACAAAGACAAAGAGTTGGTCGAATGACGATACATGACTTTCCAAGTGTAATATGTTCAAGCAAAAACTGAAAGGAAGTAAATACATGTAAAATTCAGAAGTACCGTAGGACATGAAATGTATGAAATATTTTGGCACAAAATTCAAGAGGCGAACCATTTAGTATCACAGAGCCATTCAACAGGAAGAGTATGGAAGGAAGCTCGAGTAATCTAACAAAGCGTTGTTTGACACAAAATGTGGCGCACTGTGTCTCACACACAGCAAGCCGGAAAGCCTAGCTTCAATCGGGTGCCCGGGTGTCTGAATCCGGTGGCGTGCCAGTCGATTTGACCTGAAAATCGACAAGGGATAAACAGTAAGATCAAAAAACTGGAACATGCTGGGTGAGACCAGACAGTTCCATCTTTACGGCCCTGAAGCCACTTACGACGACACATAGCTATAGAAGCTATCTGCCAACAGGTTGCAGTTCATTCGGCTAATGTAACGTAACTGATGTAAACAGAAGGAAATTGCCGAATACGTATGTATGAAGACATGTTTGAACAAGATCAGATTATTAAAACATGCTAAACCATATCTCCGGTTTAAAGCATCATCAAGCACTTAATAATTAAAGATAAGTAACTCATAAATGTAAACCCTCCAAATAACACATGCATAGGCTACTCCAACTAGTCTGCCGCACGTCTAGCCTTTGTAAACCCGTCAAGCATGAACTCACGCAAGCTAATCCACCGCATGATACCACTCACTATGAGTTCACACACTCCTTACCAATAGATCAATCCACCGCATGATACAATCTAACAAGTAAAGAGCTAAAAGCATATAATCACTTAACAGATCTATAAATACTTGTCACATGCATAAGCGTAACCGTATCGCAAGATTGCCGAATCGGGGTCCATGAAGAAGGAACAAACAAGTAATATGTAGAAGAAACCTATCGATTAAACCGATCTCTAGTCCACTTAGGATGACTAGCTCTAGAGTAACCCAAAGACTCGCATCTCGCGCACGGTACACTGGGTCCCGTCAAAGCTTATCTACATCTAACGTGAATGAACCCGCAACATGTAACAATCTAGATCGATCTAATTCGGCTATATGAAACTCGATCTATTTGATATTGAATAAGCATGAGATTATGACCAAAAGCCGAAAAGAGCATCAATCTAGATTGGGCAAAAGAGTGTTGCAAATAATTAAACATTAAATAAAACATGCAACACGTGATAACTTAATGAATCTATTAGATCTTGCCAAATCTAAGAGAGCCGATAACTATCTTTACTCATGTCTTAATCCGCCGCACGATACAAGGCACAAGCAAAAACTTCCCATCATTAAGCTTAAATCCGCCGCACGATACTAAGCAAAACAGATGAGACTACTTGCATCATAATCTAAATCCGCCGCACGATACTAGACATGATAGCAAGGTTGGGACTTACGGAGGTCGACGGATCGATTGGCCCTCTCGAAGAACTCGACGACACGACTAAAAGGACTCGAAGGGTGGCACGTAGCCGGTTGTATTGATTTGGTTGTGAACCCCTATTACAATGGTCGAGGGCTTATATTTATACCCTGGACGAGACATGAGTCCTACATGCTTACGAACTATTTAAACAAAATTGGAAAGACAAAAACACGCTAACTCTATCCATAATCGGAGTCTTTGACCCTCACGACTCTTTCCCTTTTCGATCGCCTTCCCTTTCCTTTTTCCACCTTCAAACGAGGCGGTTGCCGACCGCTTGGCCATTTGCCGAACACATGGAAATTAGCCGACCGCATATGCATTTGCCGAATCTCTCTCCCGCCGCTCAAGGGTCCACCTGTCATATTCCCGACCAAATTTTGGTGTTAACACATGCCCCCTCAATTTCGAGATAAAAGGGTTTTATTTCGAAATTGACTATCAGCGCCTTTCGCCTAGGTCAGCACCACCGACGCCCGCAGCCGCCATTTGAGATCCGCGCTTGCTGCTGTCTTCAATGGCGACAGAGACTTCAATCAGCTCCATCATGGCAACAGGAACTCAAGAGGAGCTTCTGGAGGTAACCCTACTTGCTTTTACCCATTCGGCAATTTTCTTGAATCATTTTCCAGATGCGTTCCTGATTCATCCGCTTTACTTCTATAAAGGAAATGAAGAATGAGATTTTGATCTCCAATCTTGCTCATCCTGGATCATTTTTTCTTGGCCCACGGGGAGATTCCAATCCGAGGGAGTTTATTGAAAAAGAGACTTTGAGGATCCCTTTTAAATCTAGGATTGCCCCCCCCCAAATAGATGGCCGAACACTTTCAAAACTTGGCCCCTTTCCTCAATCACAGGATGGCGTGATTGGTACCGTAGGATGCAGTCCAGGAATAGTGATTTCTGGGAATCACAGGATATTCAACACTGCTTGGAGCTCTCTTTAGCTGATATGCCAAGAAATGACTCCCTCCTGATAGCTGCTTCCCATTTCTGGTCTGATGCTATCAACGCGTTTATCTTTGGTCATGGCCCAATGTCAATTACTCTGTCAGACATTTTCATGATGACCGGTTTGAATATCACCAAGCCAACATATCCTTTTAAGTTTAAAGGCACCAGTGCATAGAGGTCAGTTAAATCAGGAGGAGGTTGGGCCAAGTATGTTCAGACTTATGCCTCAACTGGCCCTGTGTCCGATAAAGAGTATAGGGCTTTCATGAACATGTGGTTATGCAGATTTATCTTCGTGGCAAGTCCAATGAGCCCACTCGAATCACATAGTGATGGCTGAAGAATTGGCCTGGTGCAAGCCGATTCCTTTGGGCAAATATCTGTGGGAGCATTCTACCACATGATGCATCGATCACCGTTCGATGAGGAATCGGGGTGAAATATCCGCGTCAATGGACCATGGTGGCTTCTTCGGATGTGGTTGCAACTATATATGCATCGATTGTCTCGTTGATCTCCACAACCCGAACTTTCCTTCAATCAACTACGCCGAAGGTGAGGATCCGGATACAAGTCTTGTCGACATATGGAGAGGCCGCATCTTCAATCATCATTGACTTGGACCGGGCCATCTTTTCAAGATCTTCTATAAGGGATTCAACCACGTAACCGGGTTTCCCTACGAGAGAATGAAAATTTAACCCTCCCGCAGATTTAGCTATGAACTGGCTGCATAGATGATGATTCCGGGGGACATTTTCAATTCTTTCATCGGGCCCCGTGCTCACAACAGAATTTCATCATGGTCGGTTGATAAATTCAACTTATGAATTTTACAACCCAAACATGTTTGCCGATGACTTGGACTTGGTCAACTGCCCCCAAGGCCATATTTTTCAAGCATCATCGACCCGGGAGTCATTGCTTGAACATAACTGAAGCCAACAAAGTCTTCAATCTTGGATGTAAGCTTCAAGTATATGAACCTAATCCTTTGGTGATAATTGAAGCCGCTCATTCCTCTTTCACTGGTGGCAAGAATGGCATTCTCACATTTTCGAGCACAAGTCCATCCTTTATGCCAAGTTTTAATGCCCTCATTCTCTTTCGATGATGAGGTACACGCTTATGGCCACCTTTTACTTTATGTCTATGCTCTGTTTCTAAACACCTTTTCGAACAGGACAATGCTCCTCTAAGTCCTCCAGAGGTTCAATACTGGCAACCTGGCCCTAATGCTGCTCTGGGGTATGATGCTCCAAGCTTATCAGTGTTCAACAAGACACCTGCTGATGACACAGTGCTCCTAAAGGATCTCAAAAGAAAAATTCCTTCCTCCCCCATCAAGGACACTGCCATCCCCAAGAAAACAAGATCAAAGAAGGCCAAGCTACCCCCTCAGGTATGAATGCTTTTGGTCCCTCATTTCCTTCCTGCAAATATGTTTGCATTGATCACTACCTTTCAGCAGGTACAGGTCGACCCTCAAAGTCCTGGCAGGGTAGTGATTTTGGATAATTCTCCTGGAGCCTCTACTGGCCAAGCAAATGTCAATGAGCCTGTCAATCTTGGTATGCATCTGCATTTGTCATTCTCATCCTTTTGTCTACATACCAATCTCACTTATATTTGACCCAGATAACCAAGGAGGAACAACAGAAGAAACTTCTCCTCACCAGACAAATGACCAAGAAGGTGAACATGGAGAAGCAACAGAAGAAATTCCTTCTCATCAGGTTGATGAACAAATAGAAACGGAAACAGACATTCCCCTTCATCAACCAGGAGAATCAACAGATAAAATTCTTCTTCAAGACGTGCCGACTTCAACTCCTTTGGCAATTCAAGATATATCAACAAGTAATGACACTGCTACCCTTGAAGCAGCAACTGTATCAGTCACTCAAAGTCTTGATGCTACTCAGGAGGCCACTGATCAGGTTTTTGCCGAAGAGGTATTATCTTGATCTTTTTTCAGTCATTTTCTACTCGAATTAAGTCATTCGGCTAATAAAAATTTTCCTTTTGTTATCAGGGTACTGCTCTTCAACAGGCCAGCTTTTCTCTCATTGCTGAAGAGTTTGCTGATGATGATGAAGTCTCCTCCAATCGGCAATTATCATCGGAGAACCAGGTTAAACTGAAGGCCATAATTTCATTCTTGGAGCGGGATATCATTGACCTGACCCGGGAATCTGACAAAATAAGGGAAATAGCAGAGCCATTCGGCCAAGAGTTCCCTTCTGATCTCAAAGATGCCATAAACGCCTTATCTCATCTTGATGACCATTTTGCCGTTGTCAAGAGAGCACATAAGAATACATCTGACAAGGCTATCTTGGAGACCGACAAGGCAACCAAAGAACAGCAGGTCAAGGAGCTCTACTCTGAATTCAAGTCAGCCAAACAGTCTCGAGATACCTTGGAGCCGGAGTTGAAGAGTATGAGAGATGAAAGGATCAGACTGGCAGCCCAGTTGGCTCAATTGGATGTCAACATTCAATCTCATAAAGCCAAACTTGCCACTCTGCCACCTCTTGACTCGGCCAAGACCAAGATAAGCTCCCTTGTCAAAGAGACCAAGCAAATCAAGAGCAGACTGCAGCAGATCCAAAATTCTGAAGTTGAAGATAAAAGAGCCCTTGATGAGGTTAATAGAATCAAGACTGATGCTCTGAATGTCATCAGTTCTTATCTGAATGTGTAAAACCTTCGATCTGTAGGATGAAATTTATAAACATTATGCTCTGAATGCATTGCACTCGGCAAAAATTTATTTCCTTTTGATTTAATATATATTTTTTTCTTTCTTCTCTCGCTTCGTTATCATTCGGGTCGTCCCCGAGCGTGATTGTGCAAATCGGCCGAACATAACCGCTGTAAGCTCCAAGTGTTTGCTTTAGCCGAATACCCCTCATCAGCTATTTAGCCAACCGAGCGTATGGCAACTGAATTGCCAGTAGTGATGGGCTTGGCCCAACTCACCATTGGCCCATAAGTGTGGAAACCCTATCTTGTCGCTTGGCTTTCCCGCAGTCTCACCACGGCTCCCACATTCATAAATAGGACCAGTCGGCTCCCTCCATCATCACATCAAGCACAAGCAGTTGCCATCATCCCTAATCTTTTCCACTTCCTCTCCGCCTTCAAGCCCAAAAAACCCCACCACCACCAATGGCGAGCGGCGGCGATCGCAACAAGCGTCCTGCTCAGGACGAGGCGGAGGGAAGCAGCAACCGGCGCCGGCGGTGAGACCTTCAATCTTTCGAGTTGTACTGTTTGGTAGCTTTTACCCAATCTGAATCCCTGCCCCCTTGCAGTTGTTCATCTCCTTGATTTTCTGTTTCAGGGGTACCGGGGTCGCCGGCGATTACACCGCCAACTCAGTCGCCCGGGCCGGCACTCATACTCCTCCTCCTGCTGTTTCCGCTCCTGCGGCGGATGCGGCGGAGGGAAGTAACCGTCGTGGTCGCCGTCTGCAGTAATAACATAACTTCTCCACGTTTGCATTTCTTCTGTGCATATAGCCGATCTTGATTGCACCTTGCTTGTAGGACGGCGAGAATCAGCACCGGCCAATGGCGCTTCCTGGCGCCAGCCGCGGCGTTCGACGCCCCTGCCCCTGCGCCGGCTCCGACTCCAGCCCCGGCTCCTGCTCCTGTTCCGGCGCCGGCGTCGGCTTCTGCTTCGGCCTCATCGGGGTCTTCTCCTTCGTACCACCCTATATGGGAAAGGAACGACGAGGAGATCCCGGCGTACACCCGCTACGACGCCGCCGCATACCGCCGCGAGAGGGACGAGGCGGTGGAGCTTCTTGGTGAAGAAACCAAGAAGTTCGGGATCGCCCAGTTGGAGTGGGAGGACACCTGCCGGCAGATGACTGAGACCATCACCAGTACTTGCTCTCTTGCCATTGCTTGATTTCCGTTTTTCTTGATCTGTTTACTTACTGGCCTGTCTTGTTTTTCTTTGCAGACCTCAACGCGGAGTTGGACTGCCTGAGGTTGGCGGCGACGGCGGCGGCCAACCACGTGAACGCCCAGGGGGCGACCGTGGCAGAGTGCCTCGAGGCGGTGCCTGGTCAGATCGACCAGGTTGCCCTTCACGGCGTGCGCCTCGGCACCGCGCTCGGCCTGGCGGGGATGTCGTCCTGGACCGGGGACGACTATGCTCCGATGCCGACCGGCTTCCGGGACGGGCTTCCCCATGAAGTCGAAGGCATTGAGGGCCTCCTAGCCTCGTACGACGACCACGCCGGCGCCATGGCCAACGCCACCAACCCGGAGTCTGTCCTCAACAAGCTCTTCACCGAAGAAGAGGAGTAGCTTGTATTAGGACTGGCGCGGGTTGTAAATAAAAAATTTTAATGAAGAATGTTGGTCTCCTCTTTGCTGTTGCTTGTCTGTGATGGTGTTCATCTGTCGCATTTGCTTTTTGCAAATTTTTCCTTAGCTAGAACTTGACTGCAACACTCTTCCCGAACGAAATCTCCCGAATCGCATGACATCACCTTAGTCGATTAAATCTCGGTCCTGTTCCACGACTTGACGGTTTGTAGCGTAGTACTTCAATTCGCTTTATCTTCTCCCGATAAATCTACCAGCTGAGAGATAAAACTGTTCACTTATCCTTTAAAAATTGGCTAAAGGCGATACAACTGCATCGGCTATTTTGTTCTGAAGACGATACACACGATATCGGCTATTTTTTGCACTAGAGGCGACACAATAATATCGGCTATTTCTCCAACTTCTCCCCTTTGTTCTAAAGGCGATTTTATTCAATCGGCTATGTCATATTCAAGTCACGGTCCCGATTAAGATCCAACTTCAACACTTGGATAAAACTTCTTAAGGTATCTGCATTGATAGCCCTTGTAAATTCTTCTCCAAACAACGTTTTCAATATATACGCGTTACCAGGTGCACAACTGACAACTCGAAAAGGTCCCTCCCAATTCGGAGACCACTTGCCGAATGCTTTGTCTTTGGTACCAATCGGCAATATCGTTTTCCAGACCAAGTCTCCTTCTACAAATTGTTTAACTTTAACCTTCTTGTTGTAGTACTTGGCAACGCGCATTTTATTCTTCTCGATGTTTTCCAAAGCTTTAAGACGAATCAAATGCAAATCTTCCAATTCATCCATCATCAAATCCTTATAATCTTTTTCCGTCAAATCCTTTTGCAATTCAACTCTCCTTGATCCTGATTGCAACTCCCAAGGCATCACAGCATTATGTCCATAAACCAACTCATATGGAGACGCCTGCGTAGATCCATGGCAAGGCATTCGGTAAGCCCATAGTGCTTCATTAAGGACCAAGTGCCACTTTCTTGGCTTTTCATTGATCTTCTTCTGGATGATCTTGATCATGATTTTATTTGATGCCTCCGCTTGGCCATTGGCTTGTGCATAATAAGGAGAAGAATTATATAGCCTTATCCCCATGCTTTCGGCAAAGTCACAAAACTCCGAAGAAGTGAACTGAGTCCCCTGATCAGTTGTAATGGTTTGTGGGATCCCAAACCTATGAATTATATGCTCTTTGACAAAACTGATCATAATTTCTGATGTGACTGTTTTCAAAGGGATAGCTTCAACCCACTTAGTGAAATAATCTGTTGCCAGCAACACAAATTTGTGTCCTTTGCTAGATGGAGGATTGATCTGTCCAATTAAATCTATACCCCATCCTCTGAATGGCCATGGTTTGATTATTGGATTCAGAGCAGATGCAGGTGCTCTTTGAACATTACCAAATATCTGACAATCTCGACACCCTTTGTAATATTCAAAGCAATCCTCCAACATAGTCGCCAGAAGTACCCTGTCCTTCTGATTATCCATTTCATTCGGTAAGCCGACTGATGTGCACCGCAAGCTCCTCCATGAACTTCAAACATAATCTTCTTAGCCTCTTCTTGACTCAAGCACTTGAGCAACACTCCATCTATAGACTTGTGGTACAATTGATCATCAAGAAGTACAAACTTAAGGGCCTTATACCTGAGCCTTCGGGAAACCTTTTGAGATGGATCTTTCAGATAACTGATAATATCACTTCTCCAATCATTATCTATCTGATCAGTATTGAAAGCACCTTCTTCTGCTGCATAGACTTCATGATTTTCCCGATATCCAGAGGCTGCTTGAGCTAATTTATTCGCTTCTCCATTATGTTCTCTGGGTATATGATGCAAAGTAACTACTGAAAAGCTTTTCAGAAGTTCCCGACATTGTCCATGGTACCCTTGCAGCACATCATTTTTGCATTCATATTGCCCTGTCAATTGATTGATCACCAATTCAGAGTCACCAAATACTTCAACAGCAACAGCCTTCACTTCTACCAACAGCCGAAGCCCTCTAAGCAAAGCCTCATACTCTGCTTGATTGTTAGTGACAGGATATTCAATTGAAAAAGCAAACTCAAATATATTTCCACGTGGGGATATCAAAAGAATACCAGCACCACCCCCTTTGTCACATGATGACCCATCAAAAAATAATGCCCATGGGGCAATGTTAACCATATCGACAGATAAATCACGATGTTGAGTAATAAAATCGGCAATTGCCTGTCCTTTCACCGCTTTTGCCGACTCATACTTTAAATTAAACTCGACGGTGCTAATACCCATTTGCCGATTCTTCCATTTAAAATTGGCATTGACAACATGTGTTTAGTTACATCAAAACTAGATACCACCACACATTCGGCATTTAACAAATAGTGCCGAAATTTGGTGCATGAGTAATAAACACACAAGCAAAGTTTTTCAATAGCCGAATATATTGTTTCAGGATCTAGCAGTTTTCGGCTAAGGTAAGCTATTACTCTCTCTTTTCCATCAAACTCTTGCATAAGGGCCGATCCTATTGTTAGGCTATCGGCCGCCACATACTGACTTGAAAGGCTTCTCAAGTTGTGGAGGTACCAACACCGGTGGTGCCTTCATATATTGCTTGATCTCATCAAAAGCCTTTTGCCGTATGTCACCCCACAAATTTCGATCTTTCTTGAGCTTCAACAATGGAGAGAAAGGCAATACTCTTTCGATAAATTGGATATGAATCTTCTCACGAAATTGATCTTGCCTAGCAATGATTGTAATTGCGTAAGGTTAGTTGGAGGCACAACTTTGTCTATTGCTTCCATGCTCTTTTTCCCAACTTCTATCCCTCCTTTGTGGATCAAGAACCCTAAAAATTCACTAGCCGAGACTCCAAAAGCACACTTATTTGGATTCATCTTCAAACCATGTCTCCTTGTGCACTCCAAAGTCTTCCTTAAATCGGCTAAATGTTCTTCATGGTTACTAGATTTGACTACCACATCATCAATGTAAATTTCCACAATTTTGCCAATCAACTCATGAAAGATATAATTCATGGCTCTCTGATAAGTTGCACCAGCATTCTTCAATCCAAATGTCATTACTATCCACTCAAATAGTCCAATGTGGCCAGGACATCCGAATGCGTCTTTGCAATATCTTCGACTCCCATAAAAATCTGATTATAGCCGCATTGCCATCCATAAAACTAATGACTTCATACCCCGCTTGCATCCACTAGTAAATCGGCAACTGGCATTGGGTAACCATCCATGGGAGTAGCTTTGTTGAGATCTCGAAATCTATGCATACTCTCATCTTTCCATTTTTCTTGTAGACAGGTACTATGTTTGAAATCCACTCGCATACCCGCATGGCCGAATAAAGTTTGCTTCAATCGGTCTTTCAATTTCTTTCTTTACATCGGCCAATACCTCCTCTTTATAAATTTTTCGTGGAGGTTGTTTGAAAGGTCGAAACCCAGGTTTTATAGGCAACTTATGCTCAACAATTGATCGATCCAAACCAGGCATCTCTCGTGTAATCCCAAGCAAAACAATCTTTAAACTCTTTCAAAGCAACTCTACTAATTTCAACTTATATTCTGGGTCTAAATTTGCACTAATATACATCGGCCTTGATTTTGTGCTATCACCAACATCGATCTCCTCTAATTTGTCGGCCGACATGAAACCACGACCCAGTTTGCCTTTGTTGCCATCGATTGGATTGCCCACTAAAAGTTACTGTCAGAGCCGACTGCTTGGATCGGTTGTTGATCTCGTCGAACACATTGACAGGACCTTCTTTCCATTTCTTACCCGAAGGCAGTCTTGTCCATCATACTCCCAATAAGCGAGGCTCGGAAGTGGCAACACTCACCGAATCATCGCTTGAACAATCTCTACATCATCTCCTATCCACCGAATAAGAATTTGATGCATAGTTGAAGGTACACCGGCAATTAGCATGGATCCAATCCCTTCCCGAAGCATGCTATATGCCCCCTTGCCATCAATGACAAAGAAAGTAGTGATCAAAGTCTTGGATCCAATCATCGTTCCACATGTTGCTCCACGAGTATCGAAGCATTGCCAGCAAAATCTCTAAGGATCATGTCGGTCGCATGCAATAAATCCTCACTTGTCATACCAAGCTTTCGAAAGTAGCATAGGGCATAATATTGATAGCACCCCTCCATCAACAAGCATCTTGGTTAAAGGTTTGCCATTGACATATCCTTTCAGGTATAATGGTTTCAGATGACGGTTTTTAACTGGCTTGTCAAAGATTGCTTGCCGAGTCAACACAAGTTGAGCCATCAGGTCTCGGCATTCAGTTTCGTCAAAGTCTGAGTACACTTCATCCTGAACTTCTTGATTTTCAGGAGCTCTAAACTTCAATGGGATGAAGAACACCATGTTAGTATCAGCCGAAGGACCCTATCCATCATCTTTTTTCTTAGGGCGCCATACTGGCTTCTTTTCGGCTAATTCCTGCTTCAGCTCTTGATTCCTCAAACGCTGAACTCTTCTCTTCTGGCTCTTCCGCAAACTAGGAGGACACCATTGGCCTTTTTGCCACCTATATGAGCTTTCCTCTGCATTATGAGCATTGCTATGAGCCCAAGCTTGATCTGCAAACCTTTTCCTCTGATGTCCATCAAAACTGTTCATTTTTATGCGCCGATCATCCTCAGAAATCCTTATTCCAAGTCTATCATGGACGGGACGGCGGTTGACTCGAGATTGCCTATACTCGAATATTGATCACTGCATTCAGGGCAATTATTTTTAGCAGGCAACTTCAAGCCTTCATTCCAACAGTGTCTGAAGAAGGAACAGTTCCAATGTGACTACTCTTGCTCCCTTATGCGCTCTTCCTGTTCTCTTCGGCGCACTTCTGCTTCATATCTTCGACGTTCTGCCATAAATCTGCGTTCCTCTTCAATGTACTGCAGTTCCTCATCATACTCCATCTCCTTTTCCCTCTGCCATTTATTCAACAAGTGTTGTGCTGTAACTCTGCGCTTTGGCTCAGCGTGTATTCGGCAATTTCCCTTAGCTATCCGAAGTTTGACCCTTTCTCGTTCGGCTATTTCGAACCGCACTTGTTGCACTTCTTCCTTGGTAACTTGCCGATCGGGGTCAACAAGCACCACTCTCCTTGGCTCTTTCAGAGGTTAGAACCTTCATCTTTCCCTTTTCCTTGGATTTACTGGCATCAACCATGCCTACAGAGAAAGAGACCATATTCTGAGGGAACGGGTTCTTGTCTACTTTCATCTTGCCATCAAATCTCAAGTGTCCATCTTGAATAGCTTTCGAATCTTTACTCGAACACTCGGCAATCATTGATATGATGAGAACTCCGTATCATGAAACCCACAAGTACTTCTTATCCTTCACCCCTTCGGGCGTAGCATAGGATGTCCTTCGGCAACTTGATGCGTCCCTCTTGAATCGATACAAAAAGAGCTTATCGCTTTACCGACATCAAAATCATAAGATCCCTTTTCTTTGCTTCACCCATCGATGAGTGACCAAAGTAGGCTCTTTTGCCCAGTTCAACTCCTTGATGACTACTTCATCTTCATCTTCATATTCGATGCTTCTTCTAGAAATCCCCGATACATATCAATAGTAGCACTGCTCTTCTGAAAGCGAGCATCTCTTCTGAATCCTTGGGCTTGGTTACTCATTGCTGTCAATCTTTGTGCAAGCTGTCCCAAGTCTTCAAACTCCATGCCGAACAACTTTTCCTTGATGTGCGGCAACATGCCTGTAATGACCAGCTGTGGGAGCTGATCATCAGGAATGTTCAGAGAATAGCACATGTTCTTAGCTTCTCTGAATCTACGAAGATACTCCATTGGTGTTTCGGTAGTCTTCATCCTCATAGCCCACAGATCAACCATTTTATTTTCATTGGTTCCTGTGTAAAAGTATGCATGGAACTTTTGCTCCAATTCTGCCCAAGTTCTAATGGAATTGGCCGGCTGTGAAGCAAACCACGTGAGCCGGCCCCGTCGAGACATAGGAAAATATCGATTCTCCAGGCTTCATCGCAGCTTGCTTCTCCAAGTTGCATCAAGTACCCGCTAACGTGTTCAATGGTACTAGTGTCATCTTGACCAGAGAACTTAGTCAAATGTCGGTGGCTTTACTCTTGGTGGAAGAGCTACTCTATTGTACCACTCGGAAAGGGAGATTTGTATGCATATGTTTGATTCTTTGGTTTAAGGCCGAACCGATTCGCATCATATCGGCCATTCCCGCTTAGGAGAACATCATTGGCATCTTGTGCCCCCGCCTTCCGAAGGTACTCCCGACGCACTCCCGTATCCCGGATTCGGCAAAGCACTCGAGCACCGTAATCGGTAAACTCATTGTACCCATCTCCATAAACACTCTTCTGCAATCTATTTGCTACTGGAGAAATCTTGTAAGCAGATGCCGGTATATCTGTTGTTGCACCAAAAGCTACCTGACCATGAGTTTGCTGCTCGGTCACAGGAGGCTTCTCTTTTTCATCGTGAACAGCTCCATCTTTGCTTGTACCGATCATCTCTTCTCCTCTAGTTGATTTCTGAGTGTTGAAGTACACTGGTCCAGCAAGCTCTCCAAATCTTTCTTCAAAGCGCTTGTCAACCGCCGGGCCAAAAGTATCGGCCATGATTTTGCGGAAGGTGCTCGGAAAAGCTGTGTTGTGATTCAACATAGTGTCTCCCACGGCTTTGTAAATGGCTCCAACTACCCCTCGCATCTCCTCTTCGTCGTAATATCGATCGACAGCGAGAAGAACTCGTGGCGTGATTGCTTGATGATCACTCGCCACTCTTGTTCTTGGAAAAAGACATCGACATTTCGCGATATCGTTCCATTGCTTGCTCCACCATCCGGTGTTGCTCTGGCTGCAGCTCGTCCATGGTCACGTTCAGAATGTGACTGTTGTCAATTTCCGATCCCATCTCAGACTGAAAAGTTGTCCCACTGGGCGTGCCAAAAAGTGTGTAGACACAAAATGTGGCGCACTGTGTCTCACACACAGCAAGCCGGAAAGCCTAGCTTCAATCGGGTGCCCGGGTGTCTGAATCCGGTGGCGTGCCAGTCGATTTGACCTGAAAATCGACAAGGGATAAACAGTAAGATCAAAAAACTGGAACATGCTGGGTGAGACCAGACGGTTCCATCTTTACGGCCCTGAAGCCACTTATGACGACACATAGCTATAGAAGCTATCTCGCAACGGGTTGCGTTCATTCGGCTAATGTAACGTAATCGATGTAAACGAAGGAAATTGCCGAATACGTATGTATGAAGACATGTTTGAACAAGATCAGATTATTAAAACATGCTAAACCATATCTCCGGTTTAAAGCATCATCAAGCACTTAATAATTAAAGATAAGTAACTCATAAATGTAAACCCACCAAATAACACATGCATAGGCTACTCCAACTAGTCTGCCGCACGTCTAGCCTTTGTAAACCCGTCAAGCATGAACTCACGCAAGCTAATCCACCGCATGATACCACTCACTATGAGTTCACACCACTCCTTACCAATAGATCAATCCACCGCATGATACAATCTAACAGTAAAGAGCTAAAAGCATATAATCACTTAACAGATCTATAAATACTTGTCACATGCATAAGCGTAACCGTATCAGCAAGATTGCCGAATCGGGGTCCATGAAGAAGGAACAAACAAGTAATATGTAGAAGAAACCTATCAGATTAAACCGATCTCTAGTCCACCGGATGACTAGCTCTAGAGTAACCCAAAGACCTGCATCTGCCGCACGGTACCTGGTCCTGTCAAAGCTTATCTACATCTAACGTGAATGAACCCGCAACATGTAACAATCTAGATCGATCTAATTCGGCTATATGAAACTGATCTATTTGATATTGAATAAGCATGAGATTATGACCAAAAGCCGAAAAGAGCATCAATCTAGATTGGGCAAAAGAGTGTTGCAAATAATTAAACATTAAATAAAACATGCAACACGTGATAACTTAATGAATCTATTAGATCTTGCCAAATCTAAGAGAGCCGATAACTATCTTTACTCATGTCTTAATCCGCCGCACGATACAAGGCACAAGCAAAAACTTCCCATCATTAAGCTTAAATCCGCCGCACGATACTAAGCAAAACAGATGAGACTACTTGCGTCATAATCTAAATCCGCCGCACGATACTAGACATGATAGCAAGGTTGCCGAGACTTACGGAGGTCGACGGATCGATTGGCCCTCTCGAAGAACTCGACGACACGACTAAAAGGACTCGAAGGGTGGCACGTAGCTGGTTGTATTGATTTGGTTGTGAACCCCCATTACAATGGTCGAGGGCTTATATTTATACCCTGGACGAGACATGAGTCCTACATGCTTACGAACTATTTAAACAAAATTGGAAAGACAAAAACACGCTAACTCTATCCATAATCGGAGTCTTTGACCCTCACGACTCTTTCCCTTTTCGATCAGCTTCCCTTTCCTTTTTCCACCTTCAAACGAGGCAGTTGCCGACCGCTTGGCCATTTGCCGAACACATGGAAATTAGCCGACCGCATATGCATTTGCCGAATCTCTCTCTCTGCCGCCTGCGGGTCCACCTGTTATATTCCTGACCAAATTTTGGTGTTAACAGTAAGATATAATGACATTGTGACAACAAAACTAACACAAATCACAGCAGTAGAAGACTGAAAGAACTAATCAGAATTGCATAATTCCATTGTCTCAGTCTAAAAAATTCATCATCCCACAACCCCAGAACCTCAGCTAAAAAAAATCATCACAACACTACCACATTCCCTTAAATTGATCTGACAGCAAGAAAAAAATAGACTCATCATTGGACATGACCAAAATGTTGAGAATTGCAGTGCACTGATATGGTCATGTACTCAGATATATGCCACAAAAATCATGAGCACCGCTACATACCAAAGAATGGAACCAATATCATTGGCATGGTCATGTCCTCAGGTATGTGGACCAATGGAGGGAGGGAGGATGTGGGGGAGGAGCCACGGGATGGAGGAGGAGAAAATGGTGCCCTGCCGCCAGATCCGGCCGCCGAGCGGACCCGCTGCCCCCGACAGAGAGGGGGAGGCTGCGTGCGGCCGGAGGCGGCGCACTGCGAGAGGAACACGAGCAGCCAGGGGCGCTCGGCCCACACCGCCCGTGTGACGGCGCAGAGAGGAAGACGGAGCAGGGAAGGGGAAAAAATGGCGACGTACCGCCCGATGCAGCCGTCGTACCTCGTCTCCGTCGACGGCGGCGACGACGAGGCAGCTAGGGTTTCGTCCAGCGACTGCGTACCACCGGGAGGACGCAGCGGAGGTGGATGCCGCGGCCAGCAGGCATCGGCGAGGCTGAGGCCGGCGAGAGAGGGAGGCCAGCGTCGCCGCGACGCCGCCGGCGCCGCCCACCCGTGCCTCGAGCCCGTCCATGGGCTGCGCTGCGATGGAGCGCCGAACCACGGATCATCGGTAGGGGAAGAAGATGGCGACGCGCCGGCAGATACAGTCGCCTGACGTCGCTGCCGCCGGCGAGCAAGAGACGGCTAGGGTTTCGTGGAGGGGCCGTAGACCACGGAGACGATGCAGCACGCGGCAGGCATCGGCGAGGCGGAGCCCGGAGGGAGGGAGAGCGAGCCCGTCCATGGCTCAGTGCCAGATCGAGACGGAGGGAGAGAGAGAGGAGGGAGGGGGCCGGCGGCGCGCGCGCCGCACGCCGCACCGCCCGCCGCGCCGCCAAATCCGGGGGGAGGGGGCCGGGGCCGCCGCGCACCCCGCGCCGCCGAATCCGGAGGAGGGGGGTCGAGGGCCGCCGCGCCTGCACCGCCGGGGGGCCGCTGCTCCCCACGGCGTCGGGGAGCCGCCGCGCCTGCGCCGCCGGGAGGGAGAGGGAGAGGTGGGGCGGAGGCCGTCGGGAGGGAGAGGGAGAGGTGGGGGCGGGGCCGTCGGGAGGGACAAGGAGAGAGGGGCGGAGCTAGGGTTGAAGGCGAAACCCTAGCTCGTTTATATAGGACGAGCCTCCTGGGCCTCCCGGGCCTAATGGGCCGAGCTTTCTTTGCCGACGCCCGAGCTCCGAGGCCGTCGGCGAACTTCTTTGCCGATGCCCCGAGCTCCGAGGTGTCGGCGAACTTTCTTTGCCGATCGTATCCAAGTGCGGTCGGCAAAGAAAGTTTTAAATTTTTGTTTTTTTATACATTTTTTTCGGGTCCTTCCTACCATAATTACATCTTAAATTCAAAACTTGGGGAGGTTTTGAGTTATTTAGCTATATTTCATTAATTTTTTTCCTCACTTGAATTTTCCGCATTTTCAAGTTTGAACTGGCAGTGCATGAAATAGTGAAACTTTGGCCTATGAAAAATGATATTCATGGTGGGGAGTGTGTTTTAATTTGTGTACCAAATCTCACCCAAAAGTTCCAAGTCCATGTCCACGTAACAAGATGCTCCGGGAGTGGTAGAAGTGTTTTTAAATTATATAAAATCCAAACGAAGTCGAAAAATCACGAAACTTGTCGGGGTGTCGTGTTATCGCATGTGGAGGCTACGATAAAAATTTGAGAAAGTTTGGAGTAAGTTGCAGTGTCACATGCTCAAAACCCAGACATCTCCACATGTGATCACAAGTGAGGTGTGTGGAGATGTGTGGGTTTTGAGCATGTTACGCCGCAACTTGCTCCAAACATTTTCAAATTTTTTTATAGCCTTCACATGCGATAACACGACACCCCGTCAAGTTTCGTGATTTTTCAACTTCGTTTGGATTTTATATAATTAAAAAACATTTTTACCAATCTTGGATGGTCGTGTTACGTGGACAAGGACTTGAAACTTTGGGTGAGCTTTGGTCAACGGTCTTAAAACACACTCCCCACCATGAATATCATATTTCGAAGGCCAAAGTTTCGTTATTTCATGCACCTGCAGTTCAAACTTGAAAAATACGAGAAAATTCAAGTGAAGGAAAAAATTAACGAAATATAGCTAAATATTTCCAAAAAGGCCCAAATTCAAACATGTGATTATAAACAATGTATCTAGGCAACAAAAAATTTTCAAGTCAAAATTCGAAAAAAAAAAATTGTTTGCCGACAGCATAGAGTTGCTGTCGGCAAAGAGCATAGTTTGCCGACAGCCCAGATCCTGGCTGTCGGCAAACCCGGACTTTGCCGACAAAGATATAATGGTGTCGGCAAACTAATTTTCGCCGACGGTTGTGGAGGCTGCCGGCAAACTTTTGCCGACCGGCCCTATGGCGTGTGGTCGGGCGAAGCAAACGGCGACGGCGCCGTTTGGTCGAGCCCAGCGCTTCGCCGAGAAATGCCTTAGTTTGCCGACAAGCTGGGCTGGGTTTGCCGGGAAAAACCATCTTCGCCGACAGACCTTGGTTCGCCGACAGCCTGGCTGTCTGGGGCTGTCGGCGAAGTAGAGTTTGCCGACAGCTGTGTTCGGCTGTCGGCAAACAGCTGGTTCGCCGACAGCCCAGATCCTGGCTGTCGGCAAACCCCTAGGCTGTCGGCGAACAGCCAGATTGCTGTAGTGTATTGTCTATTACCACTGGCGGTGGAAACGGCTCTGGAACCGTAGGCTGCAGCGCAGCCCTTGTGCTGTTTTTGTTTTGTTATACTGGTATATTATGATGCAGAATGAAATAGCATTTAGACAGGCGGCGACGGCAGTATATAAGATGGAGAGTATGTGCATGGATCATCCTTGGGGATCGGAAGATGCGTGTAATTTGGGCGTTACACTCTAGCTGTTGGTACGCCGTCGTCGCCTTCCTGTTGTGAATTTGTGATCATATCGATCAGTAGGTGTTGCCGTTGTTGTCGGGGGGCGTGGCGTCGGTGACGACCTCCATCATGGTTGCCTGCTGGTCGGCATTGCGCTTGCGTGCGATGATCTGCTGGGTGTTCTTGTAGAACATGGCGTACATCAGCAGCTGACCCACCGCGAACAGCACGCCCAGCCCGTTGGGGATCTGCATGGGAGTAGTAGGATAATAAATTGGACGACGTACAGGATATACTTAATTAACAGCGACGACGTGTGGTCTATATAGATGTATAGAGTTCAGTTAGAGGCGGCTGGCGCTCAAGCAAAGGCTAATAATACCTCCCAAAAACTAAAATTTACGTGAAAAACCATGGTCCAACAGCTCCCCAATCGTCGCGCGCCCCAAGATTTGGTCGCTCTGGAAAATGAAGGCCGCACCCCCGCTATCTGCGAACCGACGGCGCGCCCCCAATCTTCCTCCCGCGCTCGTGCTCCCCTGTCTCGCGCCAATTTTCTGGATATTTGCCGCGCTCCTAGCTTCACCTGCCATAGTAGTGGCCTCCCGTCATCACCCATCCAGGTCGATTGAAGATGGGGCAAGGTGACCACTAGCAAAGAACAGGCAATGTGACAGGAGAACAGGCAATGTGACAGGAGATGGCTAACGGCACAAGAATGAGGCAACGCTAGCACATACTTGATATCAGCCTACCTATACATATACGTATATTGCAAGTTTGCAGATCTCTGAACGAGCGGACATAAAACAGACAGTCGAGAGGAGCTACGGACGACGAGCGACCGGCGGAAGGAAAAGTCTCCAACTAATTTTGTTTCATCCAATTAATTGATGTGGCAAGTTAAAAATAGTTTTGGAGTGCAAAGTATTGGGGAGCTGCTGTGGTGAAAACTATTTTTTGAGAAACATTCATTTGAGAGGGCTCCTAATATAGAGTTTTAGGGGTTCTACTTTTGGGGAACTCTTGGAGTTGCTCTAGAGCGCGGTAGGGATGGGAATATATGGATCGATAGTCTTACGGCCAATTTTAGAGGTCATGCATAGCAGGTTAATTAACCTATATTCTCTGTTTCACTTAAATGTATAGTATGGGTGCTGCACGCAACAATGACGGTGTGTGCGTCTAGATGGACAGAGTTGGGTTGGAGGCTTCGGCTGGCGCTGATCCTTAATGCAGTTGAGACAATTTCAAGCAAAGGCCTAGGGAGAGGAACTGTACATTTGCCCTCGGAGTCGGAGGCCCTACCTTGCGCACATCTATGACCTCTTGTAACAATTTGTCCATGCTCATACTGTATGATCAATTGGTTGGTTATATAATATTGGTATCATACTACTTGGTACACTTTCTCTGTCTCAAAAGAATGAATCTTAGATTTAGATTAAGTTAAACTTTATTAATTTTTAGTTGTAACCGCAAGGATAAGCTTTATTTAATGTTATCCTATAGAAATTAATATCAACAATTATATCTCAAACTGATTTATTATAAAAAATGATTTATTGGTTACTTGTTATGCATAATAAATGCTAAAACTATTTTATATATAATTATTTAAAGTTAAGACTGATTGACTTCTTGAAAAATGATAATGACATTTCTTTTTTAGAGGGGGGAGTGTGTATTTGAGGCCTCAAATTGTGGTGTGTAGACATGTAATTAGACGACATCATCAAAATATGCAGAACCACAAAAAAAAAATCTTATTTACGCGTTCACTAACAAACCCGCTTGCATCCCCGTATACTCCCTTGTCAAGCATGCTGACTAGCTTGGCCAGAGTCTTAAAATAGTCACTGCCCGATTCCCACTAATGTACTAGAGCTGAGCTAGTTCTAATGCTAGGTAAACAAAACAGAATGCAAAATTTATCCAACAAGTTACTACTAGTAATTGCTTACGGTGATATAGAGATCCAAGCGGATGAGCGCGTAGGCGGTCCAGCAAATGCTATTCGCGAGAGAGGCCAGGGACAGGAACAGGGGCATGTATTCCACGCTCTTTGTCTGGATCACCATTTTCTGATCAATCAATCATACGAAAAGAGACACACAGCACAAGGAAAAAAACATTAGTACCATGTGTAAATCATGGAGAAAATCACGACATGCACGTGAAAAGAACTGAAGCAAATACCTTCAGCAGTAACGAGGCATGGATTGCATGATTACACCCCCCACAAAAAGAGCATTAGTATAGTTGAGAGCAGCTGTGAAAGCAACGCAAGATGGAAACAATCGACATAGGTTTATGCATGCGTATACGTGTGGTTTGTTTATTTTATTCTCCAACAAATAAATCTCCGTGGGCAGTCAAATGAAATATAAAATGACCAATGCCATATTCGATCGTTTCATATGCTACATTCCAATGAGCTGTCGTGATTTATTATTATTATTATTTTTTTGAGTTCAAGGGCCTGCACTCAGGCCTTTTTCCATTAAGCAAAAAGACCAAACCCTTTACAGTATTCGTGATAGTCAATTAAGAAAAACAAAACGAAATCCAGTACGACCACATACCATCTATAATATAACACTTCCTCTGTTATGAAAAGAATAAAATTCCAGTACAATACGTGTCCAGTACAATGCGTGTTTGACTAACAATACGATTAAACTTAAAAAAGATTTCTAAACCGAGTTAGCGCACTACTAGTAGCTGTAATATAGTCAGGGCCGGTCCTAAGTATTTTTAGACCAGGAACGAAGCTAAAATTTTGGACCTTTTTATATGAGCATGATAATATTCTACGCGTTGGTAATACACACACAGATACAAAATGTTACTAATAAGCAGTTAACTGAATGAAAAAGCAATATTCATGTGAAATAATTTATATACATATTAAATTACCTCCAAAAAATTCTTGTAAGGTTACTTGATGCGAAGTCATCGATGAAGTGCTTATATTGCTCATCCAACAATCGCGTCTTCAACAATTTTATTTTTGAGAAGCAACTGTCGCCAATGCATCTTGATCTCTTGAAGTGCATATATTGCTCTAAAGAATTTTATTTTTGAGAAGCAACTATCGCCAATGCCAGGCCCCTTCATGCGCGAAGCGATCAGGCACGAAAGAAAGTGAAACTCCCCCTTCGCGCCAATCACGGCCCCATAGAAACAAGGAATCGGCAATTAGCATCTGTATATTTCCAATTTCCTATCCCATTACTAACTTACGTACTAGTGAACTATATACCAGTATACGTATACCTTGAGGGGCCCATCCCATTTGTGGACCTGGAACGATCGCCCCTCTCGCCCCTCCCAAGGGCCGGGCCTGAATATAGTGTATTCTAAAAATTTAAGACAAATTAAGAGAAAACATAAAAGATGCATGCACCCTCATTTTATTTCCTAATTAGATGTTATCAACAACATAATTAATTGATTGATTAATAGAAAGTATTTAATGTAAAATTGTTTTTTGTCCTCTAGAATGCACTATATTAAATTTTAAATGCTATAATGCACTACAGGATGGAGGGAGTAGGTACAACACTTAGGAGTAGAGTGTTAGTGGTAACAAAAATTATCTCGTCCAATAGTGATTAATAATTAGTGATTATTAATAGCGGATACCCACACGAGTCGTAGCCAAATAGCAAGCAATATACACAGCTGTAGCATATACGTACCATGACAGAGAGCGGCGCAGCGTACATGCCGGTGCCGAAGATGACGCAGAGGATGCCAACGACCATGGACCTGCGGTCATGCGTGTGCGCCAGGGTAAGCACCAGCGCGGCGACAGCGCCGACTAAGGCCGCCTCGGCAGCGAGCAGGAGGACGACCTTGCGGCGCACCGCCCCCGAGGAGTAGAAGAGGAAGAGCGTGATGTAGGTGAGTTGAATGGCCATGCCAGTCCCATTGATGGTGATCACCAGCATGCTGTGCGGGTGCACCGCCGGAAGGCCATACAACACCCACATCATGCAGTTGAGCAGCGTCGCCAGGTATGGGATCGGCGAGTACTGCTCCACTACACGCTTCTTGCAGATACCCACGAAGGTGGGCCTGTGAATGCATTTTTGTATTATATATATTTTTTATATCAAGTATATATATGTATGTATGTATGTACTGATATTCATAAGGCCAGTCTCAATGGAGGTTTCACGGGAGTGTCATGCACATTAAATAGACTGCCATGTCACTATTTGTATGAAATTGCATGAAATTGGGAGGAGAGAGAAGGAATTTGTTTCACCATGGTGAAACTATATAGCGATGTTTTCAAAACATTAAAAAATGTGTGAAACCCCCATTGAGAGTGTTATTTCATTTCATCCGCATGCATGGAGGAAGGTCACTGGTGGAAGAGAGGAGAGAGAGACAACGGTGGACCCATATAAGCTTTAAATAGTATGTGAAGCGCATGATAAACTATCATTGAGGGTCGAGTTGTTTAGTATCAAAATTTCAAAGCTTTAAATAGTATGTGAAATTGTGCAATGAAACTAGCCATTGAGACTGGCCTAAGTAGTGTTTGTTTGGCAAAGTCAATTGTTAAGTTTGTGAGATTATCGCTTTGATTGATGAGCTTCAATTTTTAATTCCCAGCCGTTTCACTAGTAGAGATAGATAAATTAATGAGTTTCTTACACCGGGGAGAGGAAGAGCACAAGGGCGGTCCCATTGCCTGCAACAACGTAAGACCCGCAAAATTAATGATGTATATAAGCTTATTCCAGTTTTGGATCAAACTGTTTGTAAAAGTTACAACAGACGAGAAGAGAAAAAAGAGTGACTGTAAGTAGTTCCAGATTGAAGGGGAAGAGAGTTGGACATGAAAGCTCGTGATAAGGATGCACATCTATATATACCGTCTTTGGGAAAAGAATCAGAGGATGTAAATTCACGAACATATATATGCATGCGTATACAGTATATATACACATGCATCACGAACATATATATATGAGCATACCATATATACTGTATACGCATGCATCATCAAACTTCGGCGCGCCATGCATGGGAGCGTGGACTCACCGATGACGCCGATAGCCGTACGGATGGTATCCGCCGAGACCATGGTCGGTGGCGAGAGCTCTATGGTTTGGCCGACGACGGAGAGTTCGTGCATACTATATGCTAGTAGCTCTCGAACGACACAGCAGGAGAGAGGTCTATGACTATGAGGAAAGGTAGCGGGAGAGGAACAACCTCCTTGATCGATCTACCTTTTTAAACTGATGCCCGATGCAAGATGCCACAAGTTTGCACGGTGGGCGATGCTCCCAGCAAACTTGCGGCACGATGGGCGTTGCTCCCGGCAAACTTGCGGCACGATGGGCGTTGCTCCCGGCAAACTTGCGCGGCACGTCGCATCTGCCGGCGGGGCGGCAGACCGATGCTGCTAAATTGTGTGAGCTAGCAACCTGCCTGGTCTGATGGCAAGTCACACATGAAGCAACACCGACAATGCGAAGCGCCGGCATTTGTGAGTGGTCGGGCCGATGCAGCAATCTATGACATAAAAATTCCTCGCCAAGACACACTGGAATTTCTCAGCCACGAACCTGCTGATTTACCTAATTACTTGCTTAGGTTGGATCACCAGCCAGGTAGTGGTCCCTTTGTCCTGCTGATTTACCTCCATCATCTATTAAGATTAACCCCTAAACTTTAATTCTTGCTTAGGTGTTTGGATCATCGTCCATTGGTAAAAGGATGGGCCAAAAGTGCCAAATGAAGTGTCCTTCGCACCCTCCAATGATTTTGTAACAAGTGATATTCCAGAGAACCACCAGCATCACATCTAGTCGCACGGTGGAGGGGAGATTGAGGGACACGCCAATTTCCGCAGGTTGTGTCTGATCACCGTCAGCAACAGTAATCCCAAGGGTGCCCCAGACTCTTCGTGCCCGTGGACACGAGATGAAGATACGGCTATTTGTTTCCAGCGTTTTGCAACCAGCAGGACAAAGGACCACTACCTGAAAAACTTACTGTTAGAACGCCCCCTTGCATTATAGGGGCGGCTGGCTTTGGAGCCGCCCTTACAATGCCTGGGGCGGGTGCCAGCAAGCCAGCCGCCCCTACAATGATCACTATACAGGCGGCTGGTGTTACCAGCCACTCTTACACCGGGCGGGCTTTGAAAGGGCGGCTGGATCACCGGCCGCCCCTATAGTGGTTTTGGTCAAAATTAGTCAAATGAGACAATAAATGATCTTAAATTAAAAATCTTTTGAATACGAAGGAGTTGCAACTCATCAAGATTTACATTTGATACATAATCTATTTTTGCATTTGGAAAAGTTCTAGTAAACTCTAGTCACATGTTTTAAAAATCCAAGGCGTAACTTGGTCAAACGAGACAATAAATGACCTTAAATGAAAAACTTTTGAATACAAGGGTGTTGGAACTCATCAAGATACACATTCCATACATAGGATATTTTTGCATTTGAAAAAGTGTTGGTAAACTATAGTCACAAAGTCTTGAATCTCATATAGACTTTATGAAACTACATGTGAGACTAGTGGATTTAAAACTACAATTTTGTAACGTTTTGTCAAATACAAAAATGTTCTATGTATTAAATGTAGCTCTTGATGAGTGGAACAATCTTGCTATTCATGACTTTTCGAATTGGGGCCCTCTAGGGTTTCAAAAACTTACGTGTAGTTATGAAAATTTGAAAATATAAAATTTGAGTGGTCCAAACTTTCTCAAATGAAAAGTTGATCATTACATCGAATGAGAAACTAAATGACCTCAAATGAAAAAAATTGCAAGTCAAATATTTTTTTATTTGAGGTCATTTTGCAAGTCAAAAGTTTTTTATCTCGAGGTCATTTAGTGTTCTTATTTTAAAAGTTTGACTAAGTCAAATCTTTTAAATACATTTATTATATTTTTCTAAAGAAAGTTGCTATAAACCAGTCGCCTGAGTTTTAGGGGAAAACCCATGCGACGAGCTCCACCATCGGATGAGGAACCAACGGCCCAAATCTGTCTCTGTCCTTTTTCTCTGACTCTGTCCACTATCGGGCCCGCAAAAAGCAACCGGTCTCTCTCTCTCTGTGCGCTACCGGGCCTGCAAAAGGTAAATGGGTGCAACATCCGAAACCCGGTAACTGATGTGTGGCCCAATAAGCCAAAACAGCTGGGCCAAAAAAAGGACGTGAGATACCTCGCCATTCATCGTCTCCTACCTCGCCCCCTGCTGCAAGAAAGAAACGAGAGATCGGGGTTGATCGGAGATCCAGGAAATAGAATGAGAAAAAGAGAGTGACGGAAAATCAAGGGGAGCAGAGAAGATGGAGAAAACAGATCAATTTCATAATCCAAGGAAGAAAAGGTACTTATCTGTGCTTCCTCCAGCAGATTGCTTCTATCCCCTTGTTGGCATCGACATGTGCTTGTTGTTCTGTCGATTTGCATCTGTCTTGTTCATGTTGAGCTGGGCAGTATTAAAGTCCTTCTGAGACAATGCCCAATACTAGCACCCATTATGACTACAGCTACCTACCTCTGCCATCGATCTCTGGATTACTGGAGCAACGGCTTCACCATCGCAACGTCTTCCTGCCAGCACACAAAGACAGTTACCATGCTTAGCTTCAACTGGCCCAATTCGCTGCATCTCAGACATAACTTCATCTGCAGATTGGATCTTCAGACATAGCTGCTGCAATTGTCGAATTGTATCTTCAGACATAGATGCTCTGCCTATATGATACGGCCAAGAGTACTGTTGTCCCTTTGTAGCTTTGCTTCTGTAGAACAAATAGATCAGGATGATCAATAATGCAGCACAAGCACAAGCAAATGATCAGATTCAGAGTTGTTGATTCCAGATACAAGCCAAATATTAAACATGCTCATGAACATTGTTGCTGATTCCAGAAACAAGCCAAACATCTACAGAAACAAGCCAATTCTAAATTTCTAATCCCAAATTGTGACAGAACAAGGACTCAACTGCATGTTTATGAGCATGTTTCAGAAGCATTGCTTTTACAAGCATGTTTCAAAAACTTCTTGTTACCAGTTAAAATGACAGATTATTGCATGTCTATGCAGGAACACAATGAAGGACAGCATGAAATAGCAGATGCAGATTTTTTAACATAAATGGGATTTGCATGTGAGGAAAATGGACTAGAACTTACACAGTTATCAGAGATAACAACAGGGACAACGGCAAGCAAAGACTGTCAGCAGGTTTGGAAAAAAAGGAAACTTGTTTCCCTTTGATTTATTTCATGTTATTGCCTTGTGCCTTTCAAATTTGAAAGAACAATTGCAGGATGTTTTGGCAAGAGAATTTCAAGACAATATTCAAAGCTACTACAACTTTGAGTCGAGATATTGTAAACCCCAGTTATAATCATGAGGTAAATCGAGAATCCCGAGATATTGCATATTTACGAACGGTTGCGTAGTAAAAACATGCAATTTACAACATTCAAATCTGTAAGTTACTAATATTTCAGTTTGATGAGCGGGGTACTTCAACAGGAATAGTGGACTACAACTCCTATGGACTAGAGAAACAAGCAATGGAAATGAATGTGAGTATCCAAAAGTTCATAATTATCAGATTGATGAAGTGCCTGGAACATGCTCACATGTTTCATATATGCAGGTTGTGTCCAAAGATGGTTTGGAACTGAATCACTCTACTTATACATTTGAACAAGAGAATTCAGCACCAACACTCAACTACAACAGCTATCAACAAGAACAAGAAATGCAGAGTACTTCCAAGCAGAATTTTTTGAGCAAAAACCGTGGGGCAAAGCCCCCCGGCAACTTAAATTAAAAAGAGCAAACGAAGTCAATACGGGGAAAAAGAAACTAACAGGGGGCCTAACAAGAGGTTAGACAAAAGAGGAAAAAAGACCAATAAAAATAAACTGAAACTAAAACTAAACTGAAACCGGAACTAAAGCTAACGATTCTGGGGCATCAAGCCAAATCGGGCCAGTTGATGGTAGCATCTTTTGATTTTGAAAAGATGATCGTAACTTCTTGTCGGCAATGACCTTCCAAGCAGCCATGTTTGGCTGTTTACCATTGAAGATCTTGTCATTTCTCTCCTTCCATAGGCACCATGCACCAATCAAGAAGACCTCCATGAAGAAAGGTTTCATAAAAGCCTGCTTAGCTTTAGTCGGCATATCGGTGAAATATGTCCCCTCTTCCCGGGTAATTCCAAGTGCAAACCATCTAGAAATAGCAGAGGAGCAATCAAAGAAAAGATGCTCCAGGGTCTCTTCAGTCCCATCATGGCACATGACACAATTATATCCTTCCTCCAGGAACTTTTTTCCTCCTCTTAAGAATATTTCTAGTATTCAATCTATCATTTAATAGGAGCTGACCAAAAAAACTTGATTCTTGGAATACACTTAGCTTTCGAGCCACACAATGGACCTAGGGGGCTGCAAAGACCGGAAGTGATGCGATAATATCTTCTAGAAGAGAATTTAGATTGCCCCCAAATAAAAACCCGGATATCATTGTCATCGGGAGCAACATCCTGGCGAGCAAGTTCGGTTTGCAAGGACAAGAATTCATTATGAGCTTTGTCTAGTCATTGGGATTAAACAGTCAATCGGAGGAGCGAGCATTCTTAATCTTCCAAAGGGAAATTTTAGAATCTTTGGCAAACTCAATCAGGTTGGGAAATTTAGCGGCATAAAGTTTTCCAAGAATAAGATCTTCCCAAAAACCAATAGTGTCACCTTTAAAGGGAGTGCATTGAGCAACACCCCTATATTGCACATGTAACCTTAGAATATCTTTCCACCAAAATGATCCCTTCTCTCTAACAAGATGTGGAACACCATCTGAATAGTATTTGTCCCAAATCAAATTGACCCAAGGCACATCTTCTTTTCTATAGAACTTGTCTAGCTGTTTGAGGAGCAGGGCATCATTCTGAAGGCTCAAGTTGACAACCCCCAGGCCACCTTTAACCTTTGGCTTCATAACCAGCTCCCAAGCAGCTAAATTATATCCTTTTTTCTAAAGTCATTACCTCTCCAGAGGCAATGCTTTCTGTGCTTATCAATGATTTCAATTACTATCACTGGAAGCTTCAGGGAGCACATGAAGTAGGTTGGGAGAGAAGAAATCACAGAATTGACTAATTGTAATCTACCAGCATAAGACAGCCACTGAGAACTGGCAGATAGCTTACTTTCAATTCGACAGATGAGAGGGGCATAATCTTTTACCAGAGGCTTAGTTGTTCCCATTGGCAAGCCTAGGTAAGTAAATGGGAAGGAGCCCACCAAGCACCCAAAAGAATTTGCAAGATCAGTCACCTTATCATGATCAACATTTATAGGGACAATGCATGACTTATTATAGTTCACTTTCAGCCCACTGGACAGAAACAGATCATGAAGCAAACCTTTTAGATGGAGCAGCTGGGATTCACAAGCTTGCATGAACAAAATTGTGTCGTCAGCATATTGGATAACAGGGAAGGGATAGCTTTGATTCTGTGGGAAGGGAAGAAGGAGATTCCCTAGTTCAAATTCATGATTAATGACACATTGGAGAAGCTTTGCAGCAATAGCAAACATCAGTGGAGAGAGATGGTCCCCCTGCCTGACCCCTCTCTTGCATTTGAATTCTTTGCCGCCTACACCATAGAGAAGCACAAAGGCGTGCGAGAGGAGAGGATATTAGAAATCCAATTAATCCATCTAGAAGGAAAACCTTTTGCCCTAAGCATTTCCAAGATAGTCTCATGCTCCACCAGGTCAAAGGCTTTTTCAAATCAAGTTTTAAAATAATGATCTCCCTCCTAGAATGATGGCACTGATGTAGGAATTCAAAGGCCCAACCAAGGCAATCCTGGATGGATCTACCTTTAATGAAGCCATACTGATTAATATGAATAATATCCGAGCATGCCTTTGGAGCACTGTTAGCCAAAATTTTGTGATAATTTTTAGAGAAGTGTTCAATAGGGAAATAGGCCTAAAGTCGAAACCCCCTCGGGATTATCTTTCTTGGGGACCGAGTGATAAAAGAGGAGTTGATACTTTTGATATCAGCCTGGTGGGAAAAGAAATCGAGCATAACCTATACAAATCATCTTTAATGATTGGCCGGGCCTTCTTGAAAAATAAGTTGTTGAAACCATCACGACCAGGGGCCTTATCATGAGGGAGATCAAGAATGACAGCATCTATTTCTTCTTTGCTAAAGGGATGGCGAGAGATCATCTAGGTGATCACGGGGTGAACCGGCATTGCGGGTCAAATTGCATAGAGATGTCATTGGAGGTCCCCATTCTCCATTTGAATTCTTGGAAGAATAAGGCACTCTTTCCATTATGATCGAAACCATCCTTCCACTTTGTCATCAACAATTTGAGAAATAACATTTCTTCTATACCTTTCAGTTGCCATTGCATGGAAGAATTTGGTGTTTTCATCCCCAAACTGAACCATTCTCTGGGTTTACCTTTGTCGCCAATAGGCATTCTGCATAGCCAAGAGGGTCTTGATATGGGACTTGAGCAACTTCCTAAAAGCCAGTTCGTGCGGGAATAAGTCCCTAAATTCTTCCAATTTATCAAAGAAGGCAATGGTGGCATTACAGTTACTGATGAGCTTAGAAAGACTTGAGAAGCTCTTAGCCCACTTTTTTAGAATTCTTATGTGCAGTTTAAATTTTGCACTAACAACATGTGCACTGTTGGTGCAACGAGCGGGAATGGCCCAGGCTTTAGAGATCTGATCATGGCAACCAGGGTGGCTAAACCAAAAATTTTCAAATCTAAAGACATTGGCTTTAGGGATACTTGTGCCAATCTGAATATGACAAGGCAGATGGTCAGAAGTGATTCTGGCAAGAGGGAGCACAAGAGTTTGGGGATAAAGTGTAGTCCAAGCCACAGAAGTAAAGAACCAATCCACTTGCTCAAGTAGAGGGGAGTCCTGCATGTTGCTCCAAGTGAAACTTCTCCCCTTTATTGGTAACTCAATGAGGCCTAAGAAACCGATGATGTTGTTAAAAACAACAGTATCATTGAAGTTACCCCCAAGCCTATTTTTGTTTTCATCTGATCTGTAAAAGTTAAAATCCCCAATAAGTAACCACAGATCATCATCTTCAATAACTAGTCTTGAAAGCCAATTAACAAAAGCATTTCTTGCAGGCTGCCTGCAGGAACCATAGACCACTACCAAAGTCCAGGCTTCCAGATTATGAGAAGAGGTAACATTCATTTTGATGGCAAACTGTTGTTTCTCCATTGTGACAATATTGAAAAGGGAAGAGGCCCAATAGACAAGAATCCCACCAGAAGCCCCAATAGAAGGGACGAAGTCAAATTTGTCAAATCTCTTTGGAGCAAATTTTCTAATGAATTGCAGATCAAAATTTTTCTCTTAGTCTCTTGGAGGCAGAAAATATTAGCATTGCATTCCTCAATTTTATTTCTAATGAGAGTCCACTTAGTATTGTCATTCACCTCACGAACATTCCAACATAATAAGTTCCAGGATTTACTATTTATAGCAACACAGTAGGGTTCAGGGTGGCAACTGTCAACTCCTCAGGAGCCATGCCACAGAAGGAGGTACCCAGATCAACAAGCATCTGCACAGGAATTGGCTCAATTTCCTCAATTTCATCAGCTTCAAAATCATTGTCCATGCTTCTATTGATGATAGCAGTCTTTAAGTCTTCAACAATGGAGAAATACACAGTTTTCTTTGCTTTACCATTCTTTCTTCTTGGCTCTCTATCTAGCTGAACATGTTTTCAGCTTTAGTCCCACCAACATTCTTTCTGAGCTTGGAGCTTCTTCTAACTTCATCATCAACTATGGGAGTTTTGGCTCTCCTCATCCTCTTCTTTATGCCAGAGCTAGGAGTAGCAGGCCCCAAGCTAAGATGGGAAGCATCCTGCAACTCATCATTAGGAAGATCCATGAAGTCAGCATCAAGGGCAGGGAAAGAGTCCTCTCCAGAAACTAGGGGAACCACTAAATTTGCATTCAGAACCCTTAGTACAGGACCAGGAGGATGCAGGTTGTTTAGGATCTGTTGGACTGCAAAGTCCTGACAGTAGGGAACCATGGACAGAGCAACATCAGCAGTCAGAGGTGCCAAAATCTCAGAAGCTAATGGATCAGCAGGGGGCACAAAATTCTTCATTGCATTCTGCAGACTGTCACTGCCAACGTTCTGAACCGAACCAATCTGAGCTAAACCAACATGAGCATCCTTCATGCCACCGGCATCAGGGCCCATCAGCTGCAGCCTAGGCCACTTGATGCCTACAAAAGAACCAGCTTTAGCATTGTCTTTCCAGAAAGAATCATCCATACCCAAGCACCAGGTGTCCATAGTAGCTACTGTAGGTCCAAAATTCCAGCTACCAGGGGGTAGAGGATTCTTCATAGGGAGGAGTTTCACAGCCTCGTGGGCAATCTGGGCCAACTCAGTAAGCAGCATTTCAACCGAGGGAGCAGGACCCAAGGAGCTGTGCAAACAAAGTCTGTTAGCCAATTCTCTGATAGTGTAATCATTATCAAAAGTTTGAACACTGTTTCGAGAGAGAGCAAGAGGTCTGTCGGCAACCCTTCCACTAGCAGGAACATAAGCCCTAGTGACACTGCTGTCTAAGACACTGTCCAGGGGATGCTCAGGGGCATGCACGATAGTATTAGCCACAACACTACTGTCCGAGACACTGTCCAGGGGATGCTCAGGGGCATGCATGATAGTATTAGCCACAACCACATAAGCAAGTTTATTCAACAGTTCATTTTCAACAAGTTCTCCATCCTGCTGCAACCATTGCCCGTAGCCAGCATTGTCGACTTGAGGAGGGTGAGGAGGAGGCACTTCAGTATCTTGACTGGGCCTAGCTGCTTCAGCTTCCAGACTGGGCCTCGCTGGGTGTTCAACACATTTGGGCCTCCAGAAGACCCTGGGCTGGTTCTTCGTAAAACAATGTTTGAATTTATGCCCATAATTAAAACAGCCAGCGCACCGAGGTGCCGAGATGCAATCAAAGCACCTGTGATCAAGGCTGAAGCAGTGCATGCAACCACCCAAGCGTCGGACACGCTTAACAAGATCTGCTATGATGGCATAGCTGTTATGAGATTTGAAATTTGAAAATGCAATTAACGCACCTCCTTGCCTTGACTGACAACCAACATCAGACGAGCTAAGTTTTAGAGCATGGGCTGAAGTACTGACTGGCCTTTCAACAAAATCACCCAATTTCTTCATAATACCAGCAAGCCTCCTGGAGTTGGAAGAAAATCCAGAGGAGTTGAAGGTCAAAGAGGAATCACGATCGGGATTCCCAAAAGACCCATTGCCCGGATGAGAAGAAGCATGATCAGCCAAGGAGAGTGCAATGCGTTGATCAATCAGATGTTCTAGAGCCTTGGTACTTGGGTCATCTCCATTAACATCAGAGGAAATATGAACATTAAAAGAGCCAATTCTGATAACAGAGGCCGGCTCAGGAGGAGCAAATTTCTTCAGAGGAGAACCAGAGGCAATTCGACTAGAAAACCTGACCTTTTTATTGGATTTCTTCTTGTCAGCTCTCTTTTGAGCTTTGGAGAGGACTGTAGACCATCTTTTTTCTTCCTCTGCTTCCCACAATCTCTTTTCACGCTCCCAATGTGGAGCCCCACTGTATCCCAAAACGGCGACGAACATTGAGCACGAACTCATCACCCAGAGAGAAATCCAATTTCTCCACCAACTCCGACAGCAACTCCGCCAGAGCCATCATTGGGCACCTCAAGAGCGAATGGGGCAAAACGTCAAGCACCTTGCGGGCAATCCCCGATAAGTTCCAGGAACTTGAGCGCGAGGCCACCGAGACTTCACTCTTCACAACCCGCGGGACGGGCAGCGATCTTCGAGAAGAATCCAGCCTCACATGAGAGACAAGGACGGAGCAGCGGGGACGACTCCGAACAGCAAGGCAGGGCAGCGGCAGACCACCACCAGGGAGGGCAGCGGCGCAGGACAGAAGCTGGGGAGGGACGAGGCAGGGACACGGGACGGTGGCTAGCGGCGGGCAGGAACAGCAGCGGCGGCTAGGCGGAAGCTAAGAGCGGCGACGGCGGGGAGCGCGCGGCGGCCATGGGCCGCCGGGGGCGACGGCGAGGAGCGGTTTACGAAAGTTTTTCCGTTGGCTTAAACATTGCGCAGGTTCCAAGCGGAATTTGGAATTGAATCCTGAGAGCTTCTATTTCAGTCAAATATTGGAAATGGCAGCAAAACACTTGAGGTGAAAAAATGAAATCAACTCACTTTGTCTATCTTCAATAAGCGATCCCAGCTATTTGTATTCATCTTTGCATCCTTGGCATTTGACTGACAACAAGCTGTAATAGGAGAACTCAACAAGTTCAATGAACTACAACATGAATGGACAACAAGAAATGCAGAGACAAGAAGTGAGATTCCTAAAAGCTCACGGTCATGTTGTTTTTATTTTAAAAAATAAACTTTATACAATCAACATATCTAAGATTCCATTTGTCATTGGCAATGTCAACATTTGCAGCTCATGTCATCACAAGGAGGAACAAATTATGTACTATCCCAAGGAGGAACAACCTACAGAAGCCTTATCGCGCAAGTCATAGCTGAAGCTACATCTTCAACTCAAAACTTTCATGAATTTTTGGCAGCTCCAATGATAGGAGGCTATAGAGACTTGCTTAATGAGCAATTTCCAGTAGAGGTATTTACTTGGTCTCTACATGTACAGTTGGGTAACTTAGTTTCTTGTAATTACATGATGAAATGTGTATAATCTGAACAATTTTCCTTACCTGTCAAAACAGAACCATATGTACATCAGTACTAGCAGAGTCTCAGAATCGGAGGCAGCACAAGACCATCTAGAAGGCCTGCAAGAAGAAAATCAGATGTACATAGTACTAGCAGATTCTCAGAGCCTCAGCCAGCACTAGACAATCAAGAGGGTCTGCAAAATGAACAATCGGAGGCTGTGGCGCCAGAGTTTGCCAATCAAGAGGGCCAGCAACTAGAACAAGATGCACAAGGCAAACAAGGGGTACAAAATGCACAGGTTCAGAACCATGTACAAGCTACAGATGGTCAAGATGACGAAGAGCTCATGGCAATTCAGGCTGAAACTGAAAGTATTATGGCAGCTGAGCGTTTGTCTCAGGAAGAGTCTAGCAAGCATGTTCCTCGGATAGGTATGAAATTCCAAACATCAGAAGATGCGTACAACTTCTACAACGACTATGCATTTATTGTGGGGTTTTCATTGCTCAAAAGCCACACATATAAGTGCAAGGATAAAAGGGATCCCAACTATGACAAGGTAACAAGAGCAACATTCAAGTGCAACATGTCTGGTGGACAAAAAGGAGAAGAAAAACCTGCTGCTTCAGGAGTGCAAAGCGCAAGGAAGAACAAGAAGAATATTACCGGTACACCACCAACACCAAATCCAGTGGCAAAGAAGAGAAAAACAAGTACACTTGTGCAGACACATTGCTCTGCTGAACTTGTTGTGACACTGCAGAATGGACAATGGGAAATCACTAGGCTGAATCTAGAACATAACCACGCATTTGCTGGCAAGAACCAAAAGAACAAACTCTTCTTACAGATTAGGATGACTGACATGGAGAAAAAACTCATTGACACATTCAACAAAGTCAACCTGCCTGACAGGAAGATTATGGCAATCCTATCTTATATAAGAGGGTACGACACTCCTTACAACAAGAAGCATAACAGCAATCAGAAGACAAAGTTGAATAAGGAGACATCGGACAATGACATGCAACAAGTGCATGATTGGTTCTACAAGAAATAGGAGGAAGACCCTAGGTTTTTCTACAGGTTCATAGTAGATGAAAACGAGAAAGTGAAAAACGTCTTCTGGTCGAATGGAACAAGCAGAAGGTACTATGAGGAGTTTGGAGATTGCATCAGTTTTGACACAACGTACAACACAAACAAATACTCCCTCAAGTTTTGCACTGATAGTAGGCGTTAAATGTCATGGGGACAATTGCCTATTCGGGTGCGTTTTCATCGCAGATGAAACGACAGAAACGTTTGAGTGGGTATTTCAGACAATGCTGACTTGCATGGGAGGGAAGGAGCCTAAAACTATTATCACAGATCAAGACCTAGCAATGAAGGTCGCAATTAGAAACATACTGCCGCGAACTATCCATCACAATTGCCACTTCCACATTGTCAAGAAAGCACAGGAGAAAGGTGGGAGGGTATTTTCAACAGAGAGAAATAAGAATCTGCATGCTGATCTATTTGACATCCTGCGGAACTCGCTGACAGAAACTGAGTTTGAGCACTTGTACAGCAAGTTGCCAGAGACTTATGATGTCAGTGGCTTCAAATACCTTGGTGAGATGTGGCAGAATAGGAAAAACTTTGTTCCATGCTACTTCAGCCACCATTTCTTCCCCTTCATCAAGTCTACAGCTAGAAGTGAAGGCACAAATGCACTTTTCAAACTGGATGTGGGTCCAAGGTACAACATCATGAGATTCAACACAATCATCGCTAGACGCCGCGCCTTCCCCACAGGACGAGCGAGGACGATGACCGGCCCTGCGCCTGGGATGGCGTAACCTGCGACTCGAGCACCTACTACGATTCCAGGCTCTCCCTCACCGGGTTCGGGCTCCCCGGCAAGCTCGGCCAGAGGGCATCAAGCAGCCCTGGCGTGGCCTCCACCGGGGTCACGGAGCAGCGCTAGGCGGCCGGCAGTTGGCGTGGCGGTGGCACCACCCACTATCTCGTGCTTCTGCTCCAAGCGCTCCGCCTTCCTCGGCACTGCAGGCGCCGTCGCCCGCTGCCATGTGCGTCGGCGGCTCCCGGCCACCCAGCTGCGACCGTATGCAGCAGCACATCTGCGGCATGGTGCGTCATCGCCTCCTCTCCCTCTCACCTCTTCTCCCTGCATACACGTGCTGCTGTGGGTGCATGTTGGGTTCAAATTTCCCTAATTTTGCATATACATAGATCTCAGTTCTATCATCCGTGACTAAGATTTTTTTTTCCAGCAAGATTTGAACTACTCTGTATACCGTGTGCTTGATGGAATGCCCATATGAGATGTGCTCAGTGCATACTATGATTTTTATAACCTGCATTTCGTCTGCAATGGTGTATAGTTCTTCAAATCTGAACTTCAAATTACTCAAGAATTTATTTATTGCAGATCATCTTCTTCTAGATTTGGATATGCTGGAAGCCACCTTATTACAATGAAAAGCCATGAACGACTCTTTTACCTTCTTCCATGCATTGCTTTGGAAAAGGTAAACTTAATTGATTGGCATTGCCCGTAAGTCAATATATAATATGTGCATGACGAGATTATTTTTCCCCTAATGGAATTAGTCATGACGAATACATGGTAGCAATATATTTCAGTTGCATGGTACAGTTTCTGTTACTGTGCTGAAGTTAGTTTGTTGCTCTATCAGTTTTGTCTGTTATTTGGGGCTAAACAAATCTGAGTTCTAAATATAGGATGGTAGTGGAAGATTTTCTAGAGGTGGAATGAGAATCTTTAGAGTTAAATCTGCATGCTTCTATTTAAAAAATCTATCGCCTTTAGCATGAATCATAGATGCCAATACATATGAACTAGGAATGAAACAAGTGCAATATAGTGCCACTGCCATAGACAAGACAGTATTGTGGCTTCCTCAATCATACTGATGTGTTTGCGATATTTGCTATACAGCTTCAGAACAATAGAAGTTTGCTTTGCAAGCATCAAGTCAAGGAAATAGCAGTAAAATACAATCTGAAAAGATGCATGGAGGTAATACCCATTGACCACTTCAGGCTAAATTAAAGAGAAGACCTTAGACTATATATATCATATATGTTAGTCCTGAGTGATGTCAATGCCATTATTATATCTTAGCAATTCTCTTTTTCCTTATTATGATGAGCTAATTCTACTTTATGAGGTTGAGCATCACATAATTTTTAACCAAATCTGTCTTTTTCGGATAAAACACAATCAGATCCTTCAAGGCAAGTTCTTTTGGTGGACAATTACCAATCAACATCGCTTACTTTGGTATGCCCATACCAATGGCTTATAAAAAATACCATGAAATGGAATTGGCAGTAATTATATTTTAGTGACTCACATTGGCAACAATGTTGCGGCCCTGAGACTTTTTCCGTTATGTTTTTCCTATGTTGGAGGGTTATCCTAATTTGCCTGATACTGATCATGTTCATTTGTGTAGCTCCGTGCAACTGGATTTGGTTTGCTGGATCAAGGTAAATGCGACTAACTTCACCCCTGTTTATATGGAGTTGGAGTGTATTGGTGTGTGCCATTTCTTTTTTCGAAAGGGACGACGAAAGATTCGTCGTCTATTTTTATTAGACGAATAAAAAGAAAAAAGAGAGAGCAACCTGTACAACTTTTGAAAGGCCACAACCCAAAAGGAAAAAACTCAAAAGAAAACTACTACTTCTACCACCGACCGAAGAAAATAAAAGGAAACAAACTACTGGTACTTAAGACAGGTTGGAGCTGCTACTAATACCAAGGCCCAGGAGCCAAACGGCCCACTAAAAAACCGACCCCGGCTGATCCAGACTGGATAAAAGACCGACGTCCCCAGATTCCTTTCCTTCTCGCATCTTCTCGTCAGCTCCGCTTCGGTCTTCTCCCCTTTTTCTCGGGGGCGTCGCATCAGCTCCTTGTCACTCCGCCACCATGAGCGACGTTCCTCCGACCGCGGCGGCCCTACGACGCGCCCTGGCAAGCTGCATTGGCGGGCATGGCTGTCCCTGCGGTGTGATTTGCTCTCCCCAAGTGTCCGCCGCCACGTCGCCGTCGGGTGAATCTCCGTCGCCATCGCGCACCCGCTCTGCCGCCGGGTCCTCCGTCGGGTCCTCCAGCGAATCCTCCGCCAGCACCAACTCCGGTTCTGAGGCAAGCATCATCTACTGCCTGCTTGGAGTTGTTCTGTTCCTGGCTGTTTACCTGCTCTTGAAGAAGTGAAGTAGTGATCTAGATGAAAACCGGGTCGCTCTTAGTGCCTGCTTCTTTTGCCTCCTCAAATGACCGAGTGCTAAGGTTGTTAGGACTCCTGTCCATGCAGTCATTTTGCTGCTCCATAAAGTAATCAGTGAATCCTTAGCGTAGGATGTTATCTCTTGGCTTGTTATAAATATGACCTGGGCTCTCGTAAGTACAAGTTAAAGCATGTAACCAGGACGACCACTCCTCTTGATGACTGAAAGTATGCAACCCTTGGTGCCCCTAAATTGTACTGTCTTGATCTATTGTGCCAGCGGAGCTACCCTCCTCCTGGGCTGATGTGTTGTTTGTGATCTTGCGTGTTGGAATTGCACTATTTCGTCCTTGCACAAATGGGCCACCTGGTTCACTGGCAGGGACTTATTTTGAAAGACTCTTCTATTTCTCTCCTTCCAAATGTGCCACCAGAAGTAAATAATGAGTCCGTCAAACCTCCTCCTTTCGTTTCTTGCAATTTTCCTTCGGCATTTTCTCCAGTAGCAATGGATGGATCCAGTCATAGGCACCGACTGTATCTCCAGCAGGTTAAACCAGCTCCTTAATTGAGTCCAAACTTGCTGAGTGAAAGGGCAGTCAATGCAAAGGTGTGATGGAGTCTCTGCTTGAGCGCGGCACAATTTGCATATAGGGTCATGTGGCCAGTTCCTCTTTGCCAGGTTATTTGCAGTCAATATCTTTTTGTGCAACAAAGTCCATGCAAAGAAGCGGCACTTGGGCACCGCATGAGCCTTCCAAATCGGCGTGATTCTCAGCTTGGAGAAAGTACCCTCAAATTGTATCTTGTATGCACTGCTGGCTGAGTATTCTCCATCAGCTGTCCATTTCCATCTTATTGAATCCTCCACATCTTCTAGCAGCTCTTGGTCGTTTATTTGCTCCCACAGATCAACATATTCATTTAGTTCTTTAACCGACTGGATCGGAAGGATATGCGCAATCCATCTTCTCTCTGTTAGTGCCTTCTTCACCGAAATATTTTTGCGCTTTGATTTAAGGTAGAGCGAGGGAGCAATTGACTTTGGCGCCTTGCCATTGATCCATGCGGAGCTCCAGAATTTTGCAGTGTTTCCATTCCCCACTGTGACAATAGTTGAGGCATTGAATAGGTCCTCATCTCGCCGGTCACAAGGGACTTCCAACTCAGCCCACGCCCTATCTTTGTGTTTCCATTTGAACCACATCCATCTGAGCCTCAATGCACGAGCAAATCTCTCAAGCTCTAGGATCCCAAGCCCTCCTTTGTTCTTGGGACGACAGGTGGTAACCCAACGCGGAGCTCCAGAATTTTGCAGTGTTTCCATTCCCCACTGTGACAATAGTTGAGGCATTGAATAGGTCCTCATCTCGCCGGTCACAAGGGACTTCCAACTCAGCCCACGCCCTATCTTTGTGTTTCCATTTGAACCACATCCATCTGAGCCTCAATGCACGAGCAAATCTCTCAAGCTCTAGGATCCCAAGCCCTCCTTTGTTCTTGGGACGACAGGTGGTAACCCAATTGACCAGCGAGTGTCCTCCATAGACTTTATCAGGTGTTTCACCCCTCCAAAGGAAACTTCCTTGCAACTTACAGGTTTTTTTGTTAGAAATATTGGAGTTAAAAATACAGTTTCTTGGTTGATACCCGCTAATGCCAGTTTTTGTCATTCGTGGAAGAAAATGTTCAGTGCAGTAACTCTGTAATGAGTGCCAGTGCTTGCTATGCTAATTTTGTAGATGCCACCACGACACCAGTGTTCTCTATTACATTCCAATGTGACCGTATCCTTTATTCTTTTAGGCATTATGCACTGCTATTAATTTTTTGCTTGCCGACTGGGAATAAAACCATAAGAGGCCTGGTATTTTCGCTTACCTATACCCATAAGGGGGTATTATTTTCAACTTGAATGATTGATAGAAAGTATATGTTTTATCTGAACATGAAACACCACCTCAAGTTTGCTTGAGCTAATAGGCTACTTATAAATTTCCTGGTGGACAAATGAAAGCACTGAAGCTATGCTCTAAGTACCAGAGCAGAGTGTTGCAATTGCATGTATGCCAGGTATTAGCGTGGTTTAGGATCAGACACATAATTATGCTAACTTGGAGCTAAATTCCATCTATTTTCTAAAATATTAATTCTTAATCTTTTCTGTTTTTTCTATCTATTTTTTGCTGAAACCAGTGTTGTCAAACTTTTACTTTTCTCAGATGTCTTTAGCTAATATTATCTTTTTTTTTCTTTTGACCCATGCTTTTTTTGAGCAAGGTAGATATTGCTATGTCCATCCATGTTTTTTTATGACCACGAAGATACTGTTATATCCATGTGGTCAATATGTATTTCATTCATAGGCATTCAACTAATGTACCTATTTGATCATGTTTGATCTTGGTTCACGCCCATGTGCCAGCAAATTTGCAGTGAGCTTAAGAATAGTGTATACTAGCTCCCAAGGCACAGTGGCCTTATGCCATCAGCCAAAATTATGTTTGCCTAGCGACAAACAGCTTACTCTCTCCGTCTCACAAAGACCGTCATTTTAGGTTTTCGTGCCACAAGTTTGACTCAATTTGTAGAAATATATATAACATTTATATCTTCAAATAATTTTGTTAAAAAACTAGGCTTAAAGATGTTTTCAATGATACTAATTATTTAGCATAAATACTAATATATTTTAATATATAATTCGGCAGTTTTTTCCCGGGAAGTGAGAATGACACTTATTTTGGGACGGAGGGAGTACACCCTAAAATTTCAAAAACAGATTCAGCCAGCTGGCGCACCGCTGGCTCCATCGCCGCCTTACCCAATCGTCAACCGCAGACCTGAATAAACCATCTGATGGCATCGAATCAGACCCTTCTATGTACCATATACCTAGCCTTACTATGTAATATATACACCCTGTACGTCTGTATCCACCATGGTATTTGTAGCGTGTGGATCCTACCTGTGCAGACCTGACAACTTTCATACAAGCACGCAATGAAAATATTGAGTTTTGGAGAAGTTTTTTTTTTTTATTATTATTACCAATCGTGGGAACAAGAACTGCATCATACTGGAGGTAGTTTTTTTTTTTGAAAGATCCGGCAAAGCCAGCTTTGGTTAGTAATAAGAAGGGGAGCATAAATCATCTGGCTACAGGTGCGAGGAGCACTCCCCAGCCCGGCCTCGGCCAGCTGGGGTTAGTAGATGAGTAGCAATAGTTTCTTCTGTCCTGGGTGAAAATGGGGTTAAACTGTATGGGTTTCTTTCAGATTGCCAATAGGTTTTGATCTAAAAAATTTTCAGAGCATCTTCTGTAATTGGGTTGTCTTATATTAATTCCTGTCATCACCGTCCATTTATATTTTGTAACTTATAATATACGGTACGCTGTACAACCAAACGTATAACCATGGACAAGTTGTTTTTGCGGTGGATACTTAGCTGCCCTCTTATAAAAATTTTAACTTTATGCTGATAGTTTCCTTGTAGAACTTGTGCGTGTTATGAAACATTTTTCTGTCTTCTATTACTAATAAGTTATTTAGTACATTTTAAACCAATTGATATCAGTGTGTGCTATATTATCAAATTTCACCGAATTATTTTTGTATTGTTCAAATGGTACATAGAATCGTCGAGGCTCTATACAGGCAATAATCATATCTACAATTATTTTTTCCTAAATACTACATTCTGGGCGCGCACCCATTGTCACTGTGGCATGCGCAGTGTCTCCTGCCGTCCGATCTTCGGCCAAACTTCCCGCACCGACGGCGGAGGATTTGAGACGCTGCTAGTGGCAAATACAATCATTTCTGGTTGACGTCCTGACGAGATTTTCTCCCTATTTGATCTAGCGTGATCAGACTGGGGAACGGGCTCCTTGATGTTGGGGCGTAACTCTTCTGTCCTAAATATAGTTCAGTGGCCGATCAACATTTCCCGCAATGGTGTCCACGGCGGCTAACCAAAAATAGAAGTTGCCGGATAATTATTAGACAAGTTTCCTAAAACGGGTTGTGCATCCCGGGTGGCAAAATTCTGCGCGCGCACGCTTTGTTGATGGTGAATTTGCCACCGAGACATACCTTAATCTATAGTATATGTCTGTGTGGAATACATCTAAAGCCGCACATATTTACGGTGAATATAGCATACTTTATTGTAAGGTTTTGTGAAATTTTTCAAAGACACATAGTATTACCTATGTGACAGGCACTAATATTTACATATCTATACTCGATGGTATGGAGATGCAGCGGAACGTATTCATGGATATATTAGCGCACAAAAGAAATGGATATATGAGATCTCTTTCTATATATATAAAATATTATTTTAGTCATATCACGAAAAGGCCTATATATTAGAGTTTGTGAGCTTGTGACGCCGTACTATGTGACTATATTAATTTCATAAACTTTGTCTTATAGACTAAATGTCACTTTAACTAAGGCATTTAAGTTCACAATACTATTATCTTATCGTGTGATCTGTATATTTTAATAAAAAGTTTACTTGTCCCATAGCAACGCACGGGCATGAACTATCTAGATTAAAAAACACAAGCTTTGTCTCTCTATTCCATGGATCTAGATCTAGATCTAGAAGTAGACAAAGAGGTATTAAAAAGTGAGGAAATAGAGAGAAAGAGGGATGAGAGAGCCTTTATGTACCTCTTATGGTCTCCTCCTCCTCCAAATCAAAGCTCTAAAACTCAATTTGATGGTTTGGTGAAAAATTAGGGCAAAGCCTCCCTCCCCACGTTTTGGAAGAGGTGAAGCCGTGGGGAAGAAGAGGGGGGCGGCGCTGCTGTATTTATAGTGTTGGGACATAACGTGCCCGCTGCGATAATTGGTCATTAACCACAGCGAGCAACATAACCCGCCCACTGCGGTTAATACATTTACCGCAGCGGGCACAATATGTCGCAGCGGACGTCTCGGTGGCCGGCCATCGAATTACCGCAGCGGGCAACTGAGGCGGCCACCACGGGGCTTGTTTTGACCACACCGCGGTAATTCAAACGTGGCGTAGTGTGAGGTTTTTTACGGCGAAATTTCGCCGAAATATCCGAAATTTCGCATTTATCGGTGAGTGCCGAAACAAAAAAAAAAACAAATACTGGTATGCCATTATTTTTTTGTTTTTTAGCTTAAAATTAATTATTTTTTAAAAAAATGCAAAGTGCCCATCGAAATTTTCGAAATATCTGAAATTTCGCGTTTATCGGCTAGAACCAAAAAAAAAAAATTCTACCGAAAAAAAAACCCGACCGTGAGAAGGAGGCAGCGGCCCGGTAGCGATTCGGAAGAGTGGAGCGGGCGGCATTCCTCGAGGAGATTGAGGGAATCAATCAGAAGACGAAGATCCCACGCACGCTGATCGGGTGTATTCGAGCGCTTGGACCACTTGCGGCATTCGCGGCGACACGCCTTGATGCGCCGGCAGAAGGGGAGGGAGCGAAGCGGAGGAGGCAGGGGGGCCTGCCCAAGCCGCGGTCACCATGGATCGGAAGCCACGTTCTGTCGAAGCAGAAACAGTGGCACTAGGGAGCTTGGTGGAGATCGTGGCGAGGAGGGGGACGTGGTTAGAGGCGACGCGAGTCCGAGCAGCGAGGAAAATGTTGGGGACCATCAAGTCCCAATTATCATTGACGAATACGATCTAGGCGGACAAGCGTGGGACACTCACGCAGGCTGGACCAAGTAAATTGGCTCCCGGGGAGGATTTCAATTTCAATGAGGGCGAGCGAGTGGATGGTGTTGTTGAGCCAGGCCGCTGGCCGCCTCGTCGGCATGGAAGGCATTTGTATTTTTCTCCTCAGGGAACGTAAGATTAGAATCACCGAAAACCACCAGGGACGCCACGCCCGTCAGCAGGATCAAGGAGGGTGAGGTCATGGAGGAAAGTCGGCTTGTCCGCCCGGACAGGCGGACAGCAGGAGCGTAGACGCAGGTGCAAGTACGGCGGAGACAGAATAATCACTTGTAGAAGAGGTCACGAGGTCGAAAACGGCGGGGTCCCAAATCAGAGTAGAGAGAGGGCCAGAGGGGTGGAAGGTGCGCGCTTTGTCAGGGCTTTGTTTCTTGCAGGCAACGGAAGGATAGGCATCGAGAAGCTCCAGACTTATGCATGGGAAACAAGAGAAGAGAGATGCATGGGTAACTAAGAAGCAACAAGTAACACGAACTGGACTCCATTGACGGCACAAACATATTTTGGTGTACAGCACAAGGGCCACCACAAAACCCTGACACAATGACAACAAGGGGTAACTCGGACATAACCACAAAAAAAAAAAAAAAAGAAAAAAAAAAGAAAAGCGCAGCAGCTGAAGAGGAGGCGTCTCGGCGCGGAGGGCAGCGAGCTGCAGGCGGCGTGGAGGCCGCATCACACGACGGAGGAGGCACCCAGGGGAGCGCCCACAGCAAGATCAATGCCGCAGACACGAGCCAGACGACGAAGGCGCGCTGATGGGATGCGCACAGGGGGCGGACGCTCCAGAACGCCCGAGGCCTCCAGGGCAGTCACATGTCAGAGGAAGCCTGGGAGAGGTCGAGCTTGGCCGCCTGCACACGAGCGGCCGTGACGGCATCGCCGTAGAAGGGGTTCTCCTTCGATGCATATTCTTAAATGTAAGAATTATTATGCTAGTTTTCACATGAATACTAGCTTGCGAGACAATTTTTATGTTTTCTTTACCGAATTTCTAAATGGATTTTACTGTATTATACATAAAAGTTTAGGTCTGCCACCGAAACAGGATGATCTATGCCTTCTCTATCATCTGCAAGACCTCAGTTTCAGTGGGCAGTGACGGGATCGCCCCCTTCTTTGTTGTGGTGATTGCTCCACACGCATTAGCGAATTTAATAGACTCCACAAGCTTCTTCTCATCCTGTACAGTCATAAGATATCAAATTCCAATCACATGGTCGGTGGTCCCAGCTTGACAATTTCAGACCAAAGAACAAATTTCAGGCAACTTACTTGTAGCGAGGATGGATCTTTAACAATCCTCGGGAGCAGAGCACCAACAAACGCATCACCTGCACCAGTTGTATCAACTTGTTGTACTTTGAAAGAAGGGACGACTCCGTGGAAATCCTGGAATAAAGTATAGTGGACTTGTGAGTCTCAGCTGCAGTTCGATGAAATCTTCCAAGTCACAATGTGCATTACTTGCATCAATTTCGTAGGGAAGCTACAATCACAATAAAGCATACCCTGGCATAGTACTTGCATCCTTGATCTCCAAGAGTCACTAGGAGTAGCTTCATGGTAGGTCGCCACAGCTTCATGACAACATCGTCCTCCACTGAGTCGATGCCTGTCAAGAACTCAAGCTCGACTTCGCTGACCTTTACAATGTCTGCCTGGTCCCAGATGCTCAAGATCTGGGTGCGGGCCTCCTCACGGGATGGCCATAGTGCTTCCCTCAAGTTTGGGTCATAAGAGAGCAGTGCACCGGCCTCTTTGGCAATCTCCATGGCATGGAGATGTGCCGTTCGGCAAAGCTCAGAAATCAAGCTTATTGATCCGTAGTGAAAGACCGCAGCCTGTAGAAAATACAACTCATGAAGAATTTACCCAACAGGTGAATAGGGGGAGAGGACATCGCAGTGAAAGAAAACAATCTAGTTGAAAACAATCTGAGCCATTGATTTATTTATTAGCTTTTATGAATTTATTAAATAATCTAAGAAAAAGAAAATCTTCTAAAATCCCCTAATTACCGTGACAACAAATTAAAGAAGCGAGGGAACTTTCCCTCCGTGATTACATAGGAGAGCAATTGAGTGGCCAGGCCGCCTTTTTGGTGTGCACATCGCATTTGTGCATCCCGTATATATTATAGTGTGTCAAAAGATGTTACACGTACTACGTGACAACAAAAGCACCTTTGGCTCCTTTTTCTTGTGCAAGCAGGTCGTCCTCCTGTTCCTATAGTGCAACCTTCTAAATTATAAGATGTTGCACGTATGCTAATCAACGTTGGCAACCACACGCTACAACTTAGATATCACGTACGTACAGGGTGAATGAAAAACCTATTTGCCATTCAAATTATATCACGTACATTAACTATCATGGCAAATGTGAGATAATCGAATTATGTCATGTTCAAAGTTACAGCATAAAAGATTTAAAGAAAAAATTATACCTAAAATTTTCCTTATTTATCTTATCTTACCAAACTAAAATTTTATAGACAAATATATTTTATACCTAAAATTGTGTCATGTTCAAAGTTACAGCATAAATCAATTAGATCTGAAAGAAAAAAATTTATACCTAAAATTTTCCTTATTTATCTTAACTTACCAAACTAAAATTAAACAAATATATTTCAGCTATTACCTCGTAAATTGGTAATAGATGATAGTAACCATTATTAAATCTCATTAAATAAACGGTTAATAGACATAGACAGGGTGACGTGGCATAACATACCTTCTTTATGAGCTCGACGTTGAGCTCGTCGGCTGTGAGGAGCATGTCGGCGCTGGGGTTGCGGTAGAACATGAATTCGCGCTCGCCGTCGGCGCGCAGGGTGACGAAGGCAAGCGCGGTGCGCGCGCCGGAGTCGAAGACGACGCCGCCATCGTCGACGCCGTTGTCGCGGAGGATGGCGGCGAGCATACGGCCGAACTCGTCGTCGCCGAGCTTGCCGACGAAGGCGGCCCCGCCGCCGAGGAGCGAGACCGCGATGGCGACGTTGGCGGGCGCGCCCCCGGGCGCCTTGAGAAAGGCCGGCGCCTCCGCCAGCGAGACCCCCGCCGCCGTCGGCACGAAATCTATCAGCATCTCGCCGAAACTCACCACCAGCTCTCTCCGGGCCGCCATTGCGACTTGCGGATGCCGCGCCCCCTAACAAACACAGCGCACGGACGCAGAGGAGGGGTGGGGAGGAAAGAGAAGCGTGTGGCCGTGTGGGGAATTTTCTGGTGAGGCGACGAGGCGGCAGGTTATTATTATATATAGAAAGATGGTGGAAAGTTTGTGAGCGTGAAAAATATAGCTACTATGTGGTTGTCCCTCATCCGTTGCTGACTACACAAAGCAACTAAGCGCAAGTAGAAATATCAATAGCTCCAGCTCGCGCCCATGGAGTCCAATTCAACCGAAGCTAACGTTTTGTTGGCAAAGCAATCCATTGCACGTAGGAGGAGAAAATCCGTTGCCATGGCCACCTTGCACGTAGGAGGAGAAAATCGGTTGCCATGGCCACCTGGAGCAATTAATGTAGGACAAAACGAAGCAGGGTGATGCCACCATGGCGGCTTAGATGAGCTCCGTCCACGTGGATCTCCCTAACTGTCCCATAATTGGACCCACATGACAGCGGGCTATAAAGGGATCCCACATTATAGATGGCCAGCGGGCCGGGCCGGCCCGACGAGGCGTCATGCCTCAACGGGCCGCCGTGCCTCATGGGCCGTGCATGTGGCGTGCTCGTGCCTAGCCTTCAGCCCAAGGCACAGCCAGTGGGCTGTTTGGCCGTGTCGTGCCGCCTGTCGCGGGCCGTGCCGACCCATGACCTACGAGGGAGTGAAAGAGGAGGCTGGGAGGGTAGAGTCAGGGAGGTGGCGGCGATGGAAGGGAGGGGCAGCGAGGCGTCGACGGGGAGGCGGGGACGGAGCCGGCGAGCCGCAGGCGGCGGGCGGAGGCGCGGAGCATGGTTGGCGTCAGTCAGCCGTCGCCCGTCGATGCAGGACGCCAGATCTCGGCCGCCCCAAGCTTGCTGCCGACCGCCGTCACCATAGAGACAACTCGCGGGGAAGAGCTCCCGGCGCCGCGTGCGTCCTTGTCGAAGAAGCCGGTGGGGGAGGAGGAAGTCGGCGGGGATGAAGAAGCCGGCGCCCGGCCTTGCACCCCTCGGCGAAGAAGACGGAGGAGGAGGGAGAGTGTCTCGTGACTCGCGTCGCCCCTCAGTGAAGAAGACGGTGGGGAGGAGGGATAGGGTCGCGTGACTCGCGTCGCCCCTTAGTGAAGAAGACGGCGATGACGGGGAGGACTGGAGGAGGGAGAGGGTCGCGTCGGCGCGTCGCGTGGGGGCTGCGGCGTCGACGCATCGCGTGGAGAGGTGGTTGCGTGCAGGAGAGGAAGGAAATGGGGAGTCAGGGTTAGCATTGAGCAGGCCGATGGGGCAAGTTAGTAGGCCGGCAGGCCGGGCCGCTACCGGGCCGTGTTGTGTCCGTGCCGGGCCAAATCGCCGGGCCACGGGCTGCATGGCCAACTATATCCCAAATTAGGTCATGATAATTATTGTAGTAAAGTTTGTCTGTATGGATACACTTGTTGTTGTCTATTTAGGGCTTGTTTGGTATCATTTTCATCTATATTGAGATTCCAAATTAATATTCTAGTCTTTTTAAATAAAAATAAGGGGTATTTGGATCTCATTTTAAAGTGATTATTGCCTTTGTATAGTAAAAATCTCCAAACATTGGGTTTGGATCTCATTCTAGAATTATAGTGTTCGGACATCCCAAACAAACCTCTACTGTGTACCACACTATTCCTGGACTCCACAATAAACATGCAAGTGAATTTATAGTTTCCCGATATTTTTTTTATTATGTTGGTTTTCTGTTTTGTATCTTGAACTTATATATTGTTCAATAGTTTTCTATAACAATGGTCACACATAGATCTTGGGTTGATTGATAGATACTAGTATATATGTCCTCTGTCCTATAATACAGTCCTATAATACAGTGTATTTTAAAGATTTTATGACATGTTAGTAGAGAACACAAAAGACGCACGTGCCCTCATTTTAGTCACTTATCATCAACATGGTTAATGTGTTTGGTTGATAAATGGCAAGTAACGATGTAATACCTATCAAATTTGTGCAAGTATATTTAATACAAGTATTGTTGAACACAAAATTGTTTTTTTTTCTCCTAGAATATATGCTTTGTTTGAGTATATATTTGAATGCATTATAATTTAAATTACATGACGAAGGAAGTAGGTGGGATGCATTGTTGAACACAAAATTGTTTTTTTCTCCTATAGAATATATGCTTTGTTTGAGTATATATTTGAATGCATTATAATTTAAATTACATGACGAAGGAAGTAGGTGGGATGCATGATGTGGATCGAAGTCCTTCATTTGTTCATTAATGTTTGGCTTGACGTTTGTTACATACTGACATCTTAGGTCATTTGTAATAAGAATGATGTTTAGCCGCTGCACTTTCACCTTAAATAGATGGACAATTATCAAGCATTTTATGAGCATATTATCAAACATTGGTTGGGAGATACTAAACATGATATTATATGAAAAGGGAAAGAAAACTTTTTTTTTACAGAGTGTGCATGCCACACACAAACCATAGCAACTTGTGCTGTGTAGATGCTCCTAACTCTCAGGACAGGTTGGTAAGAGCAACTCCAACAAATCCCTCAAATAAGGGTCTCTATTTTAGAATCCCTTTACTTTTTTTTTTTGAGCAGAATAGAATCCCTTTACTTTGTAGGGTCTTTTTTTAACATGTTAGTAGGGGAGCCCGTACCTATTTTTTCATGTCTTTTTTTTTTTTTTTTTTTTTTTTGCATATATTCCAACAGGAGCCCGTACCTATTTTTTCATGTCTAACTTTTGAAAATAAACTTTTGCCTTTTGGTGACATGTTATTAGCATGATTTTTCATATTGCGTTAGCGTGTAGATGATTACAGAGCATACATATTAGATGATGGGGTAACGTGTGTTAGTAGTACATGTAACACGTATTAACTGTTTTCTTTTAATATCCGGCTTGAGGGCGTTGCGCATGTGCGCCATGTGCGCGGTCACGGCTCGAATTACTTTTTTTGACAATATTTTTTATTTTCTAAATTAATTAATTAATAATTAAATAAATCCAAAAAATCAAAGGCGAGGGGTTACCTCCGTGTACTGTACCATTGTTAAAACATGTATGACAGTATTATTAGAGATTCTTTGTTCTTAGACCCACACGGAAGAAGGCGTGCACGTGTTTTCAATGACGAGTCACATAAATGGCGTGCCCGAACAAGTGGCAAAACGGTTTTTTTGGTTCTGGCACGATTCAGGTTGCCGGCCCTGGGTATCCGCTGATCCGTGATCATGCGATATCCGTGATCATGCGATAGGGACGACGGCATTATTATGACAATTTGGAGCATACACCACGGTTAGCTGTGCACCGATTCATTCACACCCCTCCGAACACGACCAGACCTAACAACTATGCTCAAAACTGAGCCAACCTCTTAGCCAACCATCGGACTACAACTCTGTTTTGATATCATTCATATTTTTCTTATGTCGTCTAGTGAGGTAGTGACACCAGGGTTCGGGATTTCGGACGACTTTTTGGTTCTATACGGTCACCCATGGTATATATATTAGCCGGTAATTTCAGTTAAATTTCCGACGGTGTTTTTTTGTTAACCGGACACCAGGGTTTGAATGTAATTTGTTCAAAAATTTAAATTTTAGTTAAATTTCATTTGGAAAAGTGCAAATTCCTTTTTTTTTTTTTGCTCTTTTGAAAAAAAAAGGCTAATCACCGAGTGACACTGACCTATTATAATCAAGCAAAGTAACGGATTAAATATTTTGCAATAACGTACTGGACAACATTTGTCTCCACATGAGTTTAGCAAGATGACAGTCAAAGAGTAAATATTATATCGTCTTATTAGAAGAACAGAAACAACACTTATCTCCTTGCCACTGTCATCATGCTAAATTGTCCTTTGTTAAGATTACTCTCTTCTACAAATACCACATAAATACTTTGATTTTTTAGAGATAGTTCAAGTTTCAAGATTGATATATTGTATAGTATAGCTTATGTTCTTAATAATGCACTGAAAACAACGCATTCGATGTTGGCAAGGACAGTATCGGATCCGATGAAACCACCAAGTTGCCGCTTATTGGCGGAATTATTAGCCGAAAAACTTATGGCAGTATATACGAATTTGTATATCTAAAAACGAATTTGTATACCTAAACATATGGGACCTGCATTTATGGATGTGAGGGCCACGTGAATAGTTGTTCAGGTTTCCTTTAATTTAATACCTCCAACTAGTGTACACAATTTTTTCATGTCTTTTCTTTTTTTTTTGCATATATTCCAACAGGAGCCCGTACCTATTTTTTCATGTCTAACTTTTGAAAATGAACTTTTGCCTTTTGGTGACATGTTATTAGCATGATTTTTCATATTGCGTTAGCGTGTAGATGATTACAGAGCATACGTACTAGATGATGGGGTAACGTGTGTTAGTAGTACATGTAACACGTATTAACTGTTTTCTTTTAATATCCGGCTTGAGGGCGTTGCGCATGTGCGCCATGTGCGCGGTCACGGCTCGAATTACTTTTTTTTTTGACAATATTTTTTATTTTCTAAATTAATTAATTAATAATTAAATAAATCCAAAAAATCAAAGGCGAGGGGTTGTAAGGTCCTAGATGGCTAGAGGGGGTGAATAGCCTATAAAAATTTCTACAAACTCACTAAGCAAACTTCGTTAGATACACAAACGGCGGAAAGCAAGTTTTGCTTAGCCTACTAGATGTTGCAAGCCTCCTATCCAAACAATTCTAGTAGGTGATCACTAGCACAAACAATAGCTACCGCTAGTGATCAAGAGTTCTACCCACGGGATTTAATCTACACAAGGAGTGGTTCCCGACCGACCACACAAGCAATTCTACTTTGCAAGAATGTAATCAAAGTAATACAAGAGAGGGTAGGAGCTTATTATACCGACGTGTCGAGTCGAGGTTGCCAATCACCAAGGAGATGAACAATCAATCACAATCGGCAACACACAAAGGATGATGACCAATCATCGGGAGACAAGATGAACACAATGATTTATCCCCGGATGTTCACTTGGGCACCACCAAGCTACGTCACCCGTTGTGTCGACCAACACCTAGATGGTTCCTCGGTGTGACCCTCAAGTCACTAGCCCCTCAAGGCTCGCCCCGCAAGGCACCGCAAGACAGCACTCTCAAGTGAGGTACTCAACGACACGCGCAATCCACTAGGATGCTCTTCGTGATCCCCACGAGGTGAGCTCAAACCTCTCACAATCAACCGGAGGTGGCCAAGAACAATCACCTTCTCTTGCCAACGCCTCCAACAATCTCCAAGCCGGCTAGGAGCGGTACTCTCCAAGAGTAACAAGAAATCCACCGGCTAAACCACCCACAAGTGCCACTAGAATGCTCTCAAGCAATGCAATGCACTAGGTGATCTCTCAATCTCACTTTGGATTCACAATCAAGCAAGAGAGATGAGAGGGAGAGTGTTTCTTCAGCTCAAAGGATGAATGAATGAGTTGGGAGAGCCAAGAGGGAGAGCCAAGCCCGGCCTCCCATCTATTTATAGCCCAAACTCATCAAACTAGCCGTTGCCCCTCGGGCTGACTCCGCAACACGCGCCGGACGCGTCCGCCGCTGCTCGCCGGACGCGTCCGGCGCTCTTCAGCGCGCCACGTCACCCGACCGTTGGAACTTCTCCGTTCGAATCCACCGAGCGCCGGACGATGAACAGTGAACCGCCCGAGTCCGACGCGTGCGTCCGGCGCGCGTCAGCAGCTCAACCTCGAGCCCTCGCGAGACCACGCCGGACGCGTCTGGCGGCCGCGTCCGCCGCGCGTCCGACCGAGCACTCGCGCAACGCCCGAGACGAAACTTTCTGGTCCGCGTCCGCCCGCCGCCCCGGACGCGTCCGCCGCCCGCGTCCGACGGTCTCGCCCGCCGGCCACCTCGCGCCATGCCACAATGCGCCGGACGCGTCCGCGCCTCCCGCAGAGCTGCCTTTCGCCGTGCCGTCGATCCAAGTTCTCCAACATGCTATCCAACAAGTATACCAACTTGATCAACTGAGATAGCATGATTTCAACCAAATTTTGCATCCGGCGCAATAGAAAATATGCATCCATTTTTCCCGAAAGCGCCGAATCCCGCCTCACAGGCTCGGCGGGAGGAAGAGAGGGATCCAAACCCATCTCTACCCTGCAAACCACAGCGCACCAAAACGCCACCTTTGTAAATGTGCCAACACCACCAAGTGTACATCTCCATGTGCTTGTGTGTTAGCTTTTCACAAACATTTCCCAAAGGTTAGGTTAGCTCACTAGGCCCTACATGCAATGCACTTCATGAATTCACCTAGTGGCACCCGTGCGTCGAATAGCCGATAAGACTTCTCCTCTTAATAGTGCGGCTATCGATCCTAAACCACTCACACCCTCTATGGTGTCTTGAGTGCAAAACAAAATGGCCCTATCGGTTATACCTTTGCCTTGAGCCCATTTTGTTCCTCCAAATGATATGAACACTTCACACCATCATGTGACCGTCTCGATCCATCGACCTCGACTTCACTTGCCCTTCACCGTGCATCGGTCCATCGGCGCCTAGTCTTGCCCGAGCTTCACCATCGCATGGTCCTTCACTCCGAAGCCTCGACTAGCCCTTCACCTTCAACACCGGTCCATGGAGCCAAGCATCGTCTTGATCTTCATCTTTGATCACATGACACGTGTCATGCTTCATATTCAATATGCTCATCGTGTGGACAACCTTTCTCTAAATCAACCACTTAGATGAACAAGGTTAGTCCTAGGTTTCATCAATTAGCCAAAACCAAACTAGGGACTTTCAATCTCCCCCTTTTTGGTAATTGATGACAACCTCAACAAAGATGATTTTATAATAAAATTTTTTTGAACTTGTCATACTTGTCCAATCATTAAGCTCACAAGAGAAATTTGGACAACTATAGCAAGTTCGGTTTTGGTAGTATTGCTCCCCCTACATATGTGCATAGAGTTTGGATTTAAAGCTTTGCACATATGCATGGATAGAAGTGTGGGGAGAGTAATTCTACCAAAATGATGCTAAGGTGTAAGAAATGGACCTTTGAAGCGCGATACCAATCGGAGTTGCATTTTACACCATCCTTAGCACCAAGAAGTAACTAGACATCCATCAAAAAACTCAAGAACCCCATGAGATCAACATTATAAGCAAAGTTCTTGAACTACTTGTGAAGCAAGGGGAGTCTAGTTACAATCTATGCAAGCTAGTAGATCATTTCACCATTCAAGTCCTATACTAGCATTGCACCACACAAGCAAGGAGACACCACTTGTATAAAACTTTAAAACTAGGTGCCATGAGCAAGTCATATGAAAATGCACAAACAAATGCAACATCTTTGTTCATGAGCTTGCTCCCCCTTCTTGTGTGCATTTTTTATTTACCCCCTTTATCATGTTCAATCATCTTTTTCTCTCCCCCTTTGTCAACAATTGCCCAAAAATGGGATCAAATTGTGGAGAGAAAAGGACTTTGATGGAGTAAACAAAACTTTAGTCAAAATTGGTTCAATCTAGACCACTTGCCAAAGACATTTAATTCGGTTTGAACCAAAGACAAGCTTCTTCACACCTCATGACAAGGGTTATCTTGCCTATGTTGAATTAAACACTTGTAGCAAATATTCTAGATTCAATACTAGGATTGCAAGCCCACAAACATGTCATATGTCACCACTAGATCAAGCAAAGCATGGAAGCAATAGTGGTAAACATATATACATCAAACACATTTGATTTAACATGAATGCTCCAAATGCACCTTGTATGTCTACATGTGCTACCACAAGTATAATCCTAAGCATGAATGACATGTCAACCAATGGTACCTTGCTTTGTCGAAGGAGAGGCATGTCAAGTAGTGGTGGGGTGCATTCAACACATGTTTGAGAAGTCAAGAATGTTCAATTCATTCCTTAGCTTGCAAAACCTTCTTTCATCAAGTGGCTTGGTGAGTATATCGGCAAGTTGATCATCGGTACCCACACTTTCAATGGAAATGTCACCCTTTTGTTGATGATCTCTAATGAAGTGATGCCTTATGTCAATGTGTTTTGTTCTTCCATGTTGAACCGGGTTTTGTGTCATCTTGATTGCACTTTCATTATCACAAAATAATGGCACATTCTTGAAATTGATGCCATAATCCTTCAAAGTTGACTTCATCCAAAGCAATTGTGCACAACAACTCCCGCACTAACATATTCGGCTTCGGCGGTAGAGATTGCCACACTATTTTGTTTCTTTGAGGACCATGACACAAGTGATCTTCCAAGAAGTTGACATGTACCACTTGTGCTCTTTCTATTGATCTTGCAACCACCATAGTCGGAGTCCGAATATCCAATCAATTCAAACTTTGACCCCTTGGGATACCACAATCCAACATCTCTTGTTTGCTTCAAGTACCTCAATATTCTCTTTGCGGCCGTGAGATGACTCTCTCTAGGTGAGGCTTGATATCTAGCACACATGCAAACACTAAACATGACATCCGGCCTTGATGCGGTGACATAGAGTAGGCTTCCAATCAATGACCGATATTCCTTTTGATTCACCATATTGCCCTCAAAATCACTATCAAGATTCCCATTGGTGCCCATTGGAGTGGAAATTGGCTTTGCATCTTGCATTCCAAACTTTTTCAACATGTCCCTTATGTATTTTCCTTGACTCACAAATGTCCCATTCTTCAATTGCTTGACTTGAAGACCAAGGAAATAGCTAAGTTCACCAATCATGGACATCTCAAACCCTTTTGCCATCATTTCACCAAATTCTTCACAATATGCTTGATTGGTTGATCCAAAGATGATATCATCAACATAGATTTGCACAATGAAGAGATCATTACCAATCTTCTTGGTGAATAGAGTAGTATCAACCTTGCCCATAATGAACCCCTTGGATTGAAGGAAAGTCTTCAATCTCTCATACCATGCTCTAGGTGCTTGCTTCAAGCCATACAAAGCTTTCTTCAACTTGTACACATGGTTGGGCTTCTTCTCATCTTCATAACCGGGAGGTTGCTCAACATATACTAGCTCATTGATGATCCCATTGAGAAATGCACTCTTGACATCCATTTTATATAACTTGATGTTGTGGGCACATGCATAAGCCAATAGAATCCTTATTGCCTCCAATCTTGCCACGGGAGCATATGTTTCATGATAATCAAGACCTTCAACTTGAGTATAGCCTTGTGCAACTAGTCTTGCTTTGTTTCTAATCACAACACCATCTTGATCTTGCTTGTTCTTGAAAACCCATTTGGTTCCAATGACATTGTGATCCTCCGGCCTCTCAACTAACTCCCACACATCATTTCTTGTGAAGTTATTGAGCTCTTCTTGCATTGCCATTATCCAATCGGCATCATCCAAGGCTTCCTCAACTTTCTTTGGCTCTTTGGTTGACACAAATGATGCATATTCACATATCATTGCCACTCTTGATCTTGTTTGCACACCACTTCTAATATCACCAATAACACTATCAATTGGGTGATCTCTTGCAACATGTTGTGGTTGTAGCACTTGCACTTGATTGCTTGAGCTTGATTGATCACTTGACTTATCTTCATTTGACGATCTAGCACCATGATCTTGCACTTGAGCATTGCTAGCTTGCCTCAATGGAGAATTGAGCACTTCATCTTTATCATCTTGCACATCAATCACTTGCTTTGCTCTAATGTCCCCAATGTCCATGTTCTTCATAGCTTCAACCAATTGAGTTCCACCAACATCTTCTAGATTCTCATCTTCATCTTGTGACCCATTGGTTTCATCAAATTGCACACCATGAACTTCCTCTCTAGTGCCACTTGAATTGTTCCAAACTCTATAAGCCTTGCTTGTAGTTGAATAACCGAGTAGGAACCCTTCATCACATCTCTTTTCAAACTTCCCCAATCTAGTGCCCTTTCTCAAGATGTAGCATTTAAAACCAAACACTCTAAAATAGCCAATGTTGGGCTTCCTTCCATGAAGTAACTCATATGGGGTCTTCTCTAACAAGGTATGACAATAGAGCCTATTGATGTAGTAGCATGCCGTGTTGATTGCTTCATCCCAAAATGATTGACTAACATTGTACTCATGAAGCATTGATCTAGCCATATCAAGCAATGTTCTATTTTTCCTCTCAACTAGGCCATTTGATTGTGGAGTGTACTTGGCCGAGAATTGATGACCAATGCCATAGTGATCACACAATTCTTCCATTCTTGTATTCTTGAACTCACTCCCATTGTCACTTCTCACTTTCTTGATTCTCATGTCAAACTCATTGTGAACTCTAGTGAGAAAGGTCTTGAAGGTGTCATACACTTCACTCTTGTCACTAAGAAAGAATACCCATGTGAATCTTGTGAAGTCATCCACTATGACAAACCCATACTTGTTGCCACCAATACTTGTGTATGTAGTTGGGCCAAATAGATCCATGTGCAACAACTCAAATGCTTTGCATGTGCTCATTATGCTCTTCTTTGGATGTGAGCTTCCAACTTGCTTCCGGCTTGACATGCACTACACAACTTGTCCTTCTCAAATACAACATCTTTCAAGCCTTCAACAAGATTGTGTTGTGTGAGCTTCTTCAATTGTTTCATGCCAACATGTCCAAGCCTTCTATGCCAAAGCCAACCCAAACTTGATTTTGATATCAAACATGTTGTCAAGGAAGCTTCACTAGTGTTGAAATCAACAAGATAGAGATTCTCATATCTAAAGCCTTTGAACACCAAGTTGGAGCCATCAAGAGAAACTACCTCAACATCATTTGCCCCAAAAATGCACTTGTAGCTTCGATCACAAATTTGTGCCACGGAGAGAAGATTGAAATCCAAGCTTTCAACTAGCATCACATTGGAGATACTCATGTCATTTGATATTGCAATCTTGCCCAAACCAACAACCTTGCCTTTCTTGTTATTGCCAAAAGTAATTGACTCAATGCCACTATCATTCTTCTCAATTGAATCAAACATTCTTGATGTGCCGGTCATGTGTTGAGAACACCCACTATCAATAATCCAATGCCTTCCTCCGGCTTTATAATTTACCTACAAGCAAATCAATGAAGCTTAGGTACCCATTTTTGTTTGGGTCCTTGTAGGTTAGTGACTAAGCTCTTTGGTACCCAAATAGCCTTCTTCTTTGGGCCAACAATGGGTGTACCAACAAACTTAGCTTGCACACCTTTCACACCCTTGGTAAGCACATAACAAGAATCAAAAGGTATAGCATTGTCAAGTTTCTTGTTTTGTTGCTTCTTGTTGCAATTTTGCTCTAGGTGCCCAACTTGCTTGCATCTATAGCAAAACCGACCATTGCTCTTCACAAAGCTAGGCTTTGGAGTTGCAAAAGCCGACTTGCCCTTCTTGGGGTTATAGCCCAATCCCTCTTTGTTAAGAGAGAACCTTTGGCTACCCAAGCACTTTAGCAAGCGGGCCTCACCACCATAGGCTTTGCCTAAGGCATGAGTGAGCTCATCCACCTCCTTCTTGAGAGTCTCATTCTCAACCATAAGTGTAGCATCACAAGTGAAGCCACCACTAGTAGTAGAGGTAGAGTCGGTGGTGGTGGTGGATGATGTGCTACAAGAAGAGTTAGCATTTGTCATGATGATAGGTTGATAAAATGACTCATCAATGATGTCACAAGTAAGGCCTATATCACATGATGCAACCACCACTTTCTTTGCTTGTTGCTCAAGTAGAAGTGAGTGAGCCTTTTCAAGCTTAGAGTGAGCATCACCAAGTTTCTCATGGTCTTCCACTAGACACTCATGAGTGGTCATAAGCTCACCTAGGGCTTTCTCAAGTATTGCTACTTTCATTGAAAGCTTCTTGCACTCCTTTTCCTTGGCAATAGCTATATCTCTAGTTTCTTGCATCAAGTCATATAGTTGATCCTTAGAAGGTTCATCATCATCATCAACATTATCAACATCGTGAGCATATTCCATCTCACTATCATCATCACTATCATCATATTGTACCTTGGTTTCCTTGGCCATGAAGCACGATGGTGATGAAGAGAATAATGAAGACTTCTTGTTGATGGCGATAGATGCCATAGCCTTGTTGCTTGTATCTTCATCTTCATCATCATTGTCACTTTCCCAAGTGACCACAAATGCACCATTCTTGCCCTTCTTGAGTGTCATCTTGGCCTCATGCTTCTTCTTCTCAAACTTGCCCTTGTTGTAGTTCTTCTTCTTCTCGTATGGGCATTCGGCTTGTAGATGCTCGGTGCTATCACAATTGAAGCACTTTCTTGGTTGCTCTTGCTTCTTGAAGTTGTTCCTCTTGAAGCCTCTTCTCTTGATGAACATGTGTCCCATCTTCTTCACCACAAGAGCAAGTGCCTCATCATCAATCTCAAAGTCACCATCTTCCTCATTGTTTTCTTCTTCTTCAAAGATTGGTGCTTTGCCCTTGGAGGATGTGGCTTGAAATGCCACGGTCTTCTTCTTCTTCTCTTCCTCCACCTTCTCATCATCTTGATCAAACTTGTCATATGTCAAGACTTCACCAAGCAAATCATTTGGCTTCTTATTCTCAAGCCCATCTCTTTGTAGCATTAGCTTCAACATTTTGAAGCTCTTTGGCAAGCAAATCAAGAACTTGTGACAAAAGTCTTCATCTTTTGTCTTGTGCCCCAAACTCTTGAGATCATTCACAATCACTTGTAGACGATGAAACATTTCAATGATTGTTTCATCCTCCTTCTTCTTGAAGTTCTCGAACTCACTCTTGAGTCCATATAGCTTGGCACTCTTCACAACCTTGGTGCCCTCATAGGTCTCACCCAACCTAGTCCACACTTCACTTGCAAGCTCCAAATCCTTGATTCCCTCAAACACCTTTGTATCAATGCCATTGTATAGGGTGTTGAGAGCCATTCTATTGCATGTGATGTTGGGTTTATCTTCATCGGTGAGATGATCATTATCAAGAATAGCATAGTCATGCAATGTAACTTGCAAGACTCTCTCTTGTATTGAACCAAGATACATGATCATCTTTCTCTTCCAATGATCAAAGGAACTAACTCCATCAAACATAGGCGGTTTGCCCCCAACATGGTTGAACACAATTTGAGCCATCTTAACACCGTAGGATGTTAAGCCTTGCACTAAAACGGTGACCTCGGCTCCGATACCACTTGTAAGGTCCTAGATGGCTAGAGGGGGTGAATAGCCTATAAAAATTTCTACAAACTCACTAAGCAAACTTCGTTAGATACACAAACGGCGGAAAGCAAGTTTTGCTTAGCCTACTAGATGTTGCAAGCCTCCTATCCAAACAATTCTAGTAGGTGATCACTAGCACAAACAATAGCTACCGCTAGTGATCAAGAGTTCTACCCACGGGATTTAATCTACACAAGGAGTGGTTCCCGACCGACCACACAAGCAATTCTACTTTGCAAGAATGTAATCAAAGTAATACAAGAGAGGGTAGGAGCTTGTTATACCGACGTGTCGAGTCGAGGTTGCCAATCACCAAGGAGATGAACAATCAATCACAATCGGCAACACACAAAGGATGATGACCAATCATCGGGAGACAAGATGAACACAATGATTTATCCCCGGATGTTCACTTGGGCACCACCAAGCTACGTCACCCGTTGTGTCGACCAACACCTAGATGGTTCCTCGGTGTGACCCTCAAGTCACTAGCCCCTCAAGGCTCGCCCCGCAAGGCACCGCAAGACGGCACTCTCAAGTGAGGTACTCAACGACACGCGCAATCCACTAGGATGCTCTTCGTGATCCCCACGAGGTGAGCTCAAACCTCTCACAATCAACCGGAGGTGGCCAAGAACAATCACCTTCTCTTGCCAACGCCTCCAACAATCTCCAAGCCGGCTAGGAGCGGTACTCTCCAAGAGTAACAAGAAATCCACCGGCTAAACCACCCACAAGTGCCACTAGAATGCTCTCAAGCAATGCAATGCACTAGGTGATCTCTCAATCTCACTTTGGATTCACAATCAAGCAAGAGAGATGAGAGGAGAGTGTTTCTTCGGCTCAAAGGATGAATGAATGAGTTGGGAGAGCCAAGAGGGAGAGCCAAGCCCGGCCTCCCATCTATTTATAGCCCAAACTCATCAAACTAGCCGTTGCCCCTCGGCCGACTCCGCAACACGCGCCGGACGCGTCCGCCGGCCGCTCGCCGGACGCGTCCGGCGCTCTTCGCCGCGCCACGTCACCCGACCGTTGGAACTTCTCCGTTCGAATCCACCGAGCGCCGGACGATGAACGGTGAACCGCCCGAGTCCGACGCGTGCGTCCGGCGCGTCAAGAGCTCAACCTCGAGCCCTCGCGAGACCACGCCGGACGCGTCGGCGGCCGCGTCCGCCCGCGCGTCCGGCCGAGCACTCGCGTAACGCCCGAGACGAAACTTTCGGTCGCGTCCGCCGCCCGCCGGACGCGCGTCCGCCGCGTCCGACGGTCTCGCGCCCGGCCGCCCACCTCGCGCCATGCCACAATGCGCGGACGCGTCCGGCGCCTCGCAGAAGCCGCTTTTCGCCGTGCCGTCGATCCAAGTTCTCCAACATGCTATCCAACAAGTATACCAACTTGATCAACCGAGATAGCATGATTTCAACCAAATTTTGCATCCGGCGCAATAGAAAATATGCATCCATTTTTCCCGAAAGCGCCGAATCCCGCCTCACAGCTCGGCGGGAGGAAGAGAGGGATCCAAACCCATCTCTACCCTGCAAACCACAGCGCACCAAAACGCCACCTTTGTAAATGTGCCAACACCACCAAGTGTACATCTCCATGTGCTTGTGTGTTAGCTTTTCACAAACATTTCCCAAAGGTTAGGTTAGCTCACTAGGCCCTACATGCAATGCACTTCATGAATTCACCTAGTGGCACCCGTGCGTCGAATAGCCGATAAGACTTCTCCTCTTAATAGTGCGGCTATCGATCCTAAACCACTCACACCCTCTATGGTGTCTTGAGTGCAAAACAAAATGGCCCTATCGGTTATACCTTTGCCTTGAGCCCATTTTGTTCCTCCAAATGATATGAACACTTCACACCATCATGTGACCGTCTCGATCCATCGACCTCGACTTCACTTGCCCTTCACCGTGCATCGGTCCATCGGCGCCTAGTCTTGCCCGAGCTTCACCATCGCATGGTCCTTCACTCCGAAGCCTCGACTAGCCCTTCACCTTCAACACCGGTCCATGGAGCCAAGCATCGTCTTGATCTTCATCTTTGATCACATGACACGTGTCATGCTTCATATTCAATATGCTCATCGTGTGGACAACCTTTCTCTAAATCAACCACTTAGATGAACAAGGTTAGTCCTAGGTTTCATCAATTAGCCAAAACCAAACTAGGGACTTTCAGGGGTTACCTCCGTGTACTGTACCATTGTTAAAACATGTATGACAGTATTATTAGAGATTCTTTGTTCTTAGACCCACACGGAAGAAGGCGTGCACGTGTTTTCAATGACGAGTCACATAAATGGCGTGCCCGAACAAGTGGCAAAACGGTTTTTTGGTTACGCACGATTCAGTTGCCGGCCCGGGTATCCGCTGATCCGTGATCATGCGATATCCGTGATCATGCGATAGGACGACGACATTATTATGACAATTTGGAGCATACACCACGGTTAGCTGTGCACCGATTCATTCACACCCCTCCGAACACGACCAGACCTAACAACTATGCTCAAAACTGAGCCAACCTCTTAGCCAACCATCGGACTACAACTCTGTTTTGATATCATTCATATTTTTCTTATGTCGTCTAGTGAGGTAGTGACACCGGGGTTCGGGATTTCGGACGACTTTTTGGTTCTATACGGTCACCCATGGTATATATATTAGCCGGTAATTTCAGTTAAATTTCCGACGGTGTTTTTTTGTTATACCGGACACCGGGTTTGAATGTAATTTGTTCAAAAATTTAAATTTTAGTTAAATTTCATTTGGAAAAGTGCAAATTCCTTTTTTTTTTTGCTCTTTTGAAAAAAAAAAAGGCTAATCACCGAGTGACACGACCTATTATAATCAAGCAAAGTAACGGATTAAATATTTTGCAATAACGTACTGGACAACATTTGTCTCCACATGAGTTTAGCAAGATGACAGTCAAAGAGTAAATATTATATCGTCTTATTAGAAGAACAGAAACAACACTTATCTCCTTGCCACTGTCATCATGCTAAATTGTCCTTTGTTAAGATTACTCTCTTCTACAAATACCACATAAATACTTTGATTTTTTAGAGATAGTTCAAGTTTCGAGATTGATATATTGTATAGTATAGCTTATGTTCTTAATAATGCACCGAAAACAACGCATTTCGATGTTGGCAAGGACAAGATCGGATCCGATGAAACCACCAAGTTGCCGCTTATTGGCGGAATTATTAGCCGAAAAACTTATGGCAGTATATACGAATTTGTATATCTAAAAACGAATTTGTATACCTAAACATATGGGACCTGCATTTATGGATGTGAGGGCCACGTGAATAGTTGTTCAGGTTTCCTTTAATTTAATACCTCCAACTAGTGTACACAATTTTTTCATGTCTTTTCTTTTTTTTTTTGCATATATTCCAACAGGAGCCCGTACCTATTTTTTCATGTCTAACTTTTGAAAATGAACTTTTGCCTTTTGGTGACATGTTATTAGCATGATTTTTCATATTGCGTTAGCGTGTAGATGATTACAGAGCATACGTATTAGATGATGGGGTAACGTGTGTTAGTAGTACATGTAACACGTATTAACTGTTTTCTTTTAATATCCGGCTTGAGGGCGTTGCGCATGTGCGCCATGTGCGCGGTCACGGCTCGAATTACTTTTTTTTTGACAATATTTTTTATTTTCTAAATTAATTAATTAATAATTAAATAAATCCAAAAAATCAAAGGCGAGGGGTTACCTCCGTGTACTATACCATTGTTAAAACATGTATGACAGTATTATTAGAGATTCTTTGTTCTTAGACCCACACGGAAGAAGGCGTGCACGTGTTTTCAATGACGAGTCACATAAATGGCGTGCCCGAACAAGTGGCAAAACGGTTTTTTGGTTCGGCACGATTCAGGTTGCCGGCCCCGGGTATCCGCTGATCCGTGATCATGCGATATCCGTGATCATGCGATAGGGACGACGACATTATTATGACAATTTGGAGCATACACCACGGTTAGCCGTGCACCGATTCATTCACACCCTCCGAACACGACCGAGACCTAACAACTATGCTCAAAATTGAGCCAACCTCGAGCCAACCATCGGACTACAACTCTGTTTTGATATCATTCATATTTTTCTTATGTCGTCTAGTGAGGTAGTGACACCAGGGTTCGGGATTTCGGACGACTTTTTGGTTCTATACGGTCACCCATGGTATATATATTAGCCGGTAATTTCAGTTAAATTTCCGACGGTGTTTTTTGTTATACCGGACACCAGGGTTTGAATGTAATTTGTTCAAAAATTTAAATTTTAGTTAAATTTCATTTGGAAAAGTGCAAATTCCCTTTTTTTTTGCTCTTTTGAAAAAAAAAGGCTAATCACCGAGTGACACTGACCTATTATAATCAAGCAAAGTAACGGATTAAATATTTTGCAATAACGTACTGGACAACATTTGTCTCCACATGAGTTTAGCAAGATGACAGTCAAAGAGTAAATATTATATCGTCTTATTAGAAGAACAGAAACAACACTTATCTCCTTGCCACTGTCATCATGCTAAATTGTCCTTTGTTAAGATTACTCTCTTCTACAAATACCACATAAATACTTTGATTTTTTAGAGATAGTTCAAGTTTCGAGATTGATATATTGTATAGTATAGCTTATGTTCTTAATAATGCACTGAAAACAACGCATTCTGATGTTGGCAAGGACAGTATCGGATCCGATGAAACCACCAAGTTGCCGCTTATTGGCGGAATTATTAGCCGAAAAACTTATGGCAGTATATACGAATTTGTATATCTAAAAACGAATTTGTATACCTAAACATATGGGACCTGCATTTATGGATGTGAGGGCCACGTGAATAGTTGTTCAGGTTTCCTTTAATTTAATACCTCCAACTAGTGTACACAATTTTTTTGCGAGCTGGTTGGAAGGGATAAATAGGAAAATGAAAGCTCGGATTCTTGTGGGTGCAAGTGCAATTTGTTGGGCGATATGGATAGCTCAGAATGATATCGTATTTGACAAGGTCTTAGCACTATCTTACTTGCAGGTTATCTTCAGAGGGACTCAGCTAGACCAGGTTCTGGTCTCTACTACAAAAGGAGGATTGCTATATGATGAAGATGGAATGTACGACTATTGAGTCGATCGCAATGGAAGTTTCTGTGAGACATGGCTGAAGATTTAGCTATAGACTTGCTTCTTAGTTTGTTTCTTTTCGAAACACTTTTGTTTGTCTATGACTCAAAACTGGAAAGAAATCGAGAGGATGCATATATAATAAACTAATCTCCTTGTTGCATGGTCCACCAGCCTACGTCTATATATAAACTGCGCCTTCTTCCTTCGCCTCCCTGCAGCAGCTGCCACTCGTTCAAGGTTCGATCCCACCACTCGCTCATACATCCAGCCCACACGAGTTAGACTAACGAGCGACTCAGCTCGATGGACATGGCGCCCGAGAGAGACACGAGCAGCAAGGAGGAGCCCATAGCCGCCGGCGAGCTCCGGCGCGAGGGAGCTGACATGTTTTATCAACCCAAGTTCAAGTACATATTCTGTGATATGGATGGTATGCTTTTCTTATATTCAACTTATCTTTGCACTGAGTGAGGTGTGTTAATTAGCATCTTATTCAATTTCGTTCCTTGCACAAGGCACACTTCTGGACAGTGGCAGTCAGGTTACAGAAATGAACGCTGAGGCCATCAGGGTGGCCATGTCAAGAGGGGTAAAAACAGTCATTGCGACAGGAAAGGTAACGCTAACTTTGTTCTGTTCAGGTAATATTGTAATTAAAGAGAAGTTTATTGTCTGTCTCAAAGTTTAACTAAATTTCATGTTAATTTTGGAAACAGTCCCGCCATGCAGTTATTGAAGTTCTAGGGAAGGTTAATCTAACTGGAACAGCGGGTGTCGTTTCAGAATCGTCGCCAGGGGTATTTCTTCAGGTTAGTTGGGTGCAATACCTTTGCTTAATAACTTTTTGAATCCTCTATGCTTGCAAGGTTTGTAATTTTTTAAACCAATACCTTTGTGCTTTGTAGGGTTTGTTAGTTTATGGTGAGGGAGGACAAAAAATATACCAAAAGAATTTGGACATAGAAGTGTGCAGAGAGGTAAGCTACTGAACAGACACGGATTGATGACATGTTTTTGAATTTTAAGGTTGGTGCTCTTGCGTTTCAGGCGCTTCTATACTCTTTGGAAAACAAAATTGCCCTGCTGGCCTTCAGCCAGGATGATTGCTACACACTCTTTGATAATCCTCTGGTGGATAATTTCCATGATATGTATCATGAACCTAAGGTGTGGCACGTCTGTTACAAACAATTTCCTTTTTTATTTCCTTATATGTTGGCTTTATCTATGTGTCTATCATTTTTCAGGCAAAGATGATATCTGATGTTGACCTTTTTCTAAGTACCATCGACATACAGGTTTGAATCATTATCGGTTCTGAGCAAATCAAATTTGATTTCATTTATTTTGTTCCTTACACTATTGGAAACTTGAATAGCCATGTGTGTGCAAAACTCGAAAGTAAAATTTGAGTCTCGATAGGAACATATTTGCCGACCATCAGAAATAACTTTCCTGTCAGTCTTACACGCACAGAAAAAATAAGTTCAGCTAGTTTTAATTTCGTTTTCCTGTGCATTAACTCGATAGGGAAAAGTGTAAAGGCCAACAGAAAATAAGTTTCCTATGGTATAAGGCTATCACTAACAGAGTCAAGTTTAATTCAAACCAACCAGCAGAGAAATTATAGCAAACAGAACTTCCTCATGCTCAATTTGTTTCATTCAATTTGCAGCTTAATTTACAAACACAACAATATTGGCATGCAAATGATAGTTTCACATCATCCAAGACCATGTGTAGCATTTATATATAGCATACACTCAAATAAGATGTCCAAATATTATACATAAACAAAATAGTCATATACTTTGCCACAAGCTGTTATGTGGCTGCTAGGATTGAGGGTGAGAGTTGCGCGGTGGCAGCTGAACCCGCGGTGCTACAGTACCCGCGGGTACTGTTCACGGGATGAGAGCTGTTGTGACGGCGGCTAGGGCTGCGAGAGCGAGAGATCTCCAGCCACGAGGCGTCCGCCCCGCGGCTGGGCAAGAGGGAAGGGTTTTTCCTCGTAATTCTTGCTTGATTTAATTGATATATCTCCTCTCCTTACGTATAGAGAGGTTGAACCTTATCTCTAATTAACCCTAATGGGCTATACGACCGGCCGTACTCTAACAAAGATATACTTGGGAAAGCAACACCATACTAATTATTCTAATTTTCATATTCAAATAGTGGATATGATGGTTTATTGCCCCACAAAATTACAAACTTTGACATCAAGGACACAAATGAGATATAAACATGAAACATTGCCAACACTTAACATTTAAACTAAAGAGCAGTCAAGTAATAACCTCATTTCACAGGGCAGGAAATCTCATTCTTGTCTCACCTATTGAAGCCTTGAAAAAAAAAACTTTGTAGTCATTGAAGTCCTAGATTAGAATTAAGGCAAAGAAACAAAATTTTCCCAAGTTTTAAAACCATGTGCAATCTATGCTAACTGCATTTGCTCATGTAAAGTAATAATGTAATATTAATATAGAAGCATCCCAAAAAAGAAACTTCTGACTTCAAAAACGAATGGCACTTATAGTGTCTCTTCTCCCATACAACGACTCAATGACTGTCAACATTTATCCAGTCTAACACTAAAATACATTATCAAAATAAATTTCCAATTCTTTTGAGAGATTTCCTTTGACATCTTGGGGGTGGAAATTCATTTCAGCAATAGCTCCTCAGACTACCTTATTTAGTACGGTAAAGAATAGCTAATTCAAGATTTTGACATGTATTTCTGTATTTGCTTCAAGGTCAATAAACTATTCAAAAGGGATATGCTTAAGGCAAACCTATTAACAAAATTCAATCCACATCCTGCACGAAGACCAAAAAAGTATTGCACACACAAGCATACACCAGGGTTTAGACCAAATCATATCCGTTCTGAATACAGATAGAAAGATAGATTAAATTAGGGTACCAGTGCTCAGTTTTGCAAAAAAAAAGGAGGGAAAGAGAAGGGACAGGCACATACCTGGCGTTGTGGGTGCTCGTTGGTGCAGATCCGGACGCCCAAGTGTCGAGGCAGAGCGGGCACGGCGGCGGCGGGGTCGGAGGGAACGCTAGGGTAGGGTCGACATGGCGGAGCGGGGTGGGGACAACGTTGGAGCGGACGCCGGGACGGGGCGAGTCCGACGACGGCGGACCTGGGGCCACGCTTGGATGGCCGGTGGCAGGCCTTGGGGTCGCACCTGGACGGCCGGCGGCAGGTCTGGGGGCGTTCCCTGGAAGGCCGGCGGCAGGCCTGGGGCCATCCTGAAGGGCCAGCGGGAGGCGGATCTAAGGGTGGCGGCCGCGGCCGCGGCCGGCGGCGGGTGGCGGACCTGGAGGTGGGGCGGCGGCGGCGGAACCTGAGCGGCGACGGGATTTTTTTTTTCTTTTCTTCGTCGCGTGGCTCCTTGAGCGCGACTATTTTTCCGTGCGTAATATGAAAAAAATACTCTATTATTACTCTATTTCCCTATACGGCTATACGTGTATTCCCTCCGTCCAAAAATAGCCATTCTCGCCTTCCCAGAAAATTCAACGTTTCAAAACGCCAAAGAATTTTATGTTAAAATATATAAATGTTTATGCCGAGTAATTAGTATCATTGGAAAGATCTTTAAGTTTAGTTTTTTTAATAAATTTATTTAAAAATATAAATGTTGCGACGTATTTTCTACAAACTTAGTTAAAGTTGAGAAAGTTTGATTGACACGTTTCCCATAACGTCATCATTTTTGAGACGGAGGGAGTATATTTTTTCCTATGCGTTTCCACTATATCGACAGGGTAATTATAATTTCTCTTATGCATTGTCGCACACAGAAAAATCGAGCAATTACCCTATGGGTTTTCATATTTTCCTGTCAGGATTTTGGTACTGAGACGTTAATGATTAATTCCCCTGTGTGTACCAAAAAACGCACCAAAAAAATTCAAGTTACCTATAGGATTTGAGTTTCCAATAGTGTTAAGTTCAGGCACTAGCTAGCTAGCTTGCTGCAGGCCATACAATGTTTTCATTTCTATCATCATATAAATTGTTTCATATGTTATAATGGAAAATGCAGAAATTTGTGTTCCTAGAAGCTCCTGAGGCGATCTCATCTGTGCTGAGGCCATATTGGGCAAGTAGGGTTGATGGGAAGGCACAGGTCTTTCAGGCACAGGGCGATGTTCTTGAAATTGTACCCCTTGGAACTTCCAAAGGAAACGGGGTAAAGATTCTATTGGAATCACTTCGTGTTAGTCCAAATGAGGTATGTATGTAATCGTATCTGCATTTTACACACGTCGGAACACAAATTTCTTACTTTTACTAGTACAGTGATTAATTCGCTATACATGTTAGTGAAGCTAGTTATATTTTCCTTCCCTTTTCATTTAACCAGGTCATGGCACTAGGGGATGGAGAAAATGATAAAGAAATGCTCCAACTTGCTGGCCTTGGTGTCGCGCTCTCCAACGGTTGTGAGGTGACAAAGTCGGTGGCTGATGTCATCGGCGCAAGCAACGACGAAAGCGGTGTGGCACAGGCCATTTACAAATACCTCTAGAAAAATGCTTCCACCTATTTTAGCATTTCTATTGTGCTTTGAGGCAGAGCCTCATAAATAATCTTGCTTGTATTTGAAATTTGATAATTGTATGCTAAAGTTAAAACTACTATTCGGTCGTGGATTATGTATATCGTATTTGTTGAAATCAGCCATGATGTTGTATTATATATATATATATATATATATATATATATATATATATATATATATATATATATATATATATATATATATATATATATATATATATATATCAAAAATATTATGCTACAACCCGTGTATTCTACCACCCGTGGGTGGCAGCTACCACCGCCCTAAAATAGACCATCCACAGTGTGGACCCCTAACATGACCCTGTAGAGTTACTCCACTCGTGCGTGAACGACCTTGCTTGGTGATGGGGTTGAGGGCCACGTGGGCAGTCGGGCCCATCTATCATTGACTGAAAGGAAAATCGATGTGGGGTCCACTGCTTGTTGAGGCCAGTCTCAGTGGGGGATTTCATGACATAGTTTTCACTGCATTAATATTTTAGAAACAGTGCATGAAAGTTTTATGGGGATAAAACTCTCCCTACTCCCATAAAACTCTTATCATCTCTTTCTTTATTAATATAATATCACATCAAGATATTTAATAAGCATAAAACTCTAATAAAACACCATTGAGACTCTCTAATGAAACACCATTGAAACTGGCTTGTAGGCCAGCAGCAACAACTATGTGCGGCAAACCCATATGTACGGCAACATTTGTTCTCGCGTCCGTGACTCCAATTCCACTTCCGCGGTCGTTCGCGCGATTCGACCGCGAGCTAACGAGAAGCCTCCGAGACCAGCCTCCACCCAGACTCGTTACTTCGTACTCCTTTCCTTTTATGGAATATGGAGCGATACTTTTTTTCTTTTTTGAATCTCCTTTTTTGAATCGAGCGGTTGATGGCCTATTGTGTGGCACGCATGCACCGCATAAACCCAGTATTTGTTCTGTGGCACGCATGCACCGCATAAACATTCTTTTTTTTCTCCTTTGTTTTTCTTTCTACCATTTTTCTTTTTTTCTTTTACTTTTCTCCACTAGTTGAATCTCATGACCAAATTCGTGATAAAAAGTTTATGATGATAATTTTATTCTGCAAATATAATATACATTTCTACACCATGTTTTTATATTTTCTGCTAATATGTTATAATTTTAATTTGCACATCTAAGTTATGCAGTATAACTTATACTTCTAACTTTACATCTAAGCTATTAACCATATGATATATCTAAGTTATACAATTAAGTTATATATAAAAGTTTTGTGTATAATTTTGGTAGTCTTCTATTAATTATGATAATAAGTTTGTTCCACGATATATTATGCATAAAAATTATGCTCGTAACTTTTGTACATATATAGTTGTGTTAATAACTTAGTTCGTTCCTTTTTTGTTTAATAATTTTTGGTCATAAGTTGTGCTTCATAACTTATAAGTTATAAGTTATTGTTATAAATTATGTGTTATAAGTTACTACATATAAATTATTACAAAAAAAGTTCTTCGAAACACGTACAAAGTGGGGGACTAGTTTTGTTCCCCTGGTCACGTAGAATACACCAATGCAAACGGAATTAAAACTAGATACATATTTAAAAAGTTATAGCATTTTGAAATAAATATTTCACTTTTTTAAAGCGCGTCATCAGCCTATAGCATTTCACGTGTATGTGTATGCGCGCCTTACTAACAGGCCATCCAAATATAGAAAACAGCGGGAATAAATATTATTTACCAGAAAAGAAAAGGGCGTCGTTAGTCTGATGGTTCGCTCGATTCTGATCTAGTGAACGTTCGCCGATTAGCGTTGCCCCTGACAACGATATGAGATTTACTTCCTCGCTCGTCACCGATGTATCTCTCCGCCCCCTCTCTGCAACAGTCCAAATGTATCTCTCCTCTCTCATCTGTATCTCTCCTCTCTCTCATCTCAGTCCTGTCCCTCTCTCTTCTCCCTTTCTCTTCTCTCTCTAAGCTTCTCTCTACCCTCTCTTCTCTCTCTAAGCTTCTCTCTACCAGATCCATTCCAGCGCCACTCCACTGTGCCTCTTCTTTCTCCTTTCAACGATTTGATCCTCGATCCCGACCTTCCTCTCCATAGTTTCTCTCTATACAGAAGATTCGATTTAATTAGATCGATTTTCATATATTGGTTCTCTCTTCTCTATTCAATCTTCAACAGCGCCCCTCCTCCCTCTCTCTCCCTTTCAATTGGAACCACTACTTTCTTGAACGCGTATTTTCATGTCTAGATCTTCACATCTAGTGTTTGTTCTTTAACAAAAGGTACATCTTCTCTAATGACCATGATTTCATCGTGCCCATGGTTTCTCTCTATTCTTTTAGTAGTCTTCTATCCATTAACAAGTCTCTGGAGATTTGGTCGATTTGTGGTCGGTGCTCCTCCCGTGGACTGCTTCTCTCAAATCACAATGCTCTCCTCATCTCTCGAATGATTACTCCTGTTGTTTCTTTTCTTTTTTTAATCTATTGTATTTGTTATGTATGGTTCAGATTTTGATTTTTTTTTGTCTACCTTAGTCCTTATTTGTAGCGTATGGATTATATTTAAAATTTCTTTATGTAACAGCTAGTTTCATCGTAATTAATGTTCTAAGTACATCCTTGATCGAATCTATATTTTCTCCATGTTATCTTCTTTGTTATACTGCAATGGTTCAGATTTAGTTCCTGATTGTTATACTGCAATGTTATCTTCTTTGCTATACTGCCTCGGATTTATTTATCTTTACAGACAAGTTGACCCATTAGTAATTACAGAGATTTATTTATCTTCATGCTCATTCTGGTGGAACATTCAGTTACTTATTTCTTTTTCTCTCTCTCCAAGATTTCCTTTGTACTGCAATTGGGGAAGAAATCGTTTTCGTGTCTAACTCCTCCATCAAGCTAGATTGGTCACTGTATCAATGATAGCATCTAATTAGCTTCTTTTGTTACCTGTCGACCCTGATGGATGTTCTTCGGGGGATAGAATAGGACACTGTTTGTACAATGGTTTTATTGGGTCAGTTTGCTTACCACTTACAACATTGATGATATGCAGGTAAGTATATTGTGCCTTTAAGTAATTTCTAGCAGCTGCATGCCTTTTGGCAGCCCATGGTGTAGCACAAGGTCAGTTCTGCATCTATATATAGCAATCAAATGTTTTCCTGATGGTGCTCATTCCAATGTACATCCTTTGGCATTTCTCCCGTTAGCTACCAAGAAGTGTATACCCAATTTTGTATAGTAAATTTCTATCAAATGTCTTCCCAATTTGCATAGTAAATTTCCATAAATTTGGTTGAATAATTTTTATTTAAAACATCCCATGGTTGAGGCAATGGTGACACTGAACTTTTTTATGCGAATGGTTTTTACCTTTTTCAAGGCAGCTTATATATAATAGTACATTACAAAGAAGACATGCCATTTCTGTTGATTAATTGATTTAAGGGAGTCACCAATCAAGGCAAATGATGCTAGTCTGAATGGGCATGCCTAGAAACAAGGCTGACCTACATATGTACATAGTAGTCAACAATTTTTATTTTCAGATTTGTAGACTTGTATCGTTTGATTTGATCAAACCAACTTGGAGTAGATGTAGAAAGAACAGTTTTTATAGTATTTTTGTAAGGCGGCACTATGCACTCTTCCATTGTCTTCTAATTCTAACCAGTATCTTGTCAGTAACAATTATTTGAACTGAGTGTACTATTTTTAATCGCTTCACATAATCGGTATGTGCATGTGCACCCAAAAGTTATTTCCTTAGCATAATTTATATATCCCTTAAAGCGTCAGTTTTGCTATCTCTAGGCTCGAGTTTTACTCTAAATATTTTTCGTTCATCTAATTCCTCAAATCAATATTATGTTTGGGAAATATACTTGCAGCACATGTTGCACAAAGCTCGAGTTTTAAACCAATTCCTCAATTTCGTTCATCTAGCTTTTTCCTTGTTTACTTAAAAATATTGATTTGTTGTGTAGTATGGATCATAAATTTTTTCTGCATTAAGCTGGTAATAGACGTGCCTTCTATCGAGCTGATACTGATTATGATAAATTTGGATTTTTTCAATGCAGTGAGGTTTCATTGAAAATTGGGGAGTTTATATTGTAGTCATTACTAATCTCTACCCTGGTAAGTTAGTAATTCTGTATAGAAACAAATTTCTGATAACGTGAATTGTTTGGGCATGTTGATAGTGAAATAATAACTTTGTCCATGTAGAGTTAGTACATCTAAAGTTCCTACCTAATGCTTAAGTAGGAGGACTGATTGACTGCACTTGTACAGTTGTACTTGTTGATTCCTGGGGTAATGCCCATTGTTTTTCATTGGTTTTTTCAGTCAGTGGGTTATTTCATTGGTTGTACCGTTTGTGACAACACTATTTTTGACTTTTCGTTTTTACCTGCAGGAACTTGCTATGATGGGACAAAGAATTACGGTGAAAGCTGAACTGAATAATGTCTTTGCTGGAGACCATATCATCTACAAAGTTGATAAATGTGCCATGGTAAGACCTAGTAATTTCTTCAGATACATTTAAGTAACCTCTTTATAAATCTATGTTCTCGTCTGCAGCTCTCCTAGCTACTTCGTCCTTGTTTGCCTTGCACCCCATTCCAATCAAAATGTCTGATCATGTTGAGTCCAGTGAGTTGCCAGATTCCTCGGTTTCCTGTACCACTAAGCCCTCTGAACCATCAGTTCTAGGTGCATTTGTATATGAGGTTAGGTAATTATCTTCTCCTTCTACACTTGCAAGCTGTATTTGCTTACATTGACTCTGAATGTTCAACTATATAGTTTTTCCAGAGTGTTTTTTCAGGCTATGATGATGATGAGGGTGTTGAAGCTTCACATGTATCTGAGTCTTCTATTCTTGCTGATGCTGAGACAAGTGATGAAGTCAGGAGTGCACCAACCTTTGAAAGGTATGTCTCTACCTATGCCTTTGTAACATTTAGCAAATCTCACAGTTATTTTGCATCTCAACATAACTGTACAGGGAGATGGATCAGGAGAAGATGAAGCCGCTGCAGACACAGATGGAGATGCAAGAGATCTAGGAGTAATGGCTGACCTGTCTACTTTCCCTCTAGCCGAAGGAGATTCCAGTTCATCCACCAGCCCTGTCAGATCTGTTGTGCAAGATGCAGCAGGTCCTACAAATTTGCATCACCGCCGTGTCACAGTCGAGTCTGACCGTGCCAAGAGAGCCCGGGTAGAGCTTTGATCGTCCTGTGCAAGGGACTCCATCTGCAACCGTAGCTTTTGGGCAGTGAAGTTCTGCTAGATGTCATCTAATCCATGTATTATCTTAGTGTTTAGTTGTATCTTAGGCATGTTAAGTTATCTAAGTCTTTAGTGCTCTTTAGGCTCTCCACTAGGCTCCTCAGTGATTGTGGAAACTACAAATTGGAATGTATAGAATGTATATGGTTCAGTGTATGTTCTGGTTTCTTCAAGTTGAAATGTGACATGATATGGTAAGAGTACTCTGAGAAAGAAATATGATAGCTTCAATACTACCTTGAGTCTCATTCTCTTTGTAATTTTCCCCAGTGTCATTCTGAATTCCTCCATACTACATTTGTCCTTGTTAACCTGCCAGCATCCAATGGTTGCAGTCATTCAAAACTTTGTTTTAATGCCAGCACTGTCCTTGCTTCATTTGAGAGTCAAGTACATTGCCTACATCACCTTCAACAAATAATTGTTTGCAGCTATGCCGCTATGGTAATCTTTTGCATGAACCATTTGTAGGGTCTTAATAATCACCACATTACTTGACTAAATAGGCACCTAGACATACATTAATCAGTAGAAACATATCATTTCACAAAATATCCCCTGGACGTGCATGTCATGTTGCATAGAGCAGAGTTGGTAGAATAGGAGCTGAACCGACAGTGGCTGCTATGCTTGACTCCTAGATGTGACAAGACTAACAGTGGCCACTGAATCACATTGTACCACAAATACAAAAAGGTCACCAGCCCGGCAAGCATGTAAGACTACCCGCACTCATAGAACTCTATTTTTTTCTCTATAAAGAATATTCTGTCCTGGTCATCAAGATTATCTCCCCTATACCAATTTCTTCTGCACTCATGCAAACTCTATCACGTGGGACCCGCACGTCAGTTTATTTTTTATTTTTCCCCTCACCTCCCGAGGAAAAAATAAAAAAAATTCACTGGGCCCGTGAAAAAATTTTCTCTATAAAAAATTTTCGCACGTGAAAAAAAAGATCACATTTATTTTTTATTTTTTCCCCTGCCTTCTTCCGTACCCTCAGTGGACCGTGGGCTGGCCTGGCCCGTTGGCCACGTCGTGCTTCACGGGCCGGCCCGGCACAAAAATCGACCTATAGTGCCGTGCCTGGGCCGAAGGCCAGGCCCGCGTGCCTATAAGGCACGGCCCGTAGGGCCCGCATGCTTTCTCGGCCCGTTGCCTCTATCTGTTTCTTCCCAGGCGACGATGACGAGGAGCGCACGGAGGCAACCCGACGCGGGCGGGCACGCCGGCGGCCTCGCGGGCTCCCCTCTCCGGTGGCCGCGCCGGCGGCCTCGCGAGCTCCCTTCTCCGGCGGCCGCGGCCGCTCGCCGTCGATGGAGGCGTGACCTCGAACGGAGGTCCCGGCGGTCGCCAGGAGCGGCTCCCCCGAGTCCCCTGCTCGAGTTCCCGGCATAGGGGACCAAGTTCGGGGCCGCAATCCGCCTCGCAGGGGCCGGGTTCGGACTCGTCCTCGTCCTCCGGCCATGGGAGCGCAGGCGCGAGGTTGGCCCTCCGGCCATGGCGGCGCGGGGCGAGGTCGGCGAGCGGCGAGCGGGCTCCTTATTCCACTTCCTGCGCCGGATCCACAGCTCCGACCGGCACCGGCTGCTCCGCCTCCACTCCGACGTCCTCGCGAGCAGCGGCGCAGCGAGAGGCGTAGTTGATAAATAAGAGTTTTTTTATAACAAGGTGGTGTTTGAGGTTGTCTCAGTACCAAATTTAAAATCCTGAAATGACACATGTGTGCTTCTATGGGTTAATTGCATTTTAGTTTTGTTTCTGCTTCCCATTAAGTAGCTAAAGTGCCCATACAGATAAAAATGGCATGCTTTTCTATCAGTTTTATCATTGAATATGGTGTAGTGACTACTGTATTTCTGGGACTAAATAGACTTGATCCTATTCATGGCTGATGATATGCAGGTTCTTTTCCTCATCAGATTCTCGGGTTCATGATATTTGTAGCCCATTCTAAGGTATCCTATTTCTTAGATCTCAAGTTCATACAATACATATTCATTTTTTGTCAACCGAGGATTACAAGTCCTGATCCGTATCAATTGACATAAAGAGATAAGGCAGTGTGTCCTGATTTTCAATTCACCATTCTTTCAGTTTTGTCACCCCCAGTGAACCATGCTCATATGATATCATGAGCCACAAAAGTGTAAATCTCTGCTGTTTTTTTTAACATATTATGCTAGGTAAGTTGCAGATCTATCCCATTAGATGATCAAATGACCAACCGTAGTGTAGACTGCTATAAGAAATTTCCGATCGTCCAATTGCAATATTTCTCTTTACCCAGTGCACATAGTGCCTGCAAATTTTCGGCTGGGTTTATGCGTGGATTACTCAGTTTACTCCAAACTTTCAGCCACGGTCTATTAGCCAAGAGTGTATCCAACCACACTATGTATGTTGATGCTTTGTCATGTTGATTATATTTGTACCTTTCAGTTCTCCGTGTAAATACCAGGCCAATCTACATTATCTAGCTGCTTCTCACAACGTTGTTCAGAATTGGCTACCGCACGGGGGCACGGGCGCGCGGATGTGCGCGCCCCTGATACAGCCAAAGTGTGTAGCAAAGTGTAACAAGTGCTGCGAGTCACCAAAAGAAAGAATAGTGCTACGTGAGGCATCCCACTTTTGTTTACTTGATGTGCTTTATATTAGAATATATTTGAACTCTGATGCAGCCAAAGCATTGATAGATATCAGTACCTTACTTTTATGGGTTTAAAGATGCACATTCTTCCTAAGGTTCGGTTTTGTTCATTATTAAGCTTAGATTTTTGCTTTATTTTCAGAGTTATGCTTATTCAAGGTCTAGACTCCAGTTAAGGCAAAGTATTATCATCCAAGCACGTCACAGCATGCCAAGGTAAATTATCTATGGTCCTGGATTTACAATTGAATTGTGCTCTCTTAGTTCTCCATAGGTTCACTCTCACAACTTACTGCCAACAAACACACTGCCAAAATATGAATTAAATATGATACACTTATTTTATTGTTTTTAAATAGGTTCCATAGATGTATCCTTGATTTTCAGTCACAGACAAACCCTATTTGCTCACATTTGAAACAGAGTGCCAACTAAAAAATTTTTAAATGTTTTACCACATACATTTTGCTTCCTCATTGTGCGAACCTATTTCCAGTACTTAATAGTCTCATATATATAACTTTCAAAATATTGGGATAACACAAATTGAAACCTGTGGATGCTTCCTTGCAGCAGGCTATGAGATACCTAACAAATTGGATGGTTTTTCCCTGTTAACCAAGGCACATTGCTGAACTGATCTGCATTCTGCAGCAACGTTCGAGAGGCCTATTCTGTAGCTTTTGTCCATTTGATGCTACCCCGTAAGATGCCTCAATCTGAAATTTGAATGGCCTCCATTTAGAACTTGGAGTGTCTCTATAGTCTGGCTTTATGAAATCATTTCCAAAATTTGATGCCTCAGTTATGATACTTTTTGTTTTTTGGCTATTACCATGGATTGTGTCACATTTAAATTTGGAGTGGCATTTCAAGGCTTTGCGCAGGTACTCATCATTGGAGGTGAGGATAATAATTCATATAATTTTCACTATCTGCATATTGAAAAAACATATTTGCAGGTTCAACATTCTCCTGTGATTTAGGTGCCACTACTTTGAGTTTACTATCAAATATGCACAATGAATGTGTTTTCATCCATGCAAAATAACTGAAGTATTTCAGTTCCTTTGTATGGCATATATATGTATTAAACTCTCCTCCCTTGGCCTATTTCCATACAAAGATTTGACATTTATTTTTCACATGTCCCTAATCCTATTATTTTTCTGAACGACTACTGCAGTTTCTAATGCTACTAAAAAATGTTCCATTTTCCATGTCCATTTTATGGTTTTGGATTGGTCTCTACCATTGCTTTTATTTTTAGTTGTGCAAGTTTCCGTTTTGGCTACCTGCAGGCTGCAGCTATTGGCCTGTGGCTGTTCCCATTTAGATTTGTGGAGCGTTTTTACTAGCCATTTATTTCTTATAGGCATGCATGTTACATAATGGGGAACTTTCAATTAAAATAACTTTGTATGGAATGCTTTCCTGACAATAGAATCTGTTGTTTAACAGATGGATCTGTACAAGGGCCGCACTGCCACAGTTGAGATCCAAGTGGAAGAAGCAACTTTGGCCCTCTTGAACCCTTCTACGATGGCAATTGACGACCCACCTAATTACATGCGGCATGCCCCCTCTTGCAGTGTGACCAGAATTGCATCGAAGTTGAAATGTTTATGGAGTATTGAAAATTGTTGACCAGAATTGCATTCCAGTCAATTCTATTCTAAAATGCAATGGATAAATGTAGCAATGATTTTTTGGATGATGTCTTAAATACAGACCATACAAACTACATACTCCTCTTACATTGTATATGTTTAGTCTTTGCAAATGTATGGCACGTGAAATTTTATCGAAATTGTCTTTATATGCGCTTGCACGGGCGCGCGGAAGCGCGCGCCCTGATACTAGTAACAGACAAGATGAAGATATGCTACAACATCAGGCGCCCTTGAGGCGTCCTACAATAACTGAAAAACAAAAACAATTTTATGCATGACAGATATATACACTTTATGAATAGACATGGCAGAACTATAATATTAAGCATATATAGTCTTTGCCATACAATCTTACCCATCAACATATAAAGGCAACACAATGACAATATTTATTGATACACGAGGTTATTTTATTGGAAACTAAGGAATCAAAGTCAATATTTCAAATAATGCAGGTTTGTATTCTGACTCGGGGTCATTGTAGCACCTTCCTTGCTCTTCAGGTTTCACCGCTACACCTGCACTCAGATGTGATCATCATGGTAGGTTATGTACACGCAACGCCACAAACATAGAACAGGGTGTATCGGACATGTATAGTGAATACATAATATGTTCTGGACAACAGGAGAGCGCGTGATCATAATGTACAACTCAGAGATCAACTACATAAACTGCACAATTTTGGATGCTGCCAGATTTGGTAGAACTTAAGATGCCAAGCACACGGTAGCATGATGCAACTTGCAAAAATATATATTAAATAAAGACACAACAAACTGGGAATAGAAAAATCTGCCTCAAAAATGGTTGTGTCACATCCTTTTGCACTAATTACAAAATGGAGTTGTTAATCTGACAGCAAAGGGGTAGTTGGAGTCAGGCTAATATGGTTGCAGAAGATTAGTGGGAATCAGGCGAGACCTTTGACTGGAAGTTGGAGTTGTGCAAGACAATGAGTGAGCCCATGCAGTAGAGCCCGATGATCATGGAGGAGACTTCGGTGACGATATGGACACATCAAGCTATACCCTGGCCACGTCACACGAATGGACACATAAAAACACCACACTATCTTAAGTATCTCCGAGCACTTGCCAAGATCTTGGACGTAAAAAGATACTTTTTGCATCCATGAGCCCTGTACTTGTAACCCAAAGAAACCAAGCCAATCACAGCAACAGAACCAGGATGGAGTTGTGCTTGGCAACCAAGTTATGAGCACACAGGTGCAACCTATAATCTTATCTCGAACACGATATACTCCCATGCAGCTATCTGAAAGGATTTTTTTTATTTTTAATCCTTTTTAAATCAAATAATCAAAAATATCCCCCAGGAAAAGTATTTGCATGAAATAACCCTCTCCCCGTCGCGCCTAAAGAGGTGGCGCGGCGTAACACGGCGTCGCGCCACATGCAAAGGCGCGACGGGGTGCCCGCGTGGCGGAGGGCGTTGACCCGGGGCCCACCCGTCGCGCCACATGCATTGGCGCGACGGGGGCGTGCACCGGCGGTGATGGGCCGACCCATTTCCTGTTTGCTGGCGGGCCCCACCCTCGTCGCGCCCACACCTTTGGCGCGACGGGGGATTTTAGGGTTTGGCAGCCAGCTGGGCCGACCCCTACTCCGGCTAGCGACTGCAACTGCCGCCGCCTCCCCCGCGCCAGCCCGCTCCCTGGCGCCCCATCGCCTCCCCGCCTCCCCAGGATCTCCGCCGCCGCCTGAGGGTCACCGCCGCCCGCATCTCCGTGGCTGCGCAGCTCCGGGGAGCCGCGCGGCGGCCACGCCGGCAGGGAGGAAGGCCGGCTGCTGCGGCGCCTCCTCTGCTCGGGCCGGCGCGCCGCCGTGCTCCTATCCGCCCCCCACCCGCTCGGCGCCTCCTCCGAGACGGACGCCGAGGTCCTCTCCGCCCCCACCCGCTCGGCCCCCCACTCCGCCGATGGTGAGGAAGGTCGGGCAGCGGCCCCCTTCCTCTGGTAGGACCGGCTGGGCGTCGCCACCGCCGCCGTGTCCTGCTCTTCCCCGACCTCCCCTCGGCTACAGGCAGCAGCAAGGTGATCTCCATCTCCTCCCCCCTCGATTTCTTGTGATGTAGTATGTAGCATGTGTGGGGATATAATTTTTGATATTGTGATTGATTCAATCGTATGTTGATACAATGTGGTTCGTAGATTCGAAGGAGGTATGAGTGTTCTCATGGATTTGCCTTAAACTACATGTTGCATGGTCGTACTTCCTTCGCACATGGACGAATTAATTGAAGTGGTATAGTAGGACATGTGGATGAGGTGTCTTTGGTTAGTAGATGTGATTGAGTTTAGTTGGTTCAGAGCTATCAATGACTTTGATTTGGTTATGAGATAGTGTGGTATGGTATGCAATTTCTTATAATTATGTAGGTTGTTGATGCAACGATGATTTATAATTATATAACTGTTTTTGGTATTTTTGGTATGCTATTATACGTTAGTAACTATGGGTCGTGATGTTTGCGTTATTTTGTAGATGGATCGGTTAGTGTGTTTGTACTTTGGTGGCATAGTGAAAGAAGATGGGGAGTTTGAATGCATGAAAAAGAAGTAGAGTTCTTTAGTGGACCTCCAACGTTTTTGCATTGGTTAGCAAGTGTCTTGAGAAATTTGGTTGGCCACTAAGTTTTAGAGGGAGGTTTGATTGTGGCAAGGAACGTTCACATTATTTCATGATGCCACTCTCTTGTGAGAATGACTGGAAGGACTACGTAGACGTTGTTAAGAGTAGCAATGTTAGGTGCCTAGAAGTTGTGGTGGAGAAGGGAAGTAGGGCTCCTGTTGTGGCTGAGGATGATTGTGTTGATGTGGAGGTCGTTGACAACCTTACCCAAGAGGAAGAGTTGGAACCAAGTCCAGTTAGAGAAGTTGATGCAGTGAGTGAAGATGGTGCCATCGCTGATGACTTCGATGAAGAAGGGTACTATGATGAGGATGATATGTATGACACTATATCGGAAGGATCGGAGGATGAAGGTGTGGTCGTCGGCGGTGAGTCAAATAGATAAGAGCTCACAGCTAATGACAAAATTAAAGTCGGTTATTATAACTAGTGTTCGATACAATGACCCCTAATTCTAACATTATACCCTAAATCGCAAACCTATAACAAATTGAATTATAATGACATAGCCATATAACTAATCATAGAACACATGAACACCAACATTGTCCATCCCTTTTCACCAAACCCTTGATATCCCTTTTCACCATCTATTATCACCAAGCACCCGCAAAGATTACAACCACAAGAACACTAGAAATCTTTTTCCATTCATCTATCTCAAACCCTAGGACACTACAACACTAGCATTTTACATCAAATCCTAAAACACTTCCATACAAAACAAATGCAACCACTACCTCATGACAAAATGTATCAAAGTTCATTAGCAAGCATTGCTTAACTACCACTTTGCTTCAATCACTACATCCAACTGATCAAGCTAAAATCACCAACTAATCAATGTAAACATAATGACCACATATCTTGCAACCAAAGTGTAGAGCGGGTAACCATACCTCAAGCACTCGAAGAAGATGGGGAGTTTGAATGCATGAAAAAAGAAGTAGAGTTCTTTAGTGGACCTCCAACGTTTGCTGCATTGGTTAGCAAGTGTCGTGAGAAATTTGGTTGGCCACTAAGTTTTAGAGGGAGGTTTGATTGTGGCAAGGAACGTTCACATTATTTCATGATGCCCCTCTCTTGTGAGAATGAATGGAAGGACTACGTAGACGTTGTGAAGAGTAGCAACGTTAGGTGCCTGGAAGTTGTGGAGGAGAAGGGAAGTAGGGCTGCGGTGGTGGTTGAGGATGATGATTGTGTTGATGTGGAGGTTGTTGACAACCTTACCCAAGAGGAAGAGTTGGAACCAAGTCCAGTTAGAGAAGTTGATGCAGTGAGTGAAGATGGTGCCATCGCTGATGACTTCGATGAAGAATGGTACTATGATGAGGATGATATGTATGACACTATATCGGAAGGATCGGAGGATGAAGGTGTGGTCGTCGGTGGTGAGTCAAATAGATAAGAGCTCATAGCTAATGACAAAATTAAAGTCGGTTATTATAACTAGTGTTCGATACAAATGACCCCTAATTCTAACATTATACCCTAAATCACAAACCTATAACAAATTGAATTATAATGACATAGCCATATAACTAATCATAGAACACATGAACACCAACATTGTCCATCCCTTTTCACCAAACCCTTGATATCCCTTTTCACCATCTATTATCACCAAGCACTCGCAAAGATTACAACCACAAGAACACTAGAAATCTTTTTCCATTCATCCATCTCAAACCCTAGGACACTACAACACTAGAATTTTACATCAAACCCTAAAACACTTCCATACAAAACAAATGCAACCACTACCTCATGACAAAATGTATCCAAGTTCATTAGCAAGCATTGCTTAACTACCACTTTGCTTCAATCACTACATCCAACTGATCAAGCTAAAATCACCAACTAATCAATGTAAACATAATGACCACATATCTTGCAACCAAAGTGTAGATCGGGTAACCATACCTCAAGCACTCGAAGATTTGCACCAAATCCCCACACAAAAGCAAGTTGAAATCAAGAAAGGGAATGTAGAAAAAAGAAGAGAGAAAGAGAGGGGAAGAAGGAGCAGCTCGGGCTCAAGAAGTGGGGTGGGGAGGGAGAAGAGGGAGAGAGAAGAGCTGGTGCGGGCATTTATATCGCCCCGTCGCGCCATCTCTGTAGGCGCGACGGGTCGGTGGGGCCCGCCACCGAACAGAACATGGGCCGGTCCATCACCGCCGGTGCGTGCCCCCGTCGCGCCAGTGCATGTGGCGCGACTGGTGGGCCCCGGGTCAACGCCCTCCGCCACGCGGGCACCCCGTCGCGCCTTTGGATGTGGCGCGACGCCGTGTTACGTCGCGCCACCGCTTTCGACGCGACGGGGAGGGGTTATTTCTTGCAAATACTTTTCCTGGGGGGATATTTTTGATTATTTGATTAAAAAAGGATTAAAAATAAAAAAAAATCCCTATCTGAAATGAGGCCTAAAACAAATAGACCAAGATTTAATCTCTAGATTCCTGGGCAAGATCGAAAAGAACACAATGTTAGTAAGTTGCATAAACACAGCTTTATGCGTGTTCTAATTAATAAACAATGACATTCAGTATTATTTCTATACACCTTTTTATCTCTCGAGATTGCCAGAGCTGCAATCAAGAACATGACGGTGTCCACAAATGCCATTTTTTGCAGTAGTAGTTACCCATGCACTTGAACCACATGACCCCTAAAAATATGGCAAATTTGTTATGCAAGAAAAATATCCTATAATTTTCAGCAAATAAATAAACGCCTCTGACTATATCTGAACCCTAAAATAAAGATTCTTTATTTTCTCCAACAAGGGAAACTTCGACTGCTAACATGGAAAAACAAACTTCATAGCAGCTACTGATTTTATGAGCACTCAAAAGTTATTTGCTCATAGAGACTACTGTTGCATACAAGTAACAATACAAGAGACAAGCTCAGAAAAAAATGGGAGACAGTTTAGCAGAGGCATCACATTTCATCCACGGCATCATACTGAATATGCTCAGCACTCTTAGCAGCTTGTTATACATCTTCGTTTCGAATGGCCATATATTAATAGCAAGATGACATGATCAAACTTGAAAGAGGATATGTCTACCGAACCCAGAGTACACTAAGACATTTTTACAAATAAAGAAAACGATCAGCTCGTATATAATGTTGAATGGATACAACCTTATATACAGGCATGCATGTCTCATCGCATAATGGTGATCCAATGCATATGGACATATAGTCAAACAAATTTAGACAATGTTCAAACCTGTTATGAAGTGTTTTAAGCAGTAGACAAATTCCCCCTCCCTCTCGACTATAAGCGCAGTTAAAATTGAAGTAATATTATCTATTTTAGATTTAGAATTTAAGCGCATCCCGTTAACACAGAATTTGGTCGGGGATATGACAAAGTGGGCCTACGAGCGTGAGAGAGAGCGATTCGGCAAATGCATATGCGGTCGGCTAATTTCCGTATGTTCGGCAAATGATCAAGCGGTCGGTAACGGCTTCGTTTTGAAGGCGAAAGAAGGAAAGAGGAAGCGACCGAAGGGGAAAGAGTCGTGATAGTCAAGGACTCGATTATGGTTAGAGTTAGCATATTTGTATCTTTCCAATTTTGTTTAGATAGTTCGTAAATGCTTAGGACTCATGTTCTGTCCAGGGTATAAATATAAACCCTCGACCATTGTAATAAGGGTTGTAACCAATTCAATACAACCGGCTACGTGCCACCCTTCGAGTCCTTTAGTCATGTCGTCGAGTTCTTCGAGAGGGCCAATCGATCCGTCGACCTCCGTAAGTCCCGGCAACCTTGTTATCATGTCTAGTATCGTGCGGCGGATTTAGATTATGATGCAAGTAGTCTCATCCATTTTGCTTAGTATCGTGCGGCGGATTTAAGCTTAATGATGGGAAGTTTTTGCTTGTGCCTTGTATCATGCGGCGGATTAAGACATGAGTAAAGATAGTTATCGGCTCTCTTAGATTTGGCAAGATCTAATAGATTCATTAAGTTATCATGTGTTGCATGTTCTATTTAATGTTTATTTATTTGCAACACTCTTTTGCCCAATCTAGATTGATGCTCTTTTCGGCTTTTTGGTCATAATCTCATGTTTATTCGATATCAAGTAGATCAATTTCATATAGCCGAATTAGATCGATCTAGATTGTCACGTGTTGTGGGTTCATTCACGTTAGATGTAGATAAGCCTTGACAGGACCGGGTACCGTGCGGCAGATGCAGGTCTTTGGGTTACTCTAGAGCTAGTCATCCGGTGGACTAGAGATCGGTTTAATCTGATAGGTTCCTTTTACATGTTACTTGTTTGTTCCTTCTTCATGGACCCCGATTCGGCAATCCTGCCGATACGGTTATGCTTATACATGTAGCGAGTATTTATAGATTTGTTGGAGTAGCTCTTTACTGTTAGATTGTATCATGCGGTGGATTGATCTGGCAGTAAGGGGTGGTGTAAATTCATAGCGAGCGGTATCATGCGGTGGATTAGCTTGCTTGGGTTTATGCTCGACGGGTTTATGAAGGCTAGACGTGCGGCAGACTAGTTGGAGTAGCCTATGCATGTGTTGTTTAGTAGATTTATATTTATAAGTTACTTATCCTTAATTATTAGTGCTTGATGATGCTTTAAACCCGAAGACGTAGTTTGATATGCTTTGATAATTTAATCTTGTTCAAACATGTCTTCGTTTACACGCATTCGGCGGTTCAGCTTTATTCATGTCGGTCATATCATATTAGCCGAATGAATTGCAAACTTATTGCGATAGCTTCTATAGCTATGTGTCGTCGTAAGTGGCTTCGGGGCCGTAAAGATGGAACCTGTCTGGTCTCACCAAAGACGTTCCAGTTATGATCTTACCGTTTTATCCCTTGTCGACTTTCAGTCAAATCGACCGGCACGCTTCCGGATTCGACGCCGGCACCCAATTGAAGCTAGGCTTTCCGGCTTGCCGTGTGTGAGACACGGTGCGCCGCATTTTGTGTCAACACACTTTTTGGCACGACGGTGGGACCACTTCTCGCCTAGGATGGGATCGGAAATTGACAAAGCGATCACGTTCGAACGTGACCTTGGACGAGCCGCGACGAGCAACGCCGGATGGTAGAGCAAGCAATGGAACAAGATCGCGAAATGTCGATGTCTTTTTCCAAGAACAAGAGTGGCAGAGTGATCGTCAAGCAATCACTGCCACGAGTTCTTCTCGCTGGTCAGTCTGATACTACTGACGAGGAGGAGATGTAGAGGGTAGTTGGAGTTATCTACAAAGCTGTGGGAGACACTATGTTGAATCACAACACAGCTTTTCCGGGCACCTTCCGCAAAATCATGGTTGATACTTTTGGTCAGTTGACAAGCGCTTTGAAGAAAGATTTGGAGAGTTTTTGGACCAATGTTCTTCAACACTCAAGAATCTTTAGGGAAGTCAACTGGAGGAGAAAAGATAATCGGCACTAGCAAGGACGGGGCTGTTTATGATGAAAAGGAAAAGCCTCCCGTGACCGAGCAAAGCAAACTCATGGTCAAGTAACTTTTGGTGCAACAACAGATATACCCGCATCCGCTTACAAGATCTCCCCAAAGTGGCAAATAGATTGCGAAGAGTATCTATGGAGATGGTACAATGAATTTACCGATTACGTTGCTCGAGTGCTTTGCCGAATCCGGGATACTGAGGAGTGCATCGGGAGTACCTTCTAGGAGACAGGGGAGCGCAAGATGCAAATGATGTCCTCCTAAGCGAGAATGGCCGATATGATGCGAATCAATTCGGCCCGAAAACCAAAGCATCGACATATGCATACAAATCTCCTTTCCCAGAATGGTACAATAGGGTAGCTCTTCCACCAAGAGTTAAGCCACCGACGGATTTGACCAAGTTCTCTCGGTCGATGACACCAGTACCATTGAGCATATCAGATATCCGATGAAACTTGGAGAAGCTGCATCGATGAAGCTTGGAGGATTAGATATTTTCCTATGTCCGACAGGCCGGCTTTCACATGGTTTGCATCGTGATCGGCTAATTCCATTGGTACATGGGCGTAATTGCAGCAAAAGTTCCATGCATACTTTTATACGGGAACCAATGAGAAGAAGATGGTTGATCTTTGGGCTATGAGGATGAAGACTATTGAGACACCAATAGAGTATCTTCGTAGATTCAGAGAAGCGAAGAACATGTGCTATTTCTCGACTATTCCCGATGATCAACTCGCACAATTGATCATTGCGTGCATGCCGCCACATATCGAGACAAGCTATTTGGCATGGAGTTTGAAGACCTTGGACAGCCTTGCACAAAAGTTGACAAGACAATGAGCAATCAAGCCCAAGGGTTCGAAGAGATGCTCATTTTCGAAGAACAAGTGCAACTATTGACATGTATCGTGGATTTCTAGAAGAAGCATCTCGAATATGAAGACGAAGATGAAGTAGTCGCGCAGAGTTGAACTGGACAAAAGAGCCTACTTTAGTCGGTCATCGATGGGTGAAGAAGAAAAGGGATCTTATGATTTTGATGTCAAAGGCGAGATAAGCTCTTTTTGTATCGATTCAAGAGGGACGCGTCAAGCCGCGAGAAGGACATCCTATCTTTGCGCCCTAAAGGGGTAAAGGATAAGAAGTACCGTGGGTTTCATGATACAAGTTCTCATCATATCAATGATTGCCGAGTGTTCGAGTAAAGATTCGTAAAGCTATTCAAGATGGACACTTGAGATTTGATAGCAAAATGAAAGTAGACAAAAACCCGTTCCCTCGTAACATGGTCTCTTTCTCTATAGGCATGGTTGATGCCAGTGAATCCAAGGAAAAGGGAAAGATGAAAGATTTGACCTCTGAAAGAGCCAAGGAGAGTGGTGCTGTTGACCCTGATCGGCAAGTTACCAAGGAAGAAGTGCAACAAGTACGGTTCAGAAATAACCGAACAGAGAAGGGTCAAACTTCAGATGCAGCCAAGGGAAATTGCCGAATACACGCTGAGCCAAAGCGCAGAGTTACAGCACGACACTTGTTGAATAAGTGGCAGAGGGAAAAGAAAATGGAGTATGATGAGGAGCAGCAGTACATTGAAGAGGAACGCAGATTCATGGCGAGCGTCGAAGATATGAGGCAGAGGTGCGCCGAAGGGAACAGAAGAGCACATGAGGGAGCAAGAGCGGGCCACATTGGAACTGTTCCTTCTTCGACATCGTTGGAATGAAGGCTTGAAGTTGCTCGCTAAAAACAATTGCCCCGAATGCAGTGATCAATATTCGTAGTATAGGCAATCTCGAGTCAACCGTCCCGTCCATGATAGACTTGGAATAAGGATTCCGAGGACGATCGGCGCATAAAAATGAATAATTTTGATGGACATCGAGAGGAAAAGATTTGCAGATCAAGCTTGGGCTCATAGCAATGTTCATAATGCGAGAGGAAAGCTCATACGGTGTGGCAAAGAGGACAATGGTGCCCTCCGGGTCTCGGAAAAGCCGGAAAAGAAGAGTTCAAGCATTTGAGGAATCAAGAGCCGAAGCAGAATTAGCCGAAAAGAAACCAAAGTGTGGCGTCCTAAGAAAAGGATGATGGATGTGGTCCTTCGGCCGATACTAACATGGTGTTCTTTATCCCATTGGAGTTTAGAGCTCCCGAAGATCAAGAAGTCCAAGATGAAGTATACTCGACTTTGATGAAACCGAATGCCGAGACTCCGATGGCTCAACTTGTGTTGAGTCGGCAAGCAATCTTTGACAAGCCGCTTAAAAAGTCATCCAAAACCATTATACCCGAAGGGATATGTCAATGGAAAACCTTTAACCAAAATGCTTGTTGATGGAGGGGCCGCTATCAATATTATGCCCTATGCTACTTTCGTAAAGCTTGGTATGACAAGTGAGGATTTGTTGCAGATCGACATGATCCTTAGAGATTTTGTCGGCAATGCTTCGATACTCGTGGAGCAAGACATGTGGAACCGATGATTGGATCCAAGACTTTGATCACTACTTTCTTTGTCATTGATGGCAAGGGGGCATATAGCATGCTTCGGGAAGAGATTGGATCCATGCTAATTGCCGTGTACCCTCAACTATGCATCAAATTCTTATTCGGTGGATAGGAGATGATGTAGAGGTTGTTCAAGCCGATGATTCGTGAGTGTTGCCACTTCCGAGCCTCGTTTATTGGGAATATGATGGACAAGACGCCTTTCGGGTAAGAAATGGAAAGAAGGTCCCGTCAATGTGTTCGACAGAGATCAACAACCTCGATCCAAGCAAATCGGCTCGACAAGAACTTTTAATGGGCAATCCAATCGATGGCAACAAAGGCAACCGGGTCGTGGTTTCATGTCGGCCGACAAGTTAGAAGAGATCGATGTTGGTGATAGCACAAAGTCAAGGCCGATGTATATCAAGTGCAAATTTAGACCCAAAATATAAGTTGAAATTAGTAGAGTTGCTTTGAAAGAGTTTAAAGATTGTTTTGCTTGGGATTACACGAGATGCCTGGTTTGGATCGATCAATTGTTGAGCATAAATTACCTATAAAACCTGGGTTTCATCCTTTCAAACAACCTCCACGAAAAATTTATAAAGAAGAGGTATTAGCCGATGTAAAGAAAGAAGTTGAAAGACCGATTGAAGCAAACTTTATTCGCCATGCGTATGCAGAGTGGATTTCAAACATAGTACCCGTCTACAAGAAGAATGGAAAAATGAGAGTATGCATAGATTTCGAGATCTCAACAAAGCTACTCCCATGGATGGTTACTCGATGCCGCTTGCCGATTTGCTAGTGGATGCAAAAGCAGCTAGGTATGAAGTCATCGCCTTTATGGATGGCAATGCCGGCTACAATCGATTTTCATGGCAATTGAAGATATTGCAAAAACCGCATTCGATGTCCTGGTTATATTGGATTATTTGAATGGATAGTGATGACATTGGGATTGAAAAATGCCGGTGCAACTTATCGAGAGCCATGAATTATATCTTTCATGAGTTAATCGGCAAGATTGTAGAAATTTACATTGATGATGTGGTGGTCAAATCCTTAAACCATGAAGAACATTTAGCCGATTTAAGGAAGACTTTGGAGTGCACAAGGAAACATGGTTTAAAGATGAATCCAAATAAGTGTGCTTTTGGAGTCTCTACGGGTGAGTTCTTGGGGTTCTTGATCCACAAAGGAGGGATAGAAGTTGGGAAAAAGAGCATGGAAGCAATAGACAAAATTGTGCCCCCAACAAACCTTACAGAGTTGCAATCGTTGCCGGGCAAGATCAATTTCGTGAGAAGATTCATATCCAATTTATCGAAAGAGTATTGCCTTTCTCTCCATTGTTGAAGCTCAAGAAGGATCGAAATTTGTCTCGGGGTGATATACAAAGAAAAAGGCTTTTGATGAGATCAAGCAATATATGAAGGCGCCACGGTGTTGGTACCTCCACAACTTGAGAAGCCTTTCAAGTATGTATGTGGCGGCCGATAGCCTAACAATAGGATCGGCCCTTATGCAAGAGTTTGATGGAAAAGAGAGGGTAATAGCTTACCTTAGCCGAAAACCGCTAGATCCCGAAACAAGGTATTCGGCTATAGAAAAACTCGTTTGTGTGTTTATTACTCATGCACCAAATTTCGGCACTATTTGTTAAATACCGAGTGTGTGGTGATATCTAGTTTTGATGTAATTAAACACATGTTGTCAATGCCGATTTTAAATGGAAGAATCGGCAAATGGGTATTAGCACCGTCGAGTTTAATTTAAAGTATGAGTCGGCAAAAGCAAGTTGAAAGGACAGTAATTGCCGATTTTATTACTCAACATCGTGATTTATCTCGTTGATATGGTTAACATTGCCCCATGGGCATTATTTTTTGATGGATCATCATGTGACAAAGGTGGTGGTGCTGGTATTCTTTTGGTATCCCCACGTGGAAAGACATTTGAGTTTGCTTTTTCAATTGAATATCCCGTCACTAACAATCAAGAAGAGTATGAGGCTTTGCTTAGAGGGCTTCTATTGTTAATAGAAGTGAAGGTCGTTGTCGTTGAAGTATTTGGTGACTCGAATTGGTGATCAATCAATTGACAGGAAATATGAATGCAAAAATGATATATTGCAAGAATATCATGAGCAATGTCGGGAACTTTTGAAGAGCTTTTCGCAGTGACTTTGCATCATATACCCGAGAGCACAATGGAGAAGCAAATAGATTAGCTCAAGCCGCTTCGGATATCGGGAAAAATCATGAAGTATATGCAGCAGAAGAAGGTGCTTTTAATTTTGATCGATAAATGATGACCGGAGAAGTGACATTATCGCTATTTGAAAGACCCATCTCAAAAAGCTTCCGAAAGCTCGTGTATAAGGCCCTCAAATTCGTACTTCTTGATGATCAGTTGTACCACAAGTCCATAGATGGAGTTTTGCTCAAGTGCTTGAGTCAAGAAGAGGCTAAGAAGATTGTGTTTGAAGTTCATGAAGGAGCTTGTGGTGCACATCGCCGGCCTACCGAATGAAGTGGATAATCGAAGGATGTGGTACTTTTGGCCGACTATATTGGAGGATTGCTTTGAATATTACAAAGGGTGTCGAGATTGTCGATATTTGGTAATGTTCAAAGAGCACTCGCATTCGCTCGAACCCAATAATCAAACCATGGCCGTTTAGAGGGTGGGGCATAGATTTAATTGGACAGATTAATCCTCCATCCAAGAAAGGACACAAGTTTGTATTATTAGCTACCGATTATTTTACCAAGTGGGTTGAAGCTATCCCTTTGAAAACATCACATCGAAAATATGGTCAGCTTTTGTCAAAGAGCATATAATTCATAGGTTTGGGATCCCACAGACCATTACAACCGATCGGGGACTCAGTTCACTTCTTCGTAGTTTTGTGACTTTGCCGAAAGCATGGGGATAAGGCTATATAATTCTTCTCCTTATTATGCACAAGCCAATGGCCAAGCAAGAGGCATCAAATAAAATCATGATCAAAATCATACGTAAGAAGATCAATGAGAAGCCAAGAAAGTGGCACTTGGTCCTTAATGAAGCATTATGGGCTTACCGAATGGCTTGCCATGGATCCACACAAGCATCTCCATATGAGTTTGTTTATGGACATAATGCTGTGATGCCTTGGGAGTTGCAATCGGGATCAAGGAGAGTTGAATTGCAAAAGAATTTGACGGATAAAGATTATAAGGATTTGATGATGGATGAATTGGAAGATTTGCATTTGATTTGTCTTAAAGCTTTGGAAAACATTGAGAAGAATAAATTGCGCGTTGCCAAATACTACAACAAGAAAGTTAAAGTTAAGCAATTTGCAGAAGGAGAATTGGTTTGGAAAACGATATTGCCAATTGGCACAAAGGACAAGACATTTGGCAAATGGTCACCAAATTGGGAAGGACCTTTTCGGGTTGTCAGTTGTGCACCTGGTAATGCGTATATATTGAAAACGCTATTTAGAGAAGAACTTACTAGAGCCATCAATGGCAGATACCTTAAGAAGTTTTATCCAAGTGTCGAGGTTGGATCTTAATTGTGACTATGACGTAAACGTGGTATAGCCGATTGAATAAAAATCGTCTTCAGAACAAAGGAAAGAAGTTGAAGAAAAATAGCCGATATTATTGTATCGCCTCTAGTGCAAAAATAGCCGATATCGTGTGTATCGTCTTCAGAACAGAAATAGCCGATGTAGTTATATCGCCTTTAGCCAAATTTTTTAGAATATAAATGAACAGTTTTATCTATCAGCTGGTAGGTTTATCGGGAGAAGATAAAGAGAATTGAAGAGCTATGCTACAAAATGTCAAATCATGGAGCAAAGGCCAAGATCTAATCGGCTAAGATGACATTATGCGTTCGGGAAAATTTCGTTCGGGAAGAATGTTGCAATCGAATTCTAACTAAGGATTGAAGGAAGTTCGCAAGAACAAACACGATTGCTAAAGCACCATTGCAGTTAAAGACAAGTGAGAACAAGGAGGAGACCAACATTCTTCATTAAAAATTTTATTACAACCCGCGCCAGTCCTAATACAAGCTACTCCTCTTCCTCGGTGAAGAGCTTGTTGAGGACGGACTCCGGGTTGGTGGCGTTGGCCATGGCGTCGGCATGGCCATCGTACTCCACCAGGAGGCCCTCGATGCCGTCGACCTCATGGGGAAGCCCGCCCCGGAAGCCGGTCGGCATCGGAGCATAGTCGTCCCCGGTCCAGGACGACATCCCCGCCAGGCCGAGCGCGGTGCCGAGGCGCACACCGTGAAGGGCAACCTGGTCGATCTGACCAGGCACCGCCTCTAGGCGATCTGCCACGGTCGCCCCTTGGGCGTTCACGTGATTGGCCGCCGCCGTCGCCGCCAGCCTCAGGTGGTCCAGCTCCACGTTGAGGTCTGCAAAGGAAAAACAAGACAAGACAGTGAGTAAATAGATCAAGAATAACGGAAATCACGCAATGGTAGAAGGACAAGTGCGGTGATGGTCTCGGTCATCTCGCGGCAAGGTATCCTCCCACTCCACTGGCGATCCCGAACTTCTTGGTTTCTTCACCAAGAAGCGCGCGCCTCGTCCCTCTCACGGAGGTACCGGCGGCGTCGTAGCGGGTGTACGCCGGATCTCCTCGTCGTTCCTATCCCATATAGGGCGGTACGAAGAAGAGGACCCCGATGAAGCCGAGGCGAAAGCCGCGCGGCGGAGCAGAGCAGGAGCCGGGCCGGAGCCGGAGCCGCGCGGGGCCGGGGGCGCCGAACGCCGCGGCCGGCGCCAGAAACGCCATTGGCCGGTGCCGATCCTCGCCGTTCTACAAACAAGGTGCAATCAAGATCGGCTAAATAAGAAGAAACCGCAAACAAGATGGAGAAGTTGTCTCCTTACCGTTGTGCGACGGCCGCCGCGGTTGCTTCCTCCGCCACGCCCGCGGGAGCGGGAGCGGAGGCGAAGCCGAGGCCGAGCGCGAGCCGGGGCGGTGTGCCTCCGGAAATTGGCGACATAGTCGCCGGTGTTCTCGACGGCCCCGAAACGGATCAAGAAGATAAACAACCGCAAGGGGGGCAGACTCGATCGGGTAAAAACTATCAAGCAGCACAACTCAAAAGGTTGAAGATCTCACCGCCGGCGCCGGTTGCTGCTTCCCTCCGCCTCGTCCGGGCGGTGACGCTTGCCACGGCCGCCGCCGCTTTCCATCGGTGGTGGTGAGGGTTTTTGAGATCGGGGTGGAAGAGGAAGTGGAAGAGATAATAGCAACTGCTTGTGCTTGGATGTGATGATGGTGGGAGCCAACTGGTCCTATTTATGAACGTTGGGTGCCATGGCGAGACTGCGGGAAAGCCAAGCGACAAGATAGGGTTTTCCGTACCTATGGGCCGATGTTGAGTTGGGCCGAGCCCATCACTATCGGCGATTCGGTTGCCATACGCTCGGTCGGCTAAATAGCCGATGAGGGCTATTCGGCTAAAGCAAACACTTGGGGCAAGCAGCGATTACGTTCGGCTAATACGCATATCAATGAGTACAAATCGTGATTGGAAGAGCCGAATAACAACAAAAAGAAAGAAAAGAGAAAAAATAAAGATTATCTATTTTCCGAGAAAGGGAATTGTTTTCAAATGTGACATGGTCGACACGAATGTCTACATCTTCAAGTGCAACCCAAGCATCTATACATTCAAATAAGAGTTAATGATATTCAGGGCGTCCGTCTTTATTCGTTGACCTCGTCAAGGGCTCTCTTGTCTTCAACTTCAGAATTTTGGATCTGCAGCAGCCTGCTCTTGATCTGCTTGGTCTCTCTGACAAGAGAGCTTATTTTGGACTTAGCCGAATCAAGAGGTGGCAGAGTAGCAAGTTTGGCCTCATGAGATTGAATGTTGGCATCCAATTGAGCCAACTGAGCTGCCAGTTTGATCCTCTTATCTCTCATACTGCACTCGGTTCCAAGGTATCCCAAGACTCGTTTGGCCGACTTGAATTCGAGTAGAGCTCCTTAACTTGCTGTTCTCCGGTTGCCTTGTCGGTTTCCAAAACAGCCTTGTCGATGTATTTTTGTATGCTCTCTTGACAATAGCAAAGTGGTCATCAAGATGGGACAAGGCGTTTATGGCATCCTTGAGATCGAAGGAGCTCTTGACCAATTGGCTCGCTTATTTCCCTTATCTTGTCAGATTCTCGAGTCAAATCAACAATGTCCTTCTCTAAGAATGAGATTATGTCTTTCAGTTTAGCTTGACTCTCTGATGATAATTGCCGATTAGAGGAGACTTCATCATCATCGGCAAATTCTTCAACAATGAGGGAAAAATTGGCCTGTTGAAGAGCAGTGCCCTGATGACAGAAGAAAATTTATTAGCCGGATGACTTAATTCAAATAGGGAATGACTGAGAAAGATCAAGATAATACCTCTTCGGCAAAAACCCGATCAATAGCCTCCCGAGTAGCGTCAAGACTTTGAGTGATCGATACGATTCTTGCTTCATGGATAGCAAGTGTCATGACTTGTTGATATATCTTGAATTGCCGAAGGTGTTGAATCCGGTACGTCTTGAAGAAGAATTTTTTCTCGTTGCTTCTCCCGGGCCGATGAAGAGGAATGTCCGTTTCCGTTTCTATTTGTTCATCAACCCGATGAGAAGGAATTTCTTCGCCGCTTCTCCTTGTTCACCTCGCTTGGTCATCGCCGATGCATACCAAGACTGCTAGTGGGCTCATTGTTTGCTTGACCAGTAGAAGCTCCAGGAGAATTTTCCAAGATCACTACCCCGGGACTTTGAGGGTTGGCCCGTACTGTTGAAAGAAAGTGATAAATGCAAATACATTTGCGGATGGAAAATAAGGGATCAAAAGCATTCATACCCGAGGAGTGGCTTAGCTTTCTTTGATCTTGTTTTCTTGGGAATGGCAGTGTCCTTGATGGGGGAGGAAGGAGTTTTTCTTTTAAGGTCCTTCAGGAGCACTGTGTCATCGGCAGGTGTTTTGTTAAAAACTGCTAAACTTGGAGCATCATGCCCCAGAGCAGCATTAGGGCCAGGTTGCCAGTATTGAACCTCTGGAGGACTTGGAGGAGCATTGTCCTGTTCAAAAGGATGTTTAGAAACAGAGCAGAGACATGAAATGAAAGGTAGCTATAAGAGTGTACCTCATCATCAGAAATGAATAAGGGCATTAAAACTTGACACAGAGGATGGACTTGTGCTCTGAAAATATGAGAATGCCATTCTTGCCACCAAAGGTTGAATGAAGGATGAGCAGCTTCAATTATCACCAGAGGATTGGGTTCATATACTGGAAACTTGCATCCAAGATTGAAAACTTTATTGGCCTCAGTAATGTTTAGCAATGACTCCCGGGCCCGATGATGCTTGAAAAGTATGGCCTTGGGGGCAATTGACCAAGTCCAAGCTGCCTGGCAACCATGTTTGGGTTGTAAAATTCATAAGTTGAACTTATCAACCGGCCATGGTGAAATTCTGCTGGTAGAGCACAGGGCCTGATGAAAGAATTGAAGATATCCCTGGAATCATCATCTATGCACCAAATTGACTCATAGCTAAATTTGCAAGGAAGGGTTAGATCTTCATTCTCCCTATAAGGGAACCAGACTATGTGGTGGAATCCCTTGTAAAAAATCTTGAAGAGATGACCAAGGCCTGTGTCAATGACAATAGAAGATGCAGCCTCTCCATATGTCTGACAAGATTTATATCTGGGATCTTCACCTTCAGCATAGTTGATTGAGGGAAAATTCAGGTTATGGAGATCAACTGAAACTATCTGGTGCATATATAGTTGCAACCACATCTGAACAAGCCACCATGGACCATTGACACAGGAGATTTCATTCTGGCCCCTCATCTGGACAGTAATTTGGTGCATCATGTGGTAGACTGCTCCCAGTAGATATTTGCCCAAAGGAATCAGCTTGCCTGCAGCTAATTCTTCAGCCATCACTATATGATTCAAAGTGGGTTCATTGGATTTACTGTAACATCTCTGATGTTATAGTAACTAAAACCTGACATGTCATCATCATTATCATCGCAAAGCATTCATGTTAGGTCAACTTTGATGTGCATCAACTAAAATAAGTTTATATTCTAGGTTGATTGTGCTCCGAGATGATGCTTGTTATTGCTTTTGATAGCCTAGAGGTGTGACGCTAGAATCAAACTCGATTTCGTTTCAAAAACCCCCCGATTTCCAACAAACTCCGATTTACCCCCTTTTCCCTAATTCAAAATCTACAAAGAATTTGGGGTTGGTCCAAAAAGCAAGATTGTAGGGCTTGATGAGACCTACAATGTTGGTGAACAAAGTTTTTCAAGTTTTCAAAAAGAATTTCAAACAAATTTGAAAATACGGTTTTCCCAAGCAATTGTTCCCCTTTGAATTTCAAATCATAATTCAAAAACTATGCATATTTTGGAAAAACTCTTTTTGGAGAAAATGTGTAGTTTGAAAAGTTGAGTATTCCATAGTTTTGGAGTTTTTCAAGTTCTTTAGAAAAATCCAAAGTAATTTCAAATATTTCATTCTAGGGTTTTTGTCCCCTTTTCAAAATTTGATTCAAATTCAATTTTCCTTGCAAAATTTGAAAATGGTCCAGTTGGGAAAGTTGTAGATCTTGAAAAATTAGGCCAAGGTTGTTTTTGGAATTTTTCGAGCTCAGTTCAATATTTGGGAGTAATTTGCAAAATTCTAAAAAAAATCCCCCGCCGACGTCATCCTCATCAATTCCCCTCTCCGTTCTCGTCATCGCCGTGTCCATGGCCGCCCATGCCGGCTTGCCGGCCGTCGCGCCGCACGCCCGTCGCCCGAAGCTTCTCGGCAGCGTGTCGTCCGCCCGTGCATCGTCCTTGAGCTATAAAACGGCCGGCCAAGCGCCGTTTCTCTTCTTCCTCCCCGTTCTCTCTCGCCGCCCGCCATTGCCGAGCCCGAGCTCCACCGTCCGCCAAATTCGCCGTCTCCACTCACCGCTCGCCTCCATCTTCACCGCCCGTGTCTCCGTCTTGTTCTTGCGCGTCCATAGAGCCCTCAATCGCCGCCCCGCATTAGAGCGCCGCGCCGCCGTCATCTTCCTCGCGACCGCCGCCGAGCCGCCGCGGATCGCCGCCGCCGTTCGCCGCCGTCCGTGGTCATTTTCCAAATTGCTTCCACCGTCGTGCTCCACATCGTCCCCGCTCACGGTGCTCCCCTTGATTCGTTGTTTGGACCGCAGTTGTCCCGGACGCGAGCCTTGCCACCGGCGCATGCCGTCGGAGCGCGTCCGCCATAGCCGCCACCGACGGGCTCCTATCTCCGCCCGCCAACCGCTCCATCTTCGAGCGCCTTATCTCCGCGGTGAGCTCCCGCAACCCCTATCCGTGCTATTGGAAGGCCGGAGACGCCTTTGTAGCCCCGTGCCCGAGCTCGCCGGAGCTCGCGCTTGTCGCCGCCGCCGCGCACAACTTCCACCGCCCGGGTGCCGCTTAGGTTCGCGCGAGTGCGTAGTAGCGTCATCGCTAGATCGCGTAGTCGAGTTTGCTCGCGCTATCGCCGCCGGAAAGCTCCGGTGACCTCGCCAGCCTCGCCGCACCGCCGCCTTGCCGCCATGCTCGCCGGCGAGCTTGCTACTCATGCTCCGCCGCCGCGTTAGCTCCCCCATGGATGCGCCGTGCCACGTAGGCCGTGTAGATGCCCTTGCCGCGCCGGAGACCTCGCCGCCGGCGAGGAATCGCCGGCCGAGTCGCCGCCGTCGTCGGCCGGCCGGGCCGGGGCCGAGTTGGGCCGGCCGCTTGTCCTATTGGGCCAATTTCGCCACGTGTCGGGCCGGTCTCGCACAGTCTTTGGGGTCGGGCCATTCGGCCCAAGCAGTCCTTTTTCTTTTTCTTTGATTTTTATTCTTTTCTAGAATTTGTGAATAGTCTTGATATTAGTTTATTTTGTAACTAATTATTGGTAGCTCCAAAAATAGTGAAAATTTTTGTGGGTGTTCCTTATGTTGAGCTTGATCTAGGAAAATTTTGAAATGCCAATTTTGAGTAGTTTGCTATGTTCAAAAATTAGCCCTTTTAATTGAAAAATGAGTCTTCCATGATTTTTAGTTATTTATTTATTGCTCCAAAAATCATGAAAATTATTTTGTAGCCTTCTCAAGTCATGAGGAGCTTAAGTTTAATTTTTGAGATTTATTTGACAACTTTTTATTTTGTCATTATTTTATGCTTAGTTATTTAATAGATTTTTATTTACTTGCTTAGCTTTAATGACTTTGGAGTTGAGTGTTGACCCTAGGTCATTAGCCTTAATGACCTTCGGCACTTTAATTAATTGATTGCACTTGTCTTTAATCTTGTTAGCATCCATCGAGCATCATATTTATATTCAATCATGTTGAAGCATTTTATTTATCACGTGTAGTCCCCGTGGTCGAGGAGAGTCCTGTCGATCTTGTTTTCGGGAAGTTGTTGTCGAGTCAACTCAAATTCCCGAAGAAGTCAATCCATCTTTGGTGATTGGTCATCTCCCGATACGTCGTTGAAGAACGTCTACACCGACTTTCGAGGCAAGCCCCGGATCCATTAACCAATTCCTTGAGTTTGCAAAAGTTTTATCACTTGAGTATGTATTGTTGCATTAAGTGATAGGCGTTGAGTGATAACCTACTTGACGCATTGACTTCCTTGATTATTCCAACATCATCCTTGAAACCGTTTTGATTGAAAAATACGTAACGATGCTTAGCCTTGCTAATTTAGTTCGGATTGCGAAAATGTTTTCAAAAGGATGTGCTTACCCTGTCGGTAAGTTTAATTTTACTTCGCAATGAAATCGTTGATCAGACTATTGGGTTTCATCGAATGACTTCTCGATGTAATCCTTTGGTCTGGATCTGTTACATCTTTTAATGAAGTTGAGACCGGTCGGGTAACTTGCATCCGGGTTAGGGATGTAGTGTTTCCGACCGTGTCGATTAAGGACCGTATCGTTGTAGGGCCGCCCGTGGTTCGAGCCTTGCAACTAATCACATACTATGGTAAGCCTAAGACCCCGCCTATTCCATCATCGAACGGATAACCGCGCGACCGGGAGTGGAGAGATGGCGGGAATACGAGTTACCCTCGTAGGCTTGGTCCTGGATTTGAGGCGTACAGTATTCTCGGGTGGCGCAGACCCGGGTTGGTTTTGGAAGACCTGAGTGAAGGTTGATATATGCAAGATTTGGTTCTACATATATCGTGTGATTAGGGATCCCCACTGGGTATAATCGATTCGAATCGTCGTTGCTCCTCGGTTATGGAGACTCGATCACGACCCGCATCGTAGTAGCGATGGAACTTGAAGGAATTTGATGGAAGGCTAAGAATGTGATCTCCGTGAATTATCTTGATCTGCTGTAATCAAGCTAGATTAGGCTCACCTTAGATTCTAATGACTAATCGGAAAGTAAAACTTGAGGTTGAAACTAGTTTAGTGCTTTTTCGCAAAATATTTTGATTCTTTGCCAAGCCTTACCTTGTCCTATCCGGCCTTCATTCCGAGTCTTCTCCCCTCTTTTCGTCGGGTAAGTCTTGCGGAGTACTTTTGTACTCGTGGTTTGTTCTACCCTTGTTGCGGTGTGTGCCCGTCAAGTGAGGACGTCGAGTAGTTTGTTTGGCTCCCGGGCGAGCCCTACGTTTTGGTGAATCATAAAGTTAAGTAATGATATTCCACTACTATGGTTGTAATCAACATAACTTATTATTTGTAAAGTTTTATTTATAAATGATTTATAAACTTATGTTATCATAATACTTCCGCACCTTTACTCTGATATATTTTATTTGTACAAAACTGTTGTAATACTGCAATGTCTCTTATAATGATCGATCCAGTTCGAAAGATTCGTGGATGATTCGGGTTTCCCGAGGACACCCGACGTAGCTTGTTAAGTTGTGTGGAACACATGCATAGTAATCCGAGGTCGTTAAGACAAGGATTAGTGCATGTGGGCCATATTACTTAGGAGGTTCTCATTGCGGTACTCGGTATCGAGCCGGATCGTTATTCTAGAGCTATTGTAGTATTCCTTGCGAAAACTTCAAAAGGTTTTGGATCTAATAAAAATTTAACTTGACTATTTTGGTCCAAATTGCTTATCCCTTACCTATGCTCACTTCTATAGCCCTCTAGTCATGTTTCAAAGTTTATGGTGGAATATCATGTTATAATGCCCTATTTATAAAAGTTTACTTTTAAGTATGTGTTACATTAAAGTCTTTTAAGCTTAGAACGTAGGTCCGTTCATGCATCATGCTTAATTAACCCGTTAATAAATACTTTCCCTCTTAATGTGAATTGGGTTAGGTAGTACCAATCCTATTCCGCTAGCCTTCGATCCCACCTATCTATTCTTTAATCTTGATCCTATCTTTTGCCGAAAGCTCGAGTTTAAAGTTTGGCTTGTTATTCAACGAGATGCTGTTCATACCCGAGCATCCGATGCTTTGGGATTTCTCAAAATGGGGGTGATGATTCCAATCCTCCACCAAGTTCAACCCGGCTTTGACCGATACCCTTGCCGCTCCGGGTCAATGCTACAACTATTCTAGCTCGAATCGAATATCACTCGGGGTAATCATGGTCGGAATAATGGTAATGAGGTCACGTATTTTGATTTTGCATCCACTCATCCACCGGTCTTCACCAAAGCAGATGAACCTCTTGAAGCGATTATTGGCTCCGCACCATGCAGCAAAAGTTTGATCTCATTCCTTGTACGAAGTTCGAAGCCACTATTTGCGGCTCAACGGTCGAGAGGTCTTTGCGGTGGCTTGGTGGGAAAATCTTGTTGCCATACAACCCACCGGTCATCGTATCACATGGAAGAGTTTCGTGAAGCTTTCCGCACTCATTATGTTTCACAAGGTGTTATGAAAGTTAAGAAGGAAGAATTTTTATCTTTACAACAAGGTGATATGTCCGTCGTACAATATGTGAGCGAGTTTAATCACTTATCCCAAGTATGCACCCGAGTATGTTGATACGAGATGATAAAAAGAAGGGTTACTTCTTGAGGGGTCTCGGATAGTAAGATCTCGTATGATGATTTCTAGTGCTACTCTTAATACTACATTTTACGAGACAGTTGATATTGCTATCACTTGCGAAGCCGTTAATCGTAAGCACCGAGAAGGCCAAGAAGAAGAAGGCTCGAATGCGAATCCTCGGGCAAGTAAGCCTAAGCGCCCGAAGATAATCCGTCATCCTGTAAATCATTTTCATACTCCTTATCATCCAGTCCAGTATCAAGTCCCGCAGCAAGCACTTGTCCGTCCCGTTGCAGCTCTTTCTTATCCACGCCAGCCGAATGCTCCTAGCGTTCGAAAACCCACTTTACAAATACAGAACTACCCATGTTACAATTGTGGAAAGTCTGGTCACTCTACAAGGGACTGTCCACATCCAAACCAGTACAATTCCAATGTTCTAAGTACTTCGTGTCACATCGAATCAACGAAGAGCCAAATTAAGAAGAAAATTGGGCGTGTCTTTTACACGCAAGGTGTAATATTCCCGAGGGAGAGCCTATTTTGATGGGTATGTTCCAAGTTGCCAATCACTCGCATTTATACTTTTTGACTCGGAGCATCCCATACATTCATCAATCGGACATTTGTTATGAAGCATGAGATCCCAATTGGAGAAACAAAAGAAAATTTCTTTATTCAGTCACCGGAGGGCGTATGTGTACTAAGGAAATGGTACATCGGTACCCATAGACTTGGGTGGACATATCTTTCCCACATCAATGATTGTTCTAAAGGATCGGGATATAGATGTGATCCTAGGTATGAACTGGATGAATCGGCGAGGAGCTATTATTGATACCCCGAACCGGACTATAAAAGTGAATTTATCGATGGCAAGTCGCAGTTGCTTATTCAATTCCCAACTCCTAAGAGGGCAGTCAAGAGAATTTATGCAACCTCGTGAAGGAGATTCGAGATATCCTTGTAGTTAAAGATTTCCCGATGTATTTCCCGATGAGTTACCCGGTATACCTCCGATAGAGATGTGGAGTTTGCGATTGAGTTGAAGCCCGTCTGCGCCCCAATATCCAGAAGAGCATATAGAATGGCACCACCGAATTAGCGTAACTTAAAGCTCAGTTGAAAGAATTGCTTAATAAAGGTTTTATCAGACACAGTAGTTCATCTTGGGGTTGTCCAGCCATCTTTGTAAAGAAGAAGGATAAAACCTTGAGGTTGTGTGTTGATTATCGTCCATTAAATGAAGTGACTATCAAAAATAAGTATCCTCGGCCTCGTATTGATCTGCTCTTAGATCGGTTGGCGGAGCGAAAGTGTTTTCAAAGATCGATCTTCAATCGGCTATCATCGATCAAGATTCGTCCCGAAGATATTTCAAAGACTCGCATTTACAACTAGATATGGTCCGTATGAGTATCTCGGTTATGTCTTTTGGACTTGCAAATGCACAAGCTCATTTCTTATATTTGATGAACTCGGTGTTCATGCCGTAACTTGATCAGTTTGTGGTGGTCCTCACGATAATATCTTGATTTATTCCAAGAATGAAGAAGAACATGTTGAACACCTCGAGAATAGTTCTCGCAACGTCCGAGAGAACATCGCTATATGCTAGGTTCAGCAAGTGTGAGTTTTGGCTTAAGGAAGTCCAATTCCTTGGATATGTTTTATCTCGCTAAGGGCATAACCGTTGACCCTAGTAAAGTAAAGGATATTCTAGATTGGAAATCACCAACCACCATTTCCGAGGTCCGTAGTTTCCTTGGAATGGCAGGTTATTATCGCAGATTCATTGCTAACTATTCAAATGTAGCTAAGCCTATAATTGAGCTGTTGAAGAATCAAACGAAATTTGTTTGGTCACCTAAGTGTGAGGAGGCATTTCAGTCCTTAAAGAAGTCATTGACTACTGCTCCGATTTTAGCTCAACCAGATATGGGGAAACAGTTTGATGTTTATTGTGATGTTTCTGGCATTGGTCTTGGTTGTGTACTGATGCAAGAGGGCAGAGTTATTGCTTATGCATCAAGACAGCTCAAGCGTCATGAAGAACATTATCCAACTCATGATCTAGAGTTAGCAGCAGTTGTTCATGCCTTGAAGATTTGGCGTCATTATCTGTTGGGTAACACCTGTCATATCTATACAGATCATAAGAGTTTGAAGTATATCTTCACTCAAGAAGAATTGAATATGAGGCAAAGAAGATGGTTAGAACTGATTAAAGATTATGATCTCGAAGTGCATTACCATCCTGGTAAGGCAAATGTGGTTGCCGATGCACTTAGTCGAAAAATTCATTGCAATTGTTTGACAAAGTGAAGCCTCCGGATATTTCTTTATGTCATGAGATAGAAAAGTTGGGCATAGAGATGATACAACAAGGCATCGACTAACATTTCTATGGAGTCAACTATCCGAGATCAAATTATCATTGCTCAGAGAGATAGTAAAGGTATGGAATATATCAAGGAGAAAGTTAGAGAGGGAAAAATATCCTGTTTCCGAATTGATGAAGCAGATGTTATATGGTTCAAGAATCGTCTGGTCGTACCAAAAATTCCTGAGTTACGTCAAAAGATCCTCGATGAAGCACATCTTTCAAGATTCTCTATTCATCCAGGAAGCAATAAGATGTACCATGATTTGAAACAGAGATTCTGGTGGACTAAAATGAAGATAGAAATTGCTCGATATGTCGCTAGATGTGACACTTGTCAAAAGGTGAAAGCTGTGCACTTAAAGTCTGCTGGAGAATTGCAACCATTGCCTATTCCCGCTTGGAAGTGGGAAGATATCGGTATGGATTTTATAGTGGGCTTACCCAAGACATCAAGAGGATTTGATTCCATCGGGTTATTGTGGATCGACTCACAAAGTCAGCTCATTTTATTCCAGTCAAGACAGATCATTCAGCTTTGACATATGCTAAGTTATATATTACACGAATCTTAAGCCTTCATGGGGTACCAAGGACTATTGTTTCCGATAGGGGTACACAATTTGTCTCACAGTTTTGGAAGCAATTCCATAAGGCAATGGGTACCAAATCTCTTTATAGCTCAGCCTATCATCCACAGACTGATGGTCAGACAGAAAGAGTCAATCAGATTCTTGAAGACATGTTGAGGTCTTGTGTATTGAATTTTCCAGAAAAGTGGGATGAATGTTTACCATTAGCAGAGTTCTCTTACAACAACAGTTATCAAGAAAGTATCAAGATGGCACCATTTGAAGCACTATATGGTCGCAGATGTCGGACTCCATTGAATTGGTCCGAACCCGGAGAAAGATGGTTCTTTGGGGTTGATCTTGTGAAAGAGACTGAAGAAAAGGTTAGACAGATACAGAACAATTTGAAAGTAGCTCAATCTCGACAGAAAAGTTATGCGAGATAAGAGGCGTCGATCTCTAATGTTTGCCAAAGGAGATTATGTATATCCGAAAGTATCACCTATGAAGGGAGTTAGTCGCTTTGGAGTTAAAGGCAAATTAGCACCTCGTTATATTGGTCCATTTCAGATTTTAGCAAAATATGGTAAGGTAGCATACCGTTTGCAGTTGTCTGAACAGTTGTCAGGGGTACACAATGTATTTCATGTGTCACAACTCAAGAAGTGTCTTCGACCACCTGACAAAATTATTGATGTGGAAGGGATTGAACTTGAGCCTGATCTAACTTATTCAGAGTATCCTATCAGGGTTCTAGATCAGAAAGATCGTGTCACCCGAAACAGAACAATCAAGTGGTACAAGATACAGTGGGAACGTCACTCAGAAGAAGAAGCTACTTGGGAGTCTGAGGATTATCTGTCAGAAAATTTTCCGGAGTTCTATGCTTCTATCTAAGTTATAATTCCCTCTATGAATTGTAACTGGTCTAGTGTGAGTTGTAAAAACCCCTTTCCTTATGTACTTGTTCGAGATGTGTTGCTTGACACATTTCCTTTTCCATTACCTAACCCAAGGCTTTAAATCTCGGGGCGAGATTTCTTTAAGGGGGAAGGGCTGTAACATCTCTGATGTTATAGTAACTAAAACCTGACATGTCATCATCATTATCATCGCAAAGCATTCATGTTAGGTCAACTTTGATGTGCATCAACTAAAATAAGTTTATATTCTAGGTTGATTGTGCTCCGAGATGATGCTTGTTATTGCTTTTGATAGCCTAGAGGTGTGACGCTAGAATCAAACTCGATTTCGTTTCAAAAACCCCGATTTCCAACAAACTCCGATTTACCCCCTTTTCCCTAATTCAAAATCTACAAAGAATTTGGGGTTGGTCCAAAAAGCAAGATTGTAGGGCTTGATGAGACCTACAATGTTGGTGAACAAAGTTTTTCAAGTTTTCAAAAAGAATTTCAAACAAATTTGAAAATACAGTTTTCCGGCAATTGTTCCCCTTTGAATTTCAAATCATAATTCAAAAACTATGCATATTTTGGAAAAACTCTTTTTGGAGAAAATGTGTAGTTTGAAAAGTTGAGTATTCCATAGTTTTGGAGTTTTTCAAGTTCTTTAGAAAAATCCAAAGTAATTTCAAATATTTCATTCTAGGGTTTTTGTCCCCTTTTCAAAATTTGATTCAAATTCAATTTTCCTTGCAAAATTTGAAAATGGTCCAGTTGGGAAAGTTGTAGATCTTGAAAAATTAGGCCAAGGTTGTTTTTGGAATTTTTCGAGCTCAGTTCAATATTTGGGAGTAATTTGCAAAATTCTAAAAAAATCCCCCTGCTGACGTCATCCTCATCAATTCCCCTCTCTGTTCCTCGTCATCGCCGTGTCCATGGCCGCCCATGCCGGCTTGCCGGCCGTCGCCAGCGCACGCCCGTCGCCTGAAGCTTCCTCGGCCGCGTGTCGTCCGCCCGTGCATCGTCCTTGAGCTATAAAACGGCCGGCCAAGCGCCGTTTCTCTTCTTCCTCCCCTGTTCTCTCTCGCCGCCCGCCATTGCCGAGCCCGAGCTCCACCGTCCGCCAAATTCGCCGTCTCCACTCACCGCTCGCCTCCATCTTCACCGCCGTGCCTCCGTCTTGTTCTTGCGCGTCCATAGAGCCCTCAATCGCCGCCCCGCATCGCCCGCAGGCGCCCGCCCCGTCATCTTCCTCGCGACCGGCCGCCGAGCCGCCGCGACATCGCCGCCGCCGTTCGCCGCCGTCGTGGTCATTTTCCAAATTGCTTCCACCGTCGTGCTCCACATCGTCCCGGGCTCACGGTGCTCCCCTTGATTCGTTGTTTGGACCGCGGGTTGTCCCGGGACGCGAGCCTTGCCGGCGCATGCCGTCGGCCGCGTCCGCCATAGCCGCCACCGACGGGCTCCTATCTCCGCCCGTCCATCCGCCTCATCTTCGAGCGCCTTATCTCCGCGGTGAGCTCCCGCAACCCCTATCCGTGCTATTGGAAGAGCCGGAGACGCCTTGTAGCCGCCCGTGCCCGAGCTCGCCGGAGCTCGTTTGTCGCCGCCGCCGCGCACAACTTCCACCGCCGGGTGCCGCTTAGGTTCGCGCGAGTGCGTAGTAGCGTCCGCTAGATCGCGTAGTCGAGTTTGCTCGCGCTATCGACGCCGGAGCCGCTCCGGTGACCTCCCAGCGCCTCGCCGCGCCGCCGCTTGCCGCCATGCTCGCCGGCGAGCTTGCTACTCATGCTCCGCCGCCGCGTTAGCTCCCCCATGGATGCGCTGTGCCACGTAGGCCGTGTAGATGCCCTTGCCGCCGCCGGAGACCTCGCCGCCGGCGAGGAATCGCCGGCCGAGTCGCTGCCGTCGTCGGCCGGGCCAGGTTGGGCCGAGTTGGGCCGGCCTGCTTGTCCTATTGGGCCAATTTCGCCACAGTGTCGGGCCGGTCTCTGCACAGTGCTGGGCTGAGTCGGGCCAGATTCGGCCCAAGCAGTCCTTTTTCTTTTTCTTTGATTTTTATTCTTTTCTAGAATTTGTGAATAGTGCTTGATATTAGTTTATTTTGTAACTAATTATTGGTAGCTCCAAAAATAGTGAAAATTTTTGTGGGTGTTCCTTATGTTGAGCTTGATCTAGGAAAATTTTGAAATGCCAATTTTGAGTAGTTTGCTATGTTCAAAAATTAGCCCTTTTAATTGAAAAATGAGTCTTCCATGATTTTTAGTTATTTATTTATTGCTCCAAAAATCATGAAAATTATTTTGTAGCCTTCTCAAGTCATGAGGAGCTTAAGTTTAATTTTTGAGATTTATTTGACAACTTTTTATTTTGTCATTATTTTATGCTTAGTTATTTAATAGATTTTTATTTACTTGCTTAGCTTTAATGACTTTGGAGTTGAGTGTTGACCCTAGGTCATTAGCCTTAATGACCTTCGGCACTTTAATTAATTGATTGCACTTGTCTTTAATCTTGTTAGCATCCATCGAGCATCATATTTATATTCAATCATGTTGAAGCATTTTATTTATCACGTGTAGTCCCCGTGGTCGAGGAGAGTCTGTCGATCTTGTTTTGGGAAGTTGTTGTCGAGTCAACTCAAATTCTGAAGAAGTCAATCCATCTTTGGTGATTGGTCATCTCCCAGATACGTCGTTGAAGAACGTCTACACCGACTTTCGAGGCAAGCCCCGGATCCATTAACCAATTCCTTGAGTTTGCAAAAGTTTTATCACTTGAGTATGTATTGTTGCATTAAGTGATAGGCGTTGAGTGATAACCTACTTGACGCATTGACTTCCTTGATTATTCCAACATCATCCTTGAAACCGTTTTGATTGAAAAATACGTAACAATGCTTAGCCTTGCTAATTTAGTTCGGATTGCGAAAATGTTTTCAAAAGGATGTGCTTACCTGTCGGTAAGTTTAATTTTACTTCGCAATGAAATCGTTGATCGACTATTGGGTTTCATCGAATGACGTCTCGATGTAATCCTTTGGTCCGGATCTGTTACATCTTTTAATGAAGTTGAGACCGGTCGGGTAACTTGCATCCGGGTTAGGGATGTAGTGTTTCCGACCGTGTCGATTAAGGACCGTATCGTTGTAGGGCCGCTTGTGGTTCGAGCCTTGCAACTAATCACATACTATGGTAAGCCTAAGACCCCGCCTATTCCATCATCGAACGGATAACCGCGCACCGGGAGTGGAGAGATGGCGGGAATACGAGTTACCCTCGTAGGCTTGGTCCTGGATTTGAGGCGTACAGTATTCTCGGGTGGCGCAGACCCGGGTTGGTTTTGGAAGACCTGAGTGAAGGTTGATATATGCAAGATTTGGTTCTACATATATCGTGTGATTAGGGATCCCCAGCTGGGTATAATCGATTCGAATCGTCGTTGCTCCTCGGTTATGGAGACTCGATCACCTGACCTGCATCGTAGTAACTGATGGAACTTGAAGGAATTTGATGGAAGGCTAAGAATGTGATCTCCGTGAATTATCTTGATCTGCTGTAATCAAGCTAGATTAGGCTCACCTTAGATTCTAATGACTAATCTGGAAAGTAAAACTTGAGGTTGAAACTAGTTTAGTGCTTTTCTGCAAAATATTTTGATTCTTTGCCAAGCCTTACCTTGTCCTATCTGGCCTTCATTCCTGAGTCTTCTCCCCTCTTTTTCGTCGGGTAAGTCTTGCGGAGTACTTTTGTACTCAGGGTTTGTTCTACCCTTGTTGCAGGTGTGCCCGTCAAGTGAGGACGTCGAGTAGTTTGTTTGGCTCCTGGGCAGAGCCCTACGTTTTGGTGAATCATAAAGTTAAGTAATGATATTCCACTACTATGGTTGTAATCAACATAACTTATTATTTGTAAAGTTTTATTTATAAATGATTTATAAACTTATGTTATCATAATACTTCCGCACCTTTACTCGATATATTTTATTTGTACAAAACTTGTTGTAATACCGCAATGTCTCTTATAATGATCGATCCAAGTTGAAAGATTCGTGGATGATTCGGGTTTCCCGAGGACACCCGACAGAGCTTGTTAAGTTGTGTGGAACACATGCATAGTAATCTGAGGTCTGTTAAGACAAGGATTAGTGCATGTGGGCCATATTACTTAGGAGGTTCTGTTGCAGCTGGTATCAGAGCCGGATCGTTATTCTAGAGCTATTGTAGTATTCCTTGCGAAAACTTCAAAAGGTTTTGGATCTAATAAAAATTTAACTTGACTATTTTGGTCCAAATTGCTTATCCCTTACCTATGCTCACTTCTATAGCCCTCTAGTCATGTTTCAAAGTTTATGGTGGAATATCATGTTATAATGCCCTATTTATAAAAGTTTACTTTTAAGTATGTGTTACATTAAAGTCTTTTAAGCTTAGAACGTAGGTCCGTTCATGCATCATGCTTAATTAACCCGTTAATAAATACTTTCCCTCTTAATGTGAATTGGGTTAGGTAGTACCAATCCTATTCCCGCTAGCCTTCGAGATCCCACCTATCTATTCTTTAATCTTGATCCTATCTTTTGCCGAAAGCTCGAGTTTAAAGTTTGGCTTGTTATTCAACGAGATGCTGTTCATACCCGAGCATCCGATCCGCTGGGATTTCTCAAAATGGGGGTGATGATTCCAATCCTCCACCAGTTCAACCCGCTTTGACCGATACCCTTGCCGCTCCGGTCAATGCTACAACTATTCTAGCTCGAATCGAATATCACTCGGGGTAATCATGGTCGGAATAATGGTAATGAGGTCACGTATTTTGATTTGCAGCCACTCATCCACCGGTCTTCACCAAAGCGAGATGAACCTCTTGAAGCGATTATTGGCTCCGCACCATGCAGCAAAAGTTTGATCTCATTCCTTGTACGAAGTTCGAAGCCACTATTTGCGGCTCAACGGTCACTGAGAGGTGTGCGGTGGCTTGGTGGGAAAATCTTGTTGCCATACAACCCACCGGTCATCGTATCACATGGAAGAGTTTCGTGAAGCTTTCCGCACTCATTATGTTTCACAAGGTGTTATGAAAGTTAAGAAGGAAGAATTTTTATCTTTACAACAAGGTGATATGTCCGTCGTACAATATGTGAGCGAGTTTAATCACTTATCCCAGTATGCACCTGAGTATGTTGATACAGATGATAAAAAGAAGGGTTACTTCTTGAGGGGTCCGGATAGTAAGATCTCGTATGATGATTTCTAGTGCTACTCTTAATACTACATTTTACGAGACAGTTGATATTGCTATCACTTGCGAAGCCGTTAATCGTAAGCACCGAGAAGGCCAAGAAGAAGAAGGCTCTGAATACTGAATCCTCAGGCAGTAAGCCTAAGCGCTGAAGATAATCCGTCATCCCGTAAATCATTTTCATACTCCTTATCATCCAGTCCAAGTATCAAGTCCCGCAGCAAGCACTTGTCCGTCCCGTTGCGGCTCTTTCTTATCCACGCCGCCCGAATGCTCCTAGCGTTCGAAAACCCACTTTACAAATACGAGAACTACCCATGTTACAATTGTGGAAAGTCTGGTCACTCTACAAGGGACTGTCCACATCCAAACCAAGATACAATTCCAATGTTCTAAGTACTTCGTGTCACATCGAATCAACGAGAAGAGCCAAATTAAGAAGAAAATTGGGCGTGTCTTTTACACGCAAAGTGTAATATTCCCGAGGAGAGCCTATTTTGATGGGTATGTTCCAAGTTGCCAATCACTCAAAGCATTTATACTTTTTGACTCGGAGCATCCCATACATTCATCAATCGGACATTTGTTATGAAGCATGAGATCCCAATTGGAGAAACAAAAGAAAATTTCTTTATTCGGTCACCGGAGGGCGTATGTGTACTAAGGAAATGGTACATCGGTACCCATAGACTTGGGTGGACATATCTTTCCCACATCAATGATTGTTCTAAAGGATCGGGATATAGATGTGATCCTAGGTATGAACTGGATGAATCGGCGAGGAGCTATTATTGATACCCCGAACCGGACTATAAAAGTGAATTTATCGATGGCAAGTCGCAGCTTGCTTATTCAATTCCCAACTCCTAAGAGGGCAGTCAAGAGAATTTATGCAACCTCGTGAAGGAGATTCGAGATATCCTTGTAGTTAAAGATTTCCCGATGTATTTCCCGATGAGTTACCCGGTATACCTCCAGATAGAGATGTGGAGTTTGCGATTGAGTTGAAGCCCGACGCCCCAATATCCGAGAAGAGCATATAGAATGGCACCACCGAATTAGCGAACTTAAAGCTCGGTTGAAAGAATTGCTTAATAAAGGTTTTATCGCATTACGTAGTTCATCTTGGGGTTGTCCGGCCATCTTTGTAAAGAAGAAGGATAAAACCTTGAGGTTGTGTGTTGATTATCGTCCATTAAATGAAGTGACTATCAAAAATAAGTATCCTCGGCCTCGTATTGATCTGCTCTTAGATCGGTTGGCGGGAGCGAAAGTGTTTTCAAAGATCGATCTTCAATCCGGCTATCATCGATCAAGATTCGCCCGAAGATATTTCAAAGACCGCATTTACAACTAGATATGGTCTCGTATGAGTATCTCGGTTATGTCTTTTGGACTTGCAAATGCACAAGCTCATTTCTTATATTTGATGAACTCGGTGTTCATGCCGAACTTGATCGGTTTGTGGTGGTCCTCACCGATAATATCTTGATTTATTCCAAGAATGAAGAAGAACATGTTGAACACCTCGAATAGTTCTCGCAACGTACGAGAGAACATCGGCTATATGCTAGGTTCAAGCAAGTGTGAGTTTTGGCTTAAGGAAGTCCAATTCCTTGGATATGTTTTATCTCGCTAAGGGCATAACTGTTGACCCTAGTAAAGTAAAGGATATTCTAGATTGGAAATCACCAACCACCATTTCCGAGGTCCGTAGTTTCCTTGGAATGGCGGGTTATTATCGCAGATTCATTGCTAACTATTCAAAGGTAGCTAAGCCTATAATTGAGTTGTTGAAGAATCAAACCAAATTTGTTTGGTCACCTAAGTGTGAGGAGGCATTTCGGTCCTTAAAGAAGTCATTGACTACTTTGCTCCGATTTTAGCTCAACCGAGATATGGGGAAACAGTTTGATGTTTATTGTGATGCTTCGGCATTGGTCTTGGTTGTGTACCGATGCAAGAGGGCGAGTTATTGCTTATGCATCAAGACAGCTCAAGCGTCATGAAGAACATTATCCAACTCATGATCTAGAGTTAGCAGCAGTTGTTCATGCCTTGAAGATTTGGCGTCATTATCTCGTTGGGTAACACTTGTCATATCTATACGAGATCATAAGAGTTTGAAGTATATCTTCACTCAAGAAGAATTGAATATGAGGCAAAGAAGATGGTTAGAACTGATTAAAGATTATGATCTCGAAGTGCATTACCATCCCGGTAAGGCAAATGTGGTTGCCGATGCACTTAGTCGAAAAATTCATTGCAATTGTTTGACGGTGAAGCCCTCCGGATATTTCTTTATGTCATGAGATAGAAAAGTTGGGCATAGAGATGATACAACAAGGCCTCGACTAACATTTCTATGGAGTCAACTATCCGAGATCAAATTATCATTGCTCAGAGAGATAGTAAAGGTATGGAATATATCAAGGAGAAAGTTAGAGAGGGAAAAATATCCTGTTTCAGAATTGATGAAGCAGATGTTATATGGTTCAAGAATCGTCTGGTCGTACCAAAAATTCCTGAGTTACGTCAAAAGATCCTCGATGAAGCACATCTTTCAAGATTCTCTATTCATCCAGAAGCAATAAGATGTACCATGATTTGAAACGAGAGATTCGGTGGACTAAAATGAAGATAGAAATTGCTCGATATGTCGCTAGATGTGACACTTGTCAAAAGGTGAAAGTTGTGCACTTAAAGTCTCTTTGGAGAATTGCAACCATTGCCTATTCCCGCTTGGAAGTGGGAAGATATCGTATGGATTTTATAGTGGGCTTACCCAAGACATCAAGAGGATTTGATTCCATCTCGGGTTATTGTGGATCGACTCACAAAGTCAGCTCATTTTATTCCCGTCCAAGACAGATCATTCAGCTTTGACATATGCTAAGTTATATATTACACGAATCTTAAGCCTTCATGGGGTACCAAGGACTATTGTTTCCGATAGGGGTACACAATTTGTCTCACAGTTTTGGAAGCAATTCCATAAGGCAATGGGTACCAAATCTCTTTATAGCTCGTCTATCATCCACAGATCGATGGTCGACGTAAAGAGTCAATCGATTCTTGAAGACATGTTGAGGTCTTGTGTATTGAATTTTCCGAGAAAAGTGGGATGAATGTTTACCATTAGCGAGTTCTCTTACAACAACGGTTATCAAGAAAGTATCAAGATGGCACCATTTGAAGCACTATATGGTCGCAGATGTCGGACTCCATTGAATTGGTCGAACCCGGAGAAAGATGGTTCTTTGGGGTTGATCTTGTGAAAGAGACTCGAAGAAAAGGTTAGACAGTCTGAGAACAATTTGAAAGTAGCTCAATCTCGACGAGAAAAGTTATGCGAGATAAGAGGCGTCGATCTCTAATGTTTGCCAAAGGAGATTATGTATATCCGAAAGTATCACCTATGAAGGGAGTTAGTCGCTTTGGAGTTAAAGGCAAATTAGCACCTCGTTATATTGGTCCATTTCGATTTTAGCAAAATGTGGTAAGGTAGCATACCGTTTGCAGTTGTCTGAACAGTTGTCAGCGGTACACAATGTATTTCATGTGTCACAACTCAAGAAGTGTCTTCGACCACCTGACAAAATTATTGATGTGGAAGGGATTGAACTTGAGCCTGATCTAACTTATTCGAGTATCCTATCAGGGTTCTAGATCAGAAAGATCGTGTCACCCGAAACAGAACAATCAAGTGGTACAAGATACAGTGGGAACGTCACTCAGAAGAAGAAACTACTTGGGAGTCTGAGGATTATCTGTCAGAAAATTTTCCGGAGTTCTATGCTTCTATCTAAGTTATAATTCCCTCTATGAATTGTAACGGTCTAGTGTGAGTTGTAAAAACCCCTTTCCTTATGTACTTGTTCGAGATGTGTTGCTTGACACATTTCCTTTTCCATTACCTAACCCAAGGCCTTAAATCTCGGGGCGAGATTTCTTTAAGGGGGAAGGCTGTAACATCTCTGATGTTATAGTAACTAAAACCTGACATGTCATCATCATTATCATCGCAAAGCATTCATGTTAGGTCAACTTTGATGTGCATCAACTAAAATAAGTTTATATTCTAGGTTGATTGTGCTCCTGAGATGATGCTTGTTATTGCTTTTGATAGCCTAGAGGTGTGACGCTAGAATCAAACTCGATTTCGTTTCAAAAACCCTGATTTCCAACAAACTCCGATTTACCCCCTTTTCCCTAATTCAAAATCTACAAAGAATTTGGGGTTGGTCCAAAAAGCAAGATTGTAGGGCTTGATGAGACCTACAATGTTGGTGAACAAAGTTTTTCAAGTTTTCAAAAAGAATTTCAAACAAATTTGAAAATACGGTTTTAAGCAATTGTTCCCCTTTGAATTTCAAATCATAATTCAAAAACTATGCATATTTTGGAAAAACTCTTTTTGGAGAAAATGTGTAGTTTGAAAAGTTGAGTATTCCATAGTTTTGGAGTTTTTCAAGTTCTTTAGAAAAATCCAAAGTAATTTCAAATATTTCATTCTAGGGTTTTTGTCCCCTTTTCAAAATTTGATTCAAATTCAATTTTCCTTGCAAAATTTGAAAATGGTCCAGTTGGGAAAGTTGTAGATCTTGAAAAATTAGGCCAAGGTTGTTTTTGGAATTTTTCGAGCTCAGTTCAATATTTGGGAGTAATTTGCAAAATTCTAAAAAAATCCCCCTGCTGACGTCATCCTCATCAATTCCCCTCTCTGTTCCTCGTCATCGCCGTGTCCATGGCCGCCCATGCCGGCTTGCCGGCCGTCGCCAGCGCACGCCCGTCGCCTGAAGCTTCCTCGGCCGCGTGTCGTCCGCCCGTGCATCGTCCTTGAGCTATAAAACGGCCGGCCAAGCGCCGTTTCTCTTCTTCCTCCCCTGTTCTCTCTCGCCGCCCGCCATTGCCGAGCCCGAGCTCCACCGTCCGGCCAAATTCGCCGTCTCCACTCACTGCTCGCCTCCATCTTCACCGCCCGTGTCTCCGTCTTGTTCTTGCGCGTCCATAGAGCCCTCAATCGCCGCCCCGCATCGCCAGAGCGCCCGCGCGCCGTCATCTTCCTCGCGACCGGTCGCCGAGCCGCCGCGACATCGCCGCCGCCGTTCGCCGCCGTCTGTGGTCATTTTCCAAATTGCTTCCACCGTCGTGCTCCACATCGTCCCAGGCTCACGGTGCTCCCCTTGATTCGTTGTTTGGACCGCAGGTTGTCCCGGGACGCGAGCCTTGCCACTGGCGCATGCCGTCGGAGCGCGTCCGCCATAGCCGCCTCACCGACGGGCTCCTATCTCCGCCCGCGCAACCGCCTCATCTTCGAGCGCCTTATCTCCGCGGTGAGCTCCTGCCCCTATCCGTGCTATTGGAAGAGCCGGAGACGCCTTGTAGCCGCCTGTGCCCGAGCTCGCCGGAGCTCTGCTTGTCGCCGCCGCCGCGCACAACTTCCACCGCTCTGGGTGCCGCTTAGGTTCGCGCGAGTGCGTAGTAGCGTCCGCTAGATCGCGTAGTCGAGTTTGCTCGCGCTATCGACGCCGGAGCTGCTCCGGTGACCTCTGCAGCCTCGCCGCCGCGCCGCCTTGCCGCCATGCTCGCCGGCGAGCTTGCTACTCATGCTCCGCCGCCGCGTTAGCTCCCCCATGGATGCGCTGTGCCACGTAGGCCGTGTAGATGCCCTTGCCGCCGCCGGAGACCTCGCCGCCGGCGAGGAATCGCCGGCCGAGTCGCTGCCGTCGTCGGCCGGGCCAGGTTGGGCCGAGTTGGGCCGGCCTGCTTGTCCTATTGGGCCAATTTCGCCACAGTGTCGGGCCGGTCTCTGCACAGTGCTGGGCTGAGTCGGGCCAGATTCGGCCCAAGCAGTCCTTTTTCTTTTTCTTTGATTTTTATTCTTTTCTAGAATTTGTGAATAGTGCTGATATTAGTTTATTTTGTAACTAATTATTGGTAGCTCCAAAAATAGTGAAAATTTTTGTGGGTGTTCCTTATGTTGAGCTTGATCTAGGAAAATTTTGAAATGCCAATTTTGAGTAGTTTGCTATGTTCAAAAATTAGCCCTTTTAATTAAAAAATGAGTCTTCCATGATTTTTAGTTATTTATTTATTGCTCCAAAAATCATGAAAATTATTTTGTAGCCTTCTCAAGTCATGAGGAGCTTAAGTTTAATTTTTGAGATTTATTTGACAACTTTTTATTTTGTCATTATTTTATGCTTAGTTATTTAATAGATTTTTATTTACTTGCTTAGCTTTAATGACTTTGGAGTTGAGTGTTGACCCTAGGTCATTAGCCTTAATGACCTTCGGCACTTTAATTAATTGATTGCACTTGTCTTTAATCTTGTTAGCATCCATCGAGCATCATATTTATATTCAATCATGTTGAAGCATTTTATTTATCACGTGTAGTCCCCGTGGTCGAGGAGAGTCCTGTCGATCTTGTTTCTGGGAAGTTGTTGTCGAGTCAACTCAAATTCCTGAAGAAGTCAATCCATCTTTGGTGATTGGTCATCTCCCAGATACGTCGTTGAAGAACGTCTACACCGACTTTCGAGGCAAGCCCCGGATCCATTAACCAATTCCTTGAGTTTGCAAAAGTTTTATCACTTGAGTATGTATTGTTGCATTAAGTGATAGGCGTTGAGTGATAACCTACTTGACGCATTGACTTCCTTGATTATTCCAACATCATCCTTGAAACCGTTTTGATTGAAAAATACGTAACGATGCTTAGCCTTGCTAATTTAGTTCGGATTGCGAAAATGTTTTCAAAAGGATGTGCTTACCCTGTCGGTAAGTTTAATTTTACTTCGCAATGAAATCGTTGATCAGACTATTGGGTTTCATCGAATGACGTCTCGATGTAATCCTTTGGTCTGGATCTGTTACATCTTTTAATGAAGTTGAGACCGGTCGGGTAACTTGCATCGGGTTAGGGATGTAGTGTTTCCGATCGTGTCGATTAAGGACCGTATCGTTGTAGGGCCGCCTGTGGTTCGAGCCTTGCAACTAATCACATACTATGGTAAGCCTAAGACCCCAGCTATTCCATCATCAGAACGGATAACTGCGCACTGGGAGTGGAGAGATGGCGGGAATACGAGTTACCCTCGTAGGCTTGGTCCTGGATTTGAGGCGTACAGTATTCTCGGGTGGCGTAGACCCGGGTTGGTTTTGGAAGACCTGAGTGAAGGTTGATATATGCAAGATTTGGTTCTACATATATCGTGTGATTAGGGATCCCCAGCTGGGTATAATCGATTCGAATCGTCGTTGCTCCTCGGTTATGGAGACTCGATCACCCGACTCGCATCGTAGTAACGATGGAACTTGAAGGAATTTGATGGAAGGCTAAGAATGTGATCTCCGTGAATTATCTTGATGCGTAATCAAGCTAGATTAGGCTCACCTTAGATTCTAATGACTAATCCGGAAAGTAAAACTTGAGGTTGAAACTAGTTTAGTGCTTTTCGCAAAATATTTTGATTCTTTGCCAAGCCTTACCTTGTCCTATCGGCCTTCATTCCCGAGTCTTCTCCCTCTTTTTCGTCGGGTAAGTCTTGCGGAGTACTTTTGTACTCAGGGTTTGTTCTACCCTTGTTGCAGGTGTGCCCGTCAAGTGAGGACGTCGAGTAGTTTGTTTGGCTCCTGGGCAGAGCCCTACGTTTTGGTGAATCATAAAGTTAAGTAATGATATTCCACTACTATGGTTGTAATCAACATAACTTATTATTTGTAAAGTTTTATTTATAAATGATTTATAAACTTATGTTATCATAATACTTCCGCACCTTTACTCGATATATTTTATTTGTACAAAACTGTTGTAATACGCAATGTCTCTTATAATGATCGATCCAGTTCGAAAGATTCGTGGATGATTCGGGTTTCCCGAGGACACCCGACAGAGCTTGTTAAGTTGTGTGGAACACATGCATAGTAATCTGAGGTCTTTTAAGACAAGGATTAGTGCATGTGGGCCATATTACTTAGGAGGTTCTTGACTATTTTGCATTTACCACGCTCACTTCTAAGATAAGCACAACCACATGTTCATGAAAGCCCTATACTCTTTATCGACACGTTAATAAATACTTTCCCTCGGTTGAAGCATAAGTCGAATATACTTGGCCCAACCTCCTCCGGTTTGATCGACCCTCGAGTTTAAAGTTTGCACTTGGTGCCTTTAAATTTGAATGGGTATGTTGGCTTGGTGATGTACAAAACCAATATCACCATCATGAAGATGTGGCCCACCGTGACCAAAGATGAAAGCATTATGGGCATCGTTTGACTAGAAGTGATCGACATTGGACCGTGACCAAAGATGAAAGCATTGATGGCATCGACTAGAAGTGGGATGCACCCGAGCAGATGATAAAAAGAAGGGTTATCGGATAGTAAGAGAGAGTCATTTCTTGGCATAAGCACCCCGTAAGGCCAAGAAGAAGAAGGCTCAATCGAATCCCTAAAGAGAGCTCCAAGCAAGATGTTGAATATCTTGTGATTCCCGTAAATCACTATTCCTAGAGCTCTTCGCATCTAGCGTTCGCGGTACCAATCACGCCATCCCGTGATTGAGGGAAGAGGCCACGTTTTGAAAGTGTTCGGCCATCTATTTGATGGGGGGCAATCCTAGATTTAAATGGGAATCGTCCTCAAAGTCTCTTTTTCAATAAATTCCCTCGGATTGGAATCTCCCAAGATTGGGCCAAGAAAGAATGATCCAGGATGAGCAAGATTGGAGATCAAAATCTCATTCTTCATTTCCTTTAGAAGAAGTGAGCAGATGAATCAAGAACACATCCGGAAACCGATTCAAGAAAATTGCCGAATGGGTAGAAGCAAATAGGGTTACCTCTAGGAGCTCCTCTTGAGTTCTCGTTGCCATGATGGAAATCACCAACCACCATTTCCGAGGTTGAAGACTAACTATTCAAAGGTAGCTCGCCATTGAAGACATTGGTCTTGGTTGTGTACGATGCAAGAGGGCGAGTTATTGCTTATGCATCAAGACTCAGCGTCATGAAGAACATTATCCAACTCATGATCTAGAGTTAGCAAGCAGTTGTTCATGCCTTGAAGATTTGGCGTCATTGGAGCTGGGTAACACCCGTCATATCTATACGCCATCATAAGAGTTTGAAGTATATCTTCACTCAAGAAGAATTGAATATGAGGCAAAGAAGATGGTTAGAACTCGAAGATTATGATCTCGAGTGCATTACCATGGCGGTAAGGCAAATGTGGCGTGCCGATGCACTTAGTCGAAAAATTCATTGACCTAGGCGATATTTCTTTATGTCATGAGATAGAAAAAGTTGGGCATATCAATTTCGAAACAAAACCCTTTTATCTCGAAATTGAGGGGGCATGTGTTAACACGGAATTTGGTCGGGGATATGACAAGGTGGGCCTACAAAAAGCGAGTTACGTCAAAAGAGAGAGCGATTCGGCAAATGCATATGCGGTCGGCTAATTTCCGTATGTTCGGCAAATGATCAAGCGGTCGGTAACGGCTTCGTTTTGAAGGCGGAAGAAGGAAAGAGGAAGTGGGCTTACCCAAGACATCAAAGGGTAAGGAGTCGTGATAGTCAAGGACTCCGATTATGGTTAGAGTTAGCATATTTGTATCTTTCCAATTTTGTTTGGATAGTTCGTAAATGCTTAGGACTCATGTTCCGATCCGGGGTATAAATATAAACCCTCGACCATTGTAATAAGGGTTCCAAACCAATTCAATACAACCGGCTACGTGCCACCCTTCGAGTCCTTTAGTCGTGTCTTGTGTCGAGTTCTTCGAGAGGGCCAATCGATCCGTCGACCTCCGTAAGTCCGGCAACCTTGCTATCATGTCTAGTATCGTGCGGCGTAACAATTTAGATTATGATGCAAGTAGTCTCATCCGTTTTGCTTAGTATCGTGCGGCGGATTTAAGCTTAATGATGGGAAGTTTTTGCTTGTGCCTTGTATCGTGCGGCGGATTAAGACATGAGTAAAGATAGTTATCGGCTCTCTTAGATTTGGCAAGATCTAATAGATTCATTAAGTTATCATGTGTTGCATGTTCTATTTAATGTTTATTTATTTGCAACACTCTTTTGCCCAATCTAGATTGATGCTCTTTTCGGCTTTTTGGTCATAATCTCATGTTTATTCGATATCAAGTAGATCAATTTCATATAGCCGAATTAGATCGATCTAGATTGTCACGTGTTGTGGGTTCATTCACGTTAGATGTAGATAAGCCTTGACAGGACCGGGTACCGTGCGGCGATGCAGTCTTTGGGTTACTCTAGAGCTAGTCATCCGGTGGATTAGAGATCGGTTTAATCTGATAGGTTCCTTTTACATGTTACTTGTTTGTTCCTTCTTCATGGACCCCGATTCGGCAATCCTACCGATACGGTTATGCTTATACATGTAGCGAGTATTTATAGATCTGTTGGGTAATTACGTGCTTTTAGCTCTTTCTTGTTAGATTGTATCATGCGGTGGATTGATCGCGTAAGGGGTGGTGTAAATTCATAGCGAGCGGTATCATGCGGTGGATTAGCTTGCTTGGGTTTATGCTCGACGGGTTTATGAAGGCTAGACGTGCGGCGAGACTAGTTAGAGTAGCCTATGCATGTGTTGTTTAGTAGATTTATATTTATAAGTTACTTATCCTTAATTATTAGTGCTTGATGATGCTTTAAACCCGAAGACGTAGTTTGATATGCTTTGATGATTTAATCTTGTTCAAACATGTCTTCGTTTACACGCATTCGGCAGTTCAGCTTTATTCATGTCAGTCATATCATATTAGCCGAATGAATTGCAAACTTGTTGGCAGATAGCTTCTATAGCTATGTGTCGTCGTAAGTGGCTTCAGTTATGATCTTACCGTTTTATCCCTTGTCGACTTTCAGGTCAAATCGACTGGCACGCTTCCGGATTCAGACGCCCGGGCACCCGATTGAAGCTAGGCTTTCCGGCTTGCTGTGTGTGACACAGTGCGCCGCATTTTGTGTCAACACATCCATAACCTGTCCAATTGGAGAATTATCATATAAAAACCTACATAACACTATTCCATATCCATTGCAGTGATACTACTGTTTGGAGATCTAAAATCACAAACAGAAGTTACAGCAAGCATACTCGAAAGTTTGTATAAATCAAACATAAGATTCAGATACACTAACATGACTTCTCTTATATACCTGAAACCAAAGCTTTGTTCAGAATACTATATAACACATAGGGCTTTCTCATCAACATGCTAATTCAATAGATCAAACAAGGAATGCCACTACATCTGAAGCACACAACCATCGTAAAAGTAGGAGGCTGTCAGCGAGATAAGAAACTGAAACTACAGTTGCAGGATGCTGCAAACGTAAGACAACGAAGTCACCCAATGTCAAGCTTCACCCAGCAGTTCACTCCAAAGATATCCGCCTTCCTGCAAAGTCAAAGTAGAATATTAGCCACCACATAGATGACAAATCTTTTGTACACATTCCATAAAACTATAGCCAAAAAATACATCTGGGGAACAATAGAACCAAATCTAGTAGACACATTCAAAACAACATATCCATGCTATAGAGCAGGGCAACTCACAAAGATCCACATATCCATGCTATAGTTTCATTTGATGCATCAACATCAAATGAAACTATTATATGGATGAAAGATTGGTATGCTTCGTTGTGTCGGCCGGCCGGTCAACACATTACATTTATGCTGATGTATGGACCTGGTCCGAGCCCATGAGCATGTGGAGTAGTATATATACCAATAAACGCGTCATGCATGCATGCAACCGTACGTTGGTCCACACGATGTACTTTTACCGAATGCCTACCGTACGGTACGCGTGTCCTGCACTGTACCTTGGGCGGTCGTGTACGGTACATGTATATGATCTCTCGGTATTCTGCCGGAAAATAAATATATGTATAGTATAGGGATGTATATATGTATGCAGTTCGAGTTATACCCATCAAAATATCGCATTATTGTTAAGATAAATGTCTAACAACAAATACAAGTGATATCTGCATCTCTAAGCCAAATATTCTCAAGACTTAGGCTATCTATCTGTGATGATCAATCAAAGTTGAGAAATTCTATCCATAAAAAAAGTTGAGAAATTCTATAATCCAATCAGATCTTATTTTGAGGAAAAATCAGAGTCAAAGCATCGTCGTAGCATTTTTTTTTTTTTGAGGAAAGTCACTCTTTATTAGCTTAACATTGAATTACAAACACCATCAGGTGGCGACAAAAACCAGACATGTCTACCAAGAGACAAAGATACAGAGCTCCTGGCTAATCTATGCGCATCCATATTTGAACCCCTTCGTTCATGGACGAACTCCACATGGGCGAAGGTTGCTTTCGTTGTCTTGATCTCCTTTACAATTGGCCCGTATAGCCCCATTCCATCTCCATATATACTCTTCACAGCATTGATACAGTCACATGCCACCCTGACCTTATGCAGGAGCAAGTCCGAAGCCAGCGCCAAAGCCTCTCAGCAAGCTATCGTTTCAATTGCTTCCGGGCTGGTTATACCATCCATTACCAGAACTGATGCTCCCTGAAAAATTCCTGCTTCGTCTCTCGCCACTGCAGCTGCAGTTGAATGATCAGAGGCCTTAGCCATTGCTGCATCAACATTTATTTTCGCCAAGCCAGTTGGTGGGCGTAGCCATCCTGACGGCGATGACATGCCGCCCCCGCTGCTTCCCTGAACCGGCTTGATCATCGTGAGCTCTTCTAGATATCTTTCCACAAAGAAATGCGTGGTCAAGGGGCTTTGAAAAATATTCTCGTGAATCGCCCTTCGTCTCGCATGCCAAATCGCCCACAAGCGGGTCACAACCCGAACAATTGCCTCACTAGACAAAGCCTTCCAAACTGCTGCCAGCCATGCTTTGGCATTATCTTCAATGATCATACATAGCGCTCCGGTGATTTCATCTCGCTCCAGCGCCCAGACAGCCTTTGCCATGTGACACGTTAGAAGCGAATGCTTCCAGGAGTCCGGGTCGCCGCAAATACTACATCGGCTGTTGTCTGCCATGTTTCTACGATGCCGGACATCTTGCGTAGGGATGGATTGCCGAGCCAGCCGCCATAGGAAGATTCGCACCTTGGACGGCACCTGCACCTTCCAAAGAGCAGCCCACTCCTTCTCGTCTTCCCTAGTATTAGATCTCCCAGCCGCATTCTCCAGCCAATCTGATCTCCTCTCTCTCGTGTGCACCAACATTCTATAAGCTGATATCACTGTAAATATCCCCGACTTTTCATATTGCCACGCCCAAAAGTCACCTTGTGCCGAAGTGCATAGAGGAATACTCATGATCACTTCGGCATCCATTGGTAAGAAAAGGTCATTCACCAACTCTCTATCCCACCTCCGAAGAGATTGATCAATTATCTCACTGACCTTCTGAGGGGGGTCCTCTTTGACACAACATACCGGCCTCATTAGGCCGTTTCTCGGCAGCCAATTTGACGACCAAATATCAGTGTGCTCCCCTGTGCCAATCCTTCTGATCAAACCCCGAACTAGGGTATCTCTTCCCTCAATTATTGACCTCCAAGTGCGCGAAGGGTTTTGGCCAACTGCTGCTTCCAAAAACTCACCCTCCGCGAAATAAACCGCTTTAAGAATCCGAGCACTTAGAGTCCCCGGGTCCTGTAAAATTCTCCACGCCTGGCGCGCAAGAAGTGCTAAATTAAATAACTCCATATCTCGAAAACCGAGACCACCCATATACTTTGGCATTGTCATATCTTCCCATGCAACCCAACACGTCCGACGCTTCCCATCTTTACTTCCCCACCAAAAACTGCGCATCAAGCCGTCCACGTGTTGACAGAGGCCCCTTGGTAATTTAAAGCAAGACATAGAGTAAGTTGGAATAGCCTGCGCCACTGATTTAATAAGCATTTCTTTTCCTCCTGCCGATAGACACTTCTCCATCCAACCCTAAATCCTGCTCCATATCCTATCCTTAATATATTTAAACGCCCCATTTGCTGAGGTACCCACATCGGTTGGCATGCCCAAATACTTATCACTTAGCGCTTCAGTCTGTATATTCAGTAACACTTTGATCTCCTCCCTCACTTGGGATTTACACCCCTTTGCGAAGTGGATAGACGATTTTTCCATGTTCACCATTTGCCCAGAAGCTCGACAATATAGGTGAAGAGCATCCTTCACCTCCTCCGCATTCTCCCTATTTGCCTTGAAAAACAGCAGCTGTCATCTGCAAACAATAGGTGACTCACCATCGGAGCCGACGGCGCCACTTTTATGCCACTTAAGTTTGATGACTGAATTCTTGAATTTACCAGGCACAAAAGGCCCTCTCGCCGCTAACAAAAAAGATAGGGAGAAATTGGATCTCCTTGACGAATTCCCCGTGATGGTCTAAAACTTTCCAATCTTTCACCATTAAAGAGTACCGAAAAAGAGACCGACGTCACTAGCCTCATTACCATGTTCACCCATTTGCCACTGAAGCCCAGCTTGAGCATAATCCTGCAAAGGTATTCCCACTCAACGCGATCATATGCCTTCTTCATATCAAGTTTAACCGCACAACACCTGTTCTCCCGCGCCCTCTTCTTTTTCATAAAATGAAGACATTCATAGGCCGCCAGGATATTGTCTGTAATAGGTCTTCCCGGCACAAAGGCTGACTGCTCTTCCGATATAATTTCCGGTAAAATTATCTGCAACCTGTTAGCCACCGACTTTGAGGCTATTTTATAAATTACATTACACAAGCCGATAGGGCGAAACTGTCCCAACTCTTCGGTTTCTCCACTTTTGGAATCAAAACAACACAAGTATTGTTAATCAATGTAAGATCATCCTCTCCCTTCAAGACCGAAGGACAACATCACAAACCTCATCTCCACATAAATCCCAATGCCTCTGGAAGAAATGAGCTGGATAACCATCAGGACCAGGCGCCTTTGTCGGAAACATTTGAAACAGCGCCGCCTTTATCTCCTCCTTAGACAAAGGGGCATCTATAGTGGAGTTCATCTCCTCTGAAACTTTCCTAGGCACCGTTTCAAGGAGTCTCTCCATGTCCTCAGTACCTTCTGACCGATAGAGGTCTTTATAAAACCCCAAAGTTAGCTCAGCCATCTCTTCTTCGCTCTCTGTCACCTGCCCGTCAGGTTTTCTGAGTTTGGTAATCAAATTTCTTTTCCTCCGTTGGCTAGCCCGCAGGTGAAAGCAGCGGGTATTTTTATCTCCCTCTGAGAGCCATAAAATCCTCGATCTCTGCTTCCACATGATCTCCTCTCTATAATTTAGTTCCATGATTTTCTCCGCAATCTTGGATTCAACATACGTCGGACCAGCCCTCAACGGGTCTGACCGGAGCTCTTCTAGTTCAGCTCTTAAGCGCTTCAATTCCTTCCCCACATGGCCAAAGGAATTAGCACCCCATGCTCCGAGTTTACCAGCTACCGCTGTCAACTTCTCCACCATCTCCTTGAGAGTCCTTGCCTTTCCGCACTGCTGCCATGATTGAGTGAACATGGCTGCAAAATCCTCATGCCTCTCCCACATCATTTCATATTTAAAAGTTTCCGATTTTCTTCTCCTTTGCACCTGGGGATGGCGCCATTTCAGCAGGATTGGCCCGTGATCTGATGCCGCAGAGGTGAGATGTTCTAGCTCCGCCCAAGGGAACCGGGCGCACCACTCCGCTGTCGCCAACGCCCGATCAAGACGTGCTCGACACCAAGAGCCTCCCGCCACCTTCTTCTCATAGGTCCAGCTCCTGCCAATAAAGCCTAGATCTTGGAAGCCGCACACATCCACCATCTCGCGGAAGCCAGCTATCTGTGCTACGCTCCGCTCCTGGACGCTAATATGCTCTTCCCTATGGAGGACTTCGTTGAAGTCTCCAATGCACAACCATGGCAATTGACATATAGGCAAAATTGATTTAATCATGCCCCACGTCCTATGCCTCTCTCCCACCTGTGCTTCACCATAAACACGTGAGCCGCCATGCATCCTCCCCGCTCTCTGTGATGATTGCATCAATATGGTACTGAGAGTACGGTAAAATCTCCACTCTTGTATTGTTGTTCCAAAAAATACCCAGGCCACCACTGCGACCTGCACTACTAATAGCAAAAGAACAATCAAAGCCAAGAGTACTTTTTAACTTTTCTACCCTTGCTTTGTGAACTTGAGTTTCGAGTACACAAAGCACGGTCGGAGCAACTCGCCTCGTAAGATCACGAAGCTCTTTCACTGTCGCAGCGTTGCCCAAACCACGACAGTTCCAGCTCAGGCAACTCATTGTTCCCGGCGGATCTCCTTCTCGGAGTCCGCCACAGATTTGCCCATGCTGTTCTCCCCACTTGCTTCAAGCTTCTTCATTCTCTTTTTGTCCCTGGGACCATAGAAGAGATCTAGGTCCACTTGCCACACCTCCGCTACACAAGAAACTATCCCTTGTCCTTCAACAAAAGAGGTTGCCACCGCTGCCATCACAATCTCCTTCCCAGACAACAGAATCAGCAGCCAACCGCATACTCCTTTACACATCCTCCAGAGATCCAGAGCACCAGATGTGGAGGACCCAACCCTTACATACCTCACGAAGGCGCCGCATTTAGCACCGCCGCGACAGGAATGGAGTTTGGCCGCTGCCATCCACTTCACATTATCATGTTCTGTGAGGTCATCATTGTCCCGATCAGTAAGACGATCAGTCGCTTGCTCAAAGTCACCTTGCTCCATTGTCACCTCCAATTGAGATTGCACCACGCTCGTCTCATTGAAACGCTCTTGATGTTTATTCAGATACCGAGTGGTGCATTCTTTCAAGTCCACCTCATGGGCTTGAGCTTTGTTTGCTGCCTCTAGCTGGGTGTTGAGATTCCCAATCTGCATCTGTAACCCCTGAGCACGAGTTGAGTGCTGCATCATCACCGGCACCTTCACAGGAACTCGCAGGAACCCAAACAGGGACGCTGCACCAAGGCTGGGCAGTTGAACAGAGTCAACCCCGTGATCAGCCCGAGCGCACCGCACCTGAGGGGAACGCGCGAGGTCACTGAGATAAGGTCGAGATCCCTCGCACGCTCTCATGTTCAGGTTTTGGAGTGGAGCACACAGAAATGAAATTGGAAATTTCTGAACCGACCAAATGTAACGAAATTTGTTGTCCACGCATGGAACAAAATCATGCATTTGTACGCATGCTTTGAGCAGAAATACTAGCGAAATTTCAAACCACTCGTGCAGCGAAGCCAACGCAGCACGTCGCATTGTCAAAGAACACGAACTGGATCGAACAGAAGAAGAATCGTGCGAGCACCGAACCAACGAAGGGATCCGTGAGCTCACCTTGGAGCCGAGGATGACGGCGCCGCGGTGGAGGAAGAGGGTGAAGCGGCTGGTGAGGTTGAAGCTGCCGGTGAGCCACCGTCCGGGGGACACCTTGAGCCTGGCCCCTCGGTCATCCGGCGCGGTGAGGAGGCCCAACGGGTCCATGGAAAGGTGGCCGCCGCCGCCGCTCTCCATGGTCAGGGTGGTGACGAGGTCTTCCAGCGGCACCTTGAGGGCCGCACCGCACGGCCGGCGGAGGACGCAGGCGGCGCGAAGCTGTGACGACGGCGAGCAAGGCCGCGGGTGGGCGAGCAGGGCGGGCGCAGTCCGAGGGGCGCGGCGCAGCGGCGCGGAGTGGTGGAACAGGGCGGCGGCGCGGCTCTGAGCACGGAGGAGCGGCGGCGGCGCGAGTTAGGGCTAGGTCGGCGCTGCGCGGCGTACTGAATCGGGAAGAAGAGCGACGCAACGGCGGCGGCACGACGGAGGGGATGAACGAAACCCTAATCGCCTCGAGCCGCTTTCGCGCCGAGGAAGAAAGCCGCACACGGCGGAATAGGAGAGAAAGCGTCGTCGTAGCAGGAGGCGTTGGCAACGAACTGGACCGAATGCCCAATAGCGACAATGGGCTGTTCCATCCATGAATCAACAATCCGGCTCATTAAAAGAGAAGGCCATAAACACGTACGGCATCCCCTCAAAAAAAAAAAAACACGTACGGCCTGGCCCATTAAAATAGAAGAGAAGAGAACCGAAGAGAGTTGAGCTGAAAATCTCAGCTCATCACAGCTCGTCGATCGACTCTCTTCTCTGCATTCAGCAGCGCATTGCCGCCATTTTCGTCCCTCATCTTTCTTACCACCAGTAGTATACTATGTTCTGCCATTGCCGAGGAGAAACCTGGTTTCAGATTATTCCAGACGGCCGCAGAAAGCTGGGGGCCATATTCCTCATGCAAGCAAGCTCTCTAGATTTTCTAATCTCTAATCTAATCTGTCAAATCTTCTTCGAGGTATCTCTTTCTGTTTTTTTGTTTGATATAAGAAGATATGGAGATTGTGCCATAAAGTGACAACATAAATAAACTGAATTAATTTCCATAGCATCCTACTACCAGATAATGACAATTCTTTCCTCATTCTTTCCAAAAACACATTTTCCCCTCTCATTTTTCCCAAAAAAAAATAAAAATAAAATAAACATCATACTACTGTAGCCGGAGCATCGAACTTCCCTTTGCAATGAGGAGGAAGAGGGCGGCGTCGCTCTCGCCGGCACCAGCGTCGCCGTACGCAAGCGCAATGCGGCGCCTCCGCCTGCGCCTCCCTCTCCTCTTCCTCCTCCTCGCGATCGCCGCCGCCCTCTGCCTCCTCTCCTTGCCCTTCCGTCGTAAGCAACAAATCCCATGGTGGAAACATGGAGGATGCACACATGAGTGGGTGCACCAGCATCTTTGGCGTCGTTCCCCGCCGTCACTCCCCTGCGGTGCCGCACCCTCGGACGCGACGTTGGGGAGGTGGGTGGCGACTCCGGAGCCGGTGCCGGCGCCCCTCTACGACGCGTCGTGCCCGTTCCACCGGGGCTCCTACAACTGCCTCCGCAACGGCCGCCCGCCGCTGGCGCCGCTCTCCTGGGCGCCCGCGCGCTGCGCTGGCACCGGTGCCGGCGTCGTCCCGAGGATCGACCCCGCGGCGTTCCTCGCCGCCAGCAGGGGCCGCCGCGTCGGCCTCGTCGAGGACTCGCTGTCCGAGAACCTCGCCGTCGCGCTGCTATGCGCGCTCCGCGCCGCCGACCCCGGCGCGCGCAGGTGGAAGCGGCGCGGCGCCTGGCGCGGCGGCTACTTCCCCCGCCACGACGTCACCGTCGCCTTCCACCGCGCCGTGCTGCTCGCCAAGTACACGTCAGTCAGTCGGTCACTGCTCCTGGATGCTGCTGTTGCTTTTCTTCCTGCATTCTGGTTAAGATTTCAGTAACAGCAATCTTATTCGATGTCAACTAATGAACGATACAAAAGGTGGCAGCCAGTGGAGCAAATTCAGAAGGATGGGGTAAAAGGGATTTACAGAGTGGACGTTGACATCCCTGCTGATGAATGGATAAACGTCACCAAGTTCTATGATGTGCTCATTTTCAACACCGGGCACTGGTAAGATTGCTAGCTGTTCATAAACTTGCAGGAATTTTTTGTTTGTTTGGCCATAGTTTGTCCATGAGTGATAATGTTGGTATTGTGATGCTTCATGCTTGACACATTTGTCCATACATATATAATCAGGTGGGGGACATACAAATTCCCAAGAGAGACTCCCCTTGTGTTCTACAAAGATGGAAAGCCGATCGAGCCTCCACTGAGCATTCCTGACGGCCTGAAACTGGTCTTGAAAACCATGGCGTCTTACATCGACAGGGAGGTCCCGAGCACGACGCTGAAGCTATGGCGCACGCAGTCGCCGCGGCACTTCCATGGCGGCGAGTGGGATCACAGCGGGAGCTGCGTCACCGACAGGCTCCTCGAAGAGCATGAGGTACTACTACCATTCTGAATTCATGATTCCTGACTAACAGACTTCCTATCCATATCCTGCATTTGGAATCGAAATTGTGAAACTTTCTTGCAGCTGGACTCTTGGTTCGATCCGCGATTCGGTGGCGTGAACAAGGACGCGAGGACGGTGAACTCGGCGATCGAGGAAGCGCTGGCGGGGTCAGGGATCCGGCTGGTGAACCTGACGTACATGAGCGAGTTCAGAGCCGACGCGCATCCGGCGACGTGGCTGGGGAAGGAGGACGCAGTGGCCGTGTACGGGCAGGACTGCATGCACTGGTGCGTGCCCGGCGTGCCGGACACCTGGGTCGACATCTTGGCCGCGCAGATCTTGCATCACTTCAAGCAGCTGGGGAAACGATGATGCAAAGCTGTTGCTTTTCAGTGAACGAAGCTGTGATCACCCACCGGCTCGATCGATCTGCGCTGTCACTAGCTGCTTTGCGAATGTGGTTTCTTTTAAAACGTAAAAGAGGTCAAGGTGATAGACTGATAGCTAGGTGATAGATGAAGAAATATGATCGATTCTAGTGCTAGAGGGGAAAACGGTCGGGAGAGTCGTGAACCATTCTCGATCATATTTTTTCCCCCACTGGACAGGCTCAACTCGAACATACATGTACATTGTTTTCTTTGGTTGGATTCATCTGGCCTCGCTATACAGAGACTGTTTTGGTTACATGCATGTACAAGCAAATTCACAGACAAGATATACAAACAAACATGCTTATATATATGTCTAGATTATATATGTATATGCGGCAATATATAGTAGGCTGATTATGATGGAGCATTATTAACTGATGCGGCAAGATTAGATGCATCAGTTAACTAACTAACTAACTAACTAACTGAAGAATCTGCTGTTAACCCCAGCCCTGTAGAGCTGCATAGACTGAGGGCGGCCACGGGTAGAGAGCTTAATCTCAGTGTTTGCAGGGACGAAGAAAACATCGCCTTCCTTTGCCTGCTTCTTCCTCCCATCAGACGACGGCAGAGAATCTGCCTGGAGCTCACCTTCCCCGGTTACAACGATGAAGACAGATGGGCCTGGCACCATGGATATGGTAACAAGCTCGTCTGCAGGCACCAAGCAGCAATCCACCTCGAACTCATCAAATGGAGGGGTGTAGCGCCTCACGTGTGGCTGCACGGGAACGCCCTGCAAGATTTCCGGGAATGCCTGCATATATTCAGAGAATTTGTATGTAAACACAGAGCCAGGATATGTACACTTGCCAAATACATATATACATACATACGCAAACCCACCTGTTTGTATGTTAGCATTGAGCAAAGAGTCTGTATATCTTTGTATTTTGGAGTCAAACCAGCACGGACAACATTGTCCGAAGTGGCCATACATTCAACGCATTCCCCAGAGAGATAGGCATGCGGTTCATTTGCACCAATATAGAGTGCTTCACCAGGACTAAGTTTGACGTAATTAAAGAAGAGTGATGCTAGAACACCGACATCCTCTTGGTATTGTCTCTCCAGTGACAAAACCAGCTCTTCTTTATCTGTTAAGGTCCTAATCTGGGATGGATAGATAAAGAAATCGGTCATGAGGATCCCAAACATCAAAAGTGGATGTCTAGGGTTCCCGCGCCGCCGCCGCCGGTGATAGCCGGCCCGCCGATCTCCCGCGCCGCCTCCGCTTAGATCCACCCGCCCGCCGCTCCCTCGACCCGCCTCGGTACCCTCTGAAGGTCTGCTTGTCGTCGTAGGGCCCTGTCGCGAGGGCGGGGCCGGATCTGTCATGGCGGACAGGTCCCCTTCGGCCCGTCGCTGGTCGACGGCGGTTCAGGAGGCCCTGGATGCGGGCTCCCCTAGTCGTCTTCTGGAGGCCCTGGGCTCCGGCTCGGGTGGTGCCTCGGAGGCGGCGACCCCGGGTGGTCGTCTCCTGGAGGCCCCGGGCTCCGGCTTGGGTGGCGCCTCGGAGGCGGCGACCCCCGCCCGTCGTTCTTGGGCGGAGCTAGATGGAGCGGATCTGCCCCCTCCCCACGAATTCTTCGCCGATTCGCCTGGTCTGCTCGGGGAGGCCTCCGACCGCGAACTTGGGGGGCGTGTGGCCTTCACCGACTCGGACCTGTCAGATCCGGAGTCGGAGCAGCCCCCAACGCCGTAGGCAAGCGGGAAGGGGAAGCAGGTAGCTGAGCCGGTGCGCAAGAGGCGCCGGTTTCGCCACAGGAAGAGAAGGCCCGCCTGCGGTGGGTTCCTGGGGGACGCTCGCAGGGCCTACCGCTCCCCTCGCCGGGTCTGCCGCGCCCCCGTCCTGCCTCCGTCCTGAGCCACGATGTTCGGCCGCGGGCATCTCCGCCGCCGCCGCCACCGCCTCCGCCTCCGCCACCGCCTCCGTCGTCTTGTCGGCCTTCCTCTCCAGCGGCGCACCCACCCAAAGAGCTTGGGCGGCCGGACCCCGAGGGCTTCTTCTAGGTGCAGAGTCGTCGGGTTGGACGCTCGCGGTCTCCGCGCTCCCCGCGCTCTCCACGCTCCCCTTTCAAGGTTCCGGCCGACCCGGGAGGGGCTCGCCCCCGGTGCCGCACGGTGGCCATACGCGCGCGAGGTGTTCGTACCGGCGCCGCTACAATTGCCGGTGTGAGGGCCACCGGGCGGCGGGACTGCCCCCGCCGGGCGGCGGGGATCGCGGGGTCCAAGCGTCGTCGTTCCCCCCCAGCGGCGCTGGACGGACGCCGGGTCTTTAGGAGGCTTCCTGGGGGCGGCCGTAGCCGTGCTTCGGCTGACACGGCCTCGCCAACCTCGGCGTCTACGGGCCATTCGATGTCCGCCCCGCCACCGCCTCCACCTCCGCCGCCGCCTGGCGGGCGGCCGGCCCATCGTCAAGAACCGGCGCGGACGAACCGGCGCGCCCTCAAGAACCAGCGAGGCCTCAAACGCCACTGCCTCCACCACCACCGCCTCCGCCACCACCGCCCGCAGCGGCGGCGGCAACAACAGCAGCCCCCACGACGGTTGGGTGAGGGCTTGACCCGTCCGAGCTGCCGGAACCGGACCGCGAGCCGGCACGGCCCATGACGCCGCGAGCGTCGGCCGCGCGGGTGCCGTTCGTCGTGGTGCCAAGAACCAATGCCATCCAGGCGGCGGAGGACAGCCTTGGGCATGCTTTAACGGCATGGGTCGGTGGCTCGCGCCCCCCTGTGTCAGTCGCGGATGTGCAGGAGTACCTGCACCGGAGATTTGAGCTTCTGGACGATGAGTTTGATGTGAGGCACCACTACCCAGAAGACTTTGTCGTTTGTTTCCGACACGGCGCCGATCGGGAGAGGGTGCTGGAGTCCAGACTGAGTGGTGTGTGGCTACCCTTGGTGTGGCGCCCGTGGCGTCGTCAATCCTTGGGGCACGCCGGGAAGTTTAAATTCCGGGTTGTTGTTGCCTTGTCGCGGGTTCCTCTTCATGCTCGCAACTTGGAAGTAGCGCAGACTGTCCTCGGTCCTGCTTGCGCCGGCTCGGAGTTCTCCGAGTACAGGGACACCCCCCTCATCGATGACCGTGAGTTCTTTGTTGAAGCTTGGTGCTGGCACCCTTCTTTCATCCCTCCTGCGCAGGTCATTTTCATTCCGGAGCCCAGGTACCCCGGGGTGATAATCGACGATCACCTGCCGGGCCTCAGGTATTTGGTGCGCGCCCGCTTGGTGGCCTATCAGGACTGGTCCACGCCCCCTGCATCCCCGGGGGACAACGGTGGGATCGCCCTGGGAGAGGCGCAGGCAGGGCCGGGTGGACCGGTACATGGCGCCCCTGATCAACTCGCGGATGAGCCTGGAGATGGCGTGGTGGAGGATGGCCCTGCGCAGGGGCGGCATGTCGCGCCGGACCGCGGGGGCCGGAGGAGGGAGCAGGGTGGATGCTCCATCGTCGTGGGGGAGCTGCGCTGCCCCTTGCTTACCGACTCCACGCCGGCTCCCTCGCCCTTGGAAGATCGCTGGCTGATGTCGTCTCCGCCACGCACGCCGCGTACTCAACCGGTGTCGCCGCGCGTCACGCCGGCCGCACTCGGTGACGCGTCGGCCGGGTGGTGTTGCCCACCCCGTCGCCTTGGGTTTCTCGCCGCAAGTCCTCCTCGCCCCGGCTTCGTCGCGCGCTTCATCAACATCGCTCCGCAGCCTACCGCGGGGAGGGCGAGCGTGGTAACACCGCCCCAAACAGGCTTGATTGGTGGGTGAGTGTTGTCCGGGCATGAGCTCGCTCGGGGAACGTCCGCCGCAGCCACCCCCGCACCGCTCCCCGGACGCCGCAACGGATGAGGCTTCGGTGGAGCAGGAGTTGCTGCTGCAAGGGAACACGGCCTCGCCGTGGGAGGTGGGGCCGGACCCTCCGGTCACGGTGTCCTCTCTGTCCACGTTTCAGGGGGGCGACGTTGCGGCCCCGGTGGCCATGCTGTCTGTGCTTGAGGTGGCCGATGCCCCGGTGGCTTCTTCTTCCGAGGACGACGAGGCTCCACCTGCGTGTCCCGGGCTAGTGGGCGCCGCGCCCCATCTGCAGGCGGTGCCGGACGCCGCGCCTGGATCGGCCCTGCAAGTGATCGAGAGCGCGGTGTGTGTGCCCCTCAAGACGCCCATCCTCAAGGCGCCCAGGCTGCGTCGGGAGCGCACACCTTCTTCGGCCGGGGTGTTGCGAAGAAGTGGAAGGCTCGCGGCCAAGCCTAGGCAGGGGAACGTAGTGCGACAGGCGCAGGTGGTTTTACTCAAGAAAGCGGGTGCACCGGTGGTGGAAACGGCGCCGGACTCAGAATTGAAGAAGAAATTTCGGGGTGCTGTTTGTGGCGACATGCCTATAGAGAAGAAGAAGATCATGCATCGCCTACTCATGGGCCAGATCGACTTCTCTGCTGTGGAGCTTGAGCTCGACGGCCTCGATGAGGATGAGGCTTAGGCGTCGCTCTCTCCATCAAGAAGCCAATTAGTTATTTAATGTTAACGGGACCAAGATGCTTCATCTGGAACGTGCGCGGCCTAAATGACCGCGCGTCGTGACGTCGTCGGGGAGTTTATTTTGCATGAGAGGCCTTTGCTAGTCTGCCTCCAGGAGACTAAGCTTGCTGTAGTGTGTGCTTCTCTAGCTAATGAAACACTAGGCTCGGATTTTGACTATGTCTTCGTGCCGGCTATTGGCACAGCGGGGGGTGTCCTGCTGGGTTGGCGTCGTGGACGCGTGCTTGTAACGGACATCACCGTCGCCCGGTTCTCCATCTTTGCGAAGGTGGCGCTGGAGTTGCACAGGGGGAGCCACCTTCGGCTTTCCGTGGTTTACGGCCCGCGGCAAGAACAGGAGAAGGTGGAGTTTCGGAGGAGTTGCTCAACCGCGCGGTGGGAAGGTTGGCCCGTGGTGTTTGTGCGGGGATTTCAACATGATCCTACGCGCGAAGACAAGAACTACAGCAGGCTGGATAGGCGCGCCATGGCCAGGTTCAAGTCATTTGTCAACAGGGCGCGCTGGAGGAGGTTGCTCGCTGGAGCGCCGTTTCACTTGGTCCGTGGCACGGACACGCCAACGCCGGAGCGTGCGGGACAGGTCTTCGTCCGCGGACTCGGCTGTCACGCCCTCCCCAACCATCTCCTTAAGCCCCTGTCCTCGGGTGCTCGGACCTTGTCCCCTCGCTCCAGTTCGACGTTCTGTGAGGTGCCAAGCGGCGGTTCCGGTTTGAGTCGTTTTGGACCAAGCTGAAGGGCTTCAACGACGTGGTGAAGGCGGCTTGGGGCCCGACCCCGACCCCGACACATGCCGACCCTTGCCGCGTGTTAGATAAAAAATTCAGAAATGTGGCTAAGGAGCTAAGGCGCTGGAGCAACGCGAGTGGGAGAATTCGGGCTGCAGCTTGCGCGGCCGGGAGGCCATCTTGGCGTACGACCTGGCCATGGAGACTAGGCAGCTCTTGCCATGGGAGGCCGCCGAGCGCAGGTCCCTCAAGATGCGGGTGCTCGGCCTTGCTTCGTTTGCCAGGAGCGTGGCGCGTCAGCGGGCGCGCGTGCTCTATTTGTGAGAAGGTGACGCAAACACAAAGTTCTACCATCTCCAGGCATGTCACAGAAACCGCCGCGCGCGCATTGAGAGCCTCGACGTCAATGGAATGCAGCTCGTTGACGATCAGGACAAGGCTTCTGCCCTCTACGACTACTACAATAGTGTCATGGGTACAAACTTTGACCGCTCTAGACGCTTCGACCTGCACGCACTTGGTATCCCGGTGGAGGACCTCCATGATCTGGAACGCTTCTTCACGGAGGAAGAGGTTAGGGCCGTTATTCAACAATTGCCAAGTGACAAGGCGCCGGGGCCGGATGGCTTCACCGGGCTTTTCTATAAGCTGTGCTGGCACATCATCAGGGGGGATATCATGCATGCTATAAACGCGCTCAGGCACGGGACGCCGTGGAGCCTCCACCACCTGAACGAGGCGTACATGATTTTGCTAAGGAAAAAGGAGCACCCAACCGAGATCAGAGACTATAGACCTATCAGTTTGATCCACAGTTTTGGGAAATTGGTCACCAAGTGCTTGGCTGCTAGGTTGGCACCGATAATGCACCAGCTGCTGGTGCAACCGAATCGAGTGCATTCATTCGGGAGAAGCATACACGAAAATTTCAGATCGGTGCAATTAAACTGCAGGGCCTTGCACAAGGCACGTCGGGCTTGTGTACTGCTCAAGATTGACATTGCAAAGGCGTTTGACAGTGTGGCTTGGTGCTTCCTTCTGGAGGTCCTCAAGCATATGGGATTCCAGCGGAGGTGGCGGAACTGGGTGGCGATGGTGCTATCTTCTTCAAGCACCAGGATCCTGCTCAATGGTTCGCCGGGTCGTCGCATTTGCCATGCATGTGGCCTACGCCAGGGTGACCCTTTGTCTCCCTTGTTGTTCGTCTTGGCAATGGAGGTGCTAAACTGTTGCTTCAGCTGGGCGGAGGAGCAGGGACTCCTCTCGCCAATCCCGGCGCTTGAGGGGGCGCGAGTGAGCCTCTACGCTGATGATGTTGTCATTTTCGTCTCACCGATTGAGGCGGATCTGCAGGCGATCAAGGCAATCCTGCACCTGTTCGGCTTGGCTTCAGGGCTTTTCTCAAACCTGGACAAGAGTGTGGTCACCCCGATGCACTGTACTGAACTGGACTTACAGCGTGTCCAGGATGTCTTGGCGTGCCGTGTTGCGGAGTTCCCGGTGCGCTACTTGGGGATACCGCTCTCCGTGTTCAAACTCAAGCGAGCAGATGAGCAATCTTTGGTGGACAGGGTGGCGGCCCGTATACCTGCATGGAAGTGTAGCTTGCTGAATGTAGCGGGCCGCACAGAGCTGGCAAGGGCCACGTTGTCCGCTATTCCAGTGCATAAGGCCATTGCGCTGGTGCTCTCGCCGTGGGCAGTTGAGGCGATAGACAAGCTCCGGCGGGCCTTCATCTGGGCAGGCGGGACAGTGGTTGCTGGTGGCAAATGCAAGGTGGCTTGGCCCCTGGTTTGCCTACCCAAGGAGTTGGGCGGCTTGGGTATTTCGGATCTGCATCGTGTCGGTGTTGCCTTCAGAGCACGCTGGATTTGGCAGACGAGGCGGCGACAGGGGGCGCGCCTAGAACAACCGAGCGTAATGCGCTGGCTCTGGCAAGCGCGGCCATGAGAATCAATGTCGGCAATGGTGAATCAGTTTTCTTACGGACGGACCGTTGGCGGGACGGTGCTAGTATCCAGCATTTGGCGCCGACTGTTTTCGCTGCGGTCAGGCCGAGGAAGAGGAGAACTACGGTTGCCGAGGCCTTGCCGGGCTGCGCCTGGGCGGACCACATAGTCGGGGCAGCGTCCTTGCAGCTCATCGTCGAGGTTTGCCCTCTACGACGCCCTCGGCCGAGGTTCGGCTCCACGACCACCCCGATACGTTCTCTTGGACGCCTTCCGCGGACTCCGGTTACTCGGCCGCATCGGCTTATGGGGCCATGTTCTTCGGTGCAACCATTCCGCTTGGTGCAAGGCAAACTGGAAGACCGCTGCGCCGCCCAAGGTTCGCTTCTTCTTTTGGCTCGTCATGCATGGCCGCTGTTGGATGGCCGATCGGCGTTTTCGACATGGTCTACAGGACTCCAACACCCGCATCCTTTGTGACCAAGGGTGCGAGACGATCGATCACCCGCTGGTAGGCCGTGTTTATAGCAGGGAGGTTTGGCACCTTTGCTTTATCAAGCTAGGTTTGCTTGGCATCGTTGTCAGCCCCGACGACCAAGCGGTACTGTGGTGGCTTCACACTCGGAAGTTGGTACCGAAGCTCCTCAGAAAAGGATTCGACTCGCTTGTATTTCTAGTTTGCTGGAGACTGTGGAAGGAGCGCAACAGGAGAACTTTTGACGGAGTCTTCACCCAGGCTGACCGTCTGGCACTGGCGATCCAGGAGGAAGCGGAGCTCTGGTGCGTTGCGGGCAACCGCCGTCTCGCTTCGCTGCTACCTGGATGACTGTGTGCTTTCCTGTTCGGAAGCAAGTTGTTTAGCCATGTAGTACCTCGTGTTTTGAGAGGAGGGGTAAGGCTTTTTTCTTTCTTCCTCTTGGTAACTTTCGTTACCGGGGGGTTTGTGGTGTGCTTTGTACTCGGGGTTGGACTCTTCTCTGCTTAATGAAAAACGCGTCCAAGGGTGGGCGTGCTTGAGAAAAAAAAAAAAAGAAATCGGTCATGAGCCAAGAAGGAATCAAAGGCTGCTTCGCCATTGTTGCTCATCAATCAAAAAATTTTAAAAAGCAAAGACACGTGGAACATGCATGAGTGAACACGGATGGCAAACATATTTATTTTGGGAAAAAAAAGGGGCCTGTTTGTCTAGTTGCTTATCAGTTCAAGGACGTTTTCAACCATTATAAACTAAACTATGGATATAACTGATGTCATCATCACGACAAATTGAACTGTAGAATTATTGGTCCAGAAAAAAAAAAGTTCACCTTGCTCTCAATATTCAGGCGACTGATGAGTTTGGAAAGTGCTTCAGAAACCATGTCTTGACTTGCTGCCATTAGCTTAGCAAAAGCTGATTGCAAGCTGGATTTTACTTCTTCTTCATTACTACCCCCATCGTCATTCTCGTTGAAGCTCATCAGCTTTGCAGCATGCTCGTGCCCGATTAGTCCTTCAACTTCAGGCACAGTCCTCAGGACATCCCTGAGCTCCTTCATTCGTTGTATAAACCAGCAGGGGGAGAAGCAAATTATTAAGCACCATGATATGATTAATTGCGACGACGGGGTCGGATCAAAGCTAATAAGTGAGTGAGGCGTGTATATATATCTATATGACGATGGTCGTTTAATTACGTACCTGGATGGCCGCAAAGCCATAGAGCGCCCGGAAGTGGGTGATGGCGATGGCCATCTCGGGCTTGTGGTTGGCATCCTTGTAGAGGGAAGGCCGCAGCGCGTGCAGCGACTGGGCGAGTTTCTTGTCCGGGTGCGCCTGGATCGACAGCGCCTTCGCCACAGACAGCACCTGCGTGTGTACGCAACCGTACGTATCAGCAGCGTCGCCGGCCGGAGGACGACGGCTGAGAATGAACAAACGAATGAAGCATGCATATAACGTGCATGCGTGGCCGTGGCGTACGTGCGATCGACGTCGTGTACGTACCTTGAAGAGGAATGGGAGGTCGCCTCCCCAACGCGCGGCGACGGCGGGGCCGAGCGCGGCGTCGGGTCTCCGCGCGAGCCAGTCCCTGAGGAGGATGAGCTCGCCGCCGCCGCCGTCGTCGAGGAGGAGCGTGGAGGGGCCCGACGGGTGCGTGCCCATCCAGAGCTCGGCGTAGTGCTGGTCGGGGTCGGGGTCGGGGTCCTGGTGCTGCTGGTCGGCGACGGCGAGGCGCGCGACGAGGGAGGCAGCCCCGCGCCGGCCCCACTCGTAGTGCTGCACCGCGCAGCGCAGCCTCTGTGGCGGCGGCGGCGGGTCCTCCATTGGTTTGGCGGGGACAGGCGGCGGTTGGAGGGGCCGGGCAGACGGAGACGGCGGGGAGGGACGAGGAGGGATCAAGCTGTTTGGTGGCTGGCCGAGACGCACAAGGATTTGCATGCATTGCAAACAGACTCCCTCCCTCCCTCCCTCCTAAACGCGCGCGCGATCAACCAGCTGGGCGCAAGACTAATCCAAACCACACAAGTACATGACCTCGGCAGCACCTTCCGCCGCCGCCGACGCCTCGGTCAAGCCCACAACCTCGACCGCACCTTCCGCCGCCGCCTGCATCTCGCCCGCACCCGCAGCATCCGCTGCTGCCTGCGTCACGGCCGTGTCCACGCCTGCCATCGTCGTCGACGGGCCGGCCGTTCAGCGTCACAGCGTTGCTGCTATGAAATATACTTGAAATGAAATGATTAGTCAGCAGAAGGTTTCTATTGTGATGAAGATTCACGACAACGAAGTAGTGTAGTGAGGGGGAGGCTGGCCATGGCGGCCACATGACGCCGCAGACAATGCTGCAACATTTGGAGGAGAGGCTCTGCATCCCTTTGGAGACGCCGCTCATCATAGGGTGACCCAAGCTACGAAAGCCTAGAACCTCGGCTTCTGCTCAACCTCTTCGTCGAAGCGTGCAGATTGCTACCAGGCCGCGGGAGGTGAACTCAACTAAGAAGGCCCAGGTGGTGCTGTGAAGAAGCTTGGAGTGCCCCCTCCATCCCCGTCCGTGGGGGATGACACAGGGCGTTTGGCCAACTGCTCTCGGACGCCACCTATGCCAATCTTCATAAGCTAACGGGTGGTCACTTCGACCCGATCGCTTTCAACCTCAAAATGCTTGGCTTGGAGGATGAGTCGATGCAGGGATAGCGATTCGTTAAAGAACTAGTCGCATCATTTGTTTTATGTACCACGTGCGAGTTGGTGGGGTGTGTGTGTAGGGGTTTGGTAAGCTTCGCCTTACCGTATAAGAGATCTACTTCTGCTTAATGAAATACATGTTGTTGCATGCTTAAAAAAAAGTAGTGTAGTGTCTTATTTCATTCATTTCCGGAGGATTCATGGGGCTCCCCCTCCCAACCCCTAACCCGCCGATAGATCCACCCCCCACCAAGTTGCCTTTTGAGAAAATTGGTTGTGCACACCGTTGTAAGATGCAAAGTTTTATAATGTACCATCAAAAGATCACTTGTTTGCTTTATAGCACTGAAAGCTCATAACGTTATTGGTCTCTAGCACATCCTTTAACTTGCTAACGTTTTCGTCATTCTAGTTTCTTATGTTTGCGCTTCTATACTCCCCGCTCTTAAGGTGTTACGGAATTTGGGGGATTGATCAGAGCATCTCCAACAGTCTCCCAATTTACATCCTCAATGAGAAAAAGTATAATTTGAGGATTTTGAGAGCTCCAATAGTTCCCCATTCCCACCCCCAATGAGAGAAAAAATTCCTCAGACCCTCAAAACACACCCTCTAATCCCTCAAAGATGAGGGAAACCACCCTCCCCCCAATTATCTGGACCCCACAATAACTGCCACTTTCCTCACCTGAGCCATGGAGTTCCGGCCATGGAGCTCGCCGACGGTGGGTCGATGATGTCGCAGATCTCAGAGGTGGGTCGCGAGATGCTTGGCTATGTTGAGGCCGCGACTGGGCGAGCACTTCCGGATGTGGAGGTGGATGGGACCGGGGCAACCACCGGACGCGGAGGCAGACGGCTCCGGTAGCCGCCGTACACGGAGGCGGACGGCTCCGGTCCTCGCCGGACATGGAGGCAAACGGCTCCGGTCGCCGCCGCCCGCCGGACACGGAGGCGGACGGCTCCGGTCGCCGCCAGACGTGGAGACAGAAGGGGCTGGGGTAGTCGCCCGACGCGGAGGCGGATGGGGCCGAGGTCGTTTGCTGGACGCGGAGGAGGACGGGGCTAGGGTCGTCACCAAATGTGAAGGCTACCGGGGCTGGAGAGGATGAGGCCAAGGCTGGGGACGGCGGTGGTCGGAGCCGAGGTCCAGGTTCCGCGCGATGAAAGAAAACTGACGGGAGGGAAGGAGGGTGAAAGAAAATAAAATAAATAAATAACTGACAGGTGGGACCCATGTTTTGGGAGGCATTATTGGGAGACTGCCGTAGAACCTTTCCCCAATAACTTAAAAAGTAGTATTGGACTACCCCAATACTAACTTATTGGGGGCTTTGTATTGGGAGACTGTTGGAAGATGCTTTACGCCACCATTGATCTATGTTCATCAGGTTTGGCAGACCATTTCGTGTGTTATCTATCTATTCTATATATAACTAGCAGGTAAGCCCGCGGATGGTAATGTACACGATATGGCTTGGATGGAAATGATGATTCGAACATAATGTTGAGTTGTGTTGCAGAAGGGGCATGAAGAAGCAGCGATGCATGAATAGATTATAAGCTAAGTGTTCTAATGAGTAAGTTTAAGGACTGAAAACAATTAACTCAGCCGAATAATGTCAGTGCATATGGCTGCAAGTTTTCCAGTAGATTTGGAAGTTTTAGTAGAAGCAAAGCATATTTATACATGAGTGCTACAAAAGGAGCATACAATATTTGGTATATTTGATTACTTGTGGAAATGGAGATATAGCCTGCATAGAAGGTAGTACCATTCGCTTTACTGAGTACGACTGGCAGGCGTAGTTAACAGTGTGAGGATAGCGGCTGAAACAGTTGGGACTGTCAAAGGACTGACACCTGCAAAATATTAAATTCATTTAGAGGATAAATAAAGAATTCATGATTCACATGATAAAAATTGAAATGGCAATAGCCGCAGGTAACAGGTAACAACGGATTCTTGAGATATGACGCAACACATTCTTAGTGCAGTCAGTTTTCAGGAGATTCATTCACATGTGTAGGAAGACTGAACTAGATCATTGCATACACATTTGTGAAGTCAGATATAGCTAAATCAAATCCACATCTAGTATTTAATATTTTGACCGCTAAATTTCTACCCAATTGAACACATTACTCAAGCGAGATACAACTAAATGAAATCGACATGTAATATTTAAGATCTGAACTGGTGCACCATCTGAAATTCCTTTTACTCAAGCGAGGCACAACTAAACCAATTCCACATGTAATATTCAATATTTCAACCGGTGCACCATCTGAAATTCTTACCCAATTGGAAAGTAACAGGCTCTGAGAGGAGAATCATCGTAGGACGTATTAAAATGTAGCATGAAAAAGAGGAGCAAAGGGGTTGAGACGGTCAGGCGAGTTCCAGGGTCGTAGGGTGTTGGTAGTCCCGCGACATGGGGAAGGCCGACGACGGCGGCGGCGGCGGCTGTGGCGTGCAGGAGCCGCCTGCGGAAGCCTGGTCCGGGCGAGGCCAACGATTCAGGTTGTTTTTTTAGAGAAGTTGCATGATCACGTGAAAATGAAAATGAAAATTGGTTAGCGTGCGTGTTGGCGCTCCGGGCCGGAACGAAAAGGATTCCGGCTCTCCCTGGCTGGTGGGCCAGGGCCAGGCCCAGCGACCGAACCCGACCCAAGTTCCCAACTGGAACCCTCACCTTGCCCGTCCGTGTCGCCTTCGCCTCCTCCGCCGTCCGCCTCTCGCCGCCGCGGCCCCCAACCCTCTCGGGCTAGGCAAGTGGACCGGCCGCCCAGATCTTCCCGCTGGCGGCCGCGGCAATGGCTGCCCCGCACGACGAGGCCCCCGCGGCGTGGTCCGAGGAGGCGGCGCGCCGGGTCTGGGCCGGCGCCGTGCCGCTCCAGGTCCACCTCCACGACGCCGACGTCACCGCGCTGCCCCCGCCGCCGCCGTTCCTGGTACGCGCGCGTATGCCCGCCCTCCCTCCCCCCTACGGAGACCCGCGCCCTCCTCCTCAGCAGCCTTCTGCCCTGCCCTTCGCTTGCTATTTCGGCTGCTGCGAACTCGCTTTGTTCCCAGGATAGGAATTAGTAATTCTCCGTCGTGCTACTCAATTGCTGATTGCTTGTCTCGCTTAACTGTTACGTTAATTAAGATCACAGCTGCTCGGTTTATAGGCCACTACAGTAGTGCACAGGACAGCCCGTTTGTGCTCATCACATCAGAAAATTGAGATCCTGTTGTAGGATTTGCCAGTCTTTTGGTTGAACCCATCTATGCACAAGATACCCAACTACAGGTTGGAAAATCGTTGGCTTCACCAACGACTCTGTAATGCAAACCGAGCAAAACTTCATGCCAGCCTTACAAGCTAGTCTAGGTTAATTGATATATTGAAGTTGAATATGGTGGGTCGTCAATTTCTCGGGGCTCACAAGGTCTTCTCTACTCTATATCTGGAACCTACTTACCTACTCCTTCCATTTGTGTGAGGAGTTAAATTTAGCGGTACCGATCCCTGCAAAGTTTTATGCTGTTCCAGTGATAAGGTTTAGTATATAAGGTTAGTGTGCTCAGTCGCAGTTACAATTACAACACAGGAGAATTCATTAATACCTGTCTGAGCATGATTTCCAGTCTGATAGTCATGTGCACACTCTATATTTTTTTTTTAATTTCCTTGGCTTGTTTAGTTGGCATCTTATGTGCGCTCAAATGGTGTATGCTAGTATTTATACTATGGATGGAATTCACTGAAAATTCATCTATTTGCCCCTTCCTACCCTCGAGTACAACAAAAGTGCAAAGCTGCTATTCACCTTTTGTTGCTATGGAATGGCCTATACTTACCTTTACATGACTGTTCTTCGTGTTGAGAAATATTTGGAGTTTTGGCATACTCTGTTAGTCCTCCATAATATTATCTGTTTCATTTATGGATCTTTTTTTTTTTGTCTTGAACAGACTTTGGGGCCAAGAATTGGGTACTTGCCCCTCTTGATACCTGTTATAAAGGCTCATTTCAGCAACGCGCTCCCACCTGGTGTTGACACTGTTTGGTTTGAATATAAAGGGCTGCCTTTAAAATGGTAACATATGTTACTTTCTTCTTATAGTTTTGTTGGTCATTTACTCTGAGTCAAATAATGGAAGCACATGCTGTTGTTGAATACTCTTTAAAATTGCTGACTGCCTCTTTTTTATTCATTTTTGCACTCTTAGGTATGTGCCAATTGGTGTTCTTTTTGACCTTCTGTGTGCAGATCCAGAAAGACCATGGAATCTAATAGTAAGGCTGCATTTTTCACTTCTACTTTTATGTTCGATGTACTTTTATGTACCTGATTGTTCTGTAGTATGTTCTCTGTCATTTGTGGTTTGTTGATGTAATATACATATGCAAAGATGGATATAACTCCTTTCATAAACTATTTACATTAGGTTTCATATTTTTGTTTGCTTATAATTTATTACTTTGTTTTTATCTGTCTTGACTTTTTACTTAATTTTGGGCCATGCTCCTACAACTCTAGTTACTAGGTTAGCAATTCAGTTCAGTGAAGGGCCGGTTAGGTTGATCTGAAATAATGGAAACAATTTTCACCGCAAGATTTTTCACCTTGTATCCCTTGCTTTATAGAAGCACACAGACATCAGCATTTCAAAGATTTCTCATGTAGTGTAATATGGCTTAGGTCGCTAGGTTAGAAAGAGCATTTGTGGCGTTTATGACGCTTTATTACTTGAATGGGCAATATGGGAAAAAACAAACTTAAGGATTTTTTTTTCATATAGGGCAGTTTTCAGTTGGAGTCTGGAATTACGAGAATAATTTTTTTTTTTTTTTGCATTAGCAATGTTTCTACTACCACGTTGCCATTTTTCTTGTTCAGTTGTTATATAGTTGTATATTAACTCAACTTATTGTCAACTATAGGTCCATTTTAGGGGATATCCCTCAGAAACCTTGTCACCATGCGAGGGTGAAGATAGTGTGAAGTGGAGCTACATGAATTCCCTGAAAGAGGTTTGTTTTGAGAACCAAAATTACCACCAAGTCCCATCACAAAGGAACCAATAGTAATTTTGGTTCTTTCCCCCTCTCTTCAGGCCACCTTCATCATTACTGGGAACAGTAAGAGTGTGATGAATATGTCAAATGCTGATCAAGTCGCTCTGTGGGAATCTGTCATGAAAGGTACCCTCTAGAAACATCATCTCACTTTGACGAACATATCTCTGGCTGGTGAAATGTTCTGAAATGCATTTACGCCACATTTTAACCATTGCCGTGTTATTTGTTGTTAGGTAACTTAGATGGGTATAAAAATATCTCTGCTAGGCTTAAGGTTGGACCATTTGAAGATGATGGGTTAGTACGAACAGCCTCTGCAGAGCGGCAACGTCAACAAAATTCTGAGGAACCTGAATCTCCTGGATCTAGCAAACCGTGTATGCTCTTTTGCTCTGGGACACTTATATTGTCATTCTAGTTAAAAATCAATCTGGATTTATTTAGTTTTCATAGCTTCAATGCACTTTTCAAGTTATAATAGCATTAAGTGATGCCTATGTTATGATATACCCACATACCTTGCTGGCTCTGATCAATTAATCTATGGTTAGGCAGGGTCCCTGTTCGACTATATGTACGCAATGTTCAAGAAGACCTTGAGTATATAGAAGATGCAGTACCTGTTAAGGACTGGGAAGGCGTGTCCTACATAAATCGGCCATTTGAGATTCGCAAGGTTGAAGGTATGTGGTGCCACATAACTTTTATGCTTTTGTATGGCTACGCTAGTTGTTCCCTTACATGTAGTTCACTCTACGTCGCAGGTAGAAGCTACATCACCCTGGAACACGCATTGCAAACATTGCTTCCAGAGTTCTTCAGCTCAAAGCCTGCGGGAGCACTGGACTCAGCTGCAGACGGTTCAGATACCACCAACTCTTCAAGTTCTCAAGAGACAGAACAGGTTGTGGCAAGTCCACGAGAGGTAGCCAGTGCTGCCAAGAAAGCGAGGGTGAAGCTGGTAAGGGTGCAAGGCATCGAGCTGGACATGGACATCCCTTTCCTTTGGGTCGCCAATAACCTCAAGAACCCCGAATACTACCTCCACATTTGTGTATACGTCGGCACTAGGAAACAATAGGCTAAGAGTAGATGAAAAAAATTGTTAGATACTACGTGTAGGAGTGTGCTCCAGAAATCATTGGCTTTGTTCTTTGGTTATCATTACATGTGTCATCCTTTGTATATACAGATACAGATGCTGAAATTGTAACCCTTTTGGATGCACGGTGGTGGAAGGATTGAATTGGATGGTGAACCATTTTTTTCTATGTTTCCGACCGACATTGCAAATGGTATATCCTGCCTGGAGCAGAAATAGGATATTGTTGCATATATTCAATTTGGCATCTTGATCTCTGAGTGCACCAAACACATGAGGTTCTGAACCTTATGATTCTGAATTTCTGATGGTCGCTGTCTCTCACATGTCTTGGTGCCATCTCTTCCAGATCTAACATCGCAGATCAAATTCGTGGAGAAAACTAAACCAAGGTAATTTCCAGCTACATTTTTTCCCCAAAGATCACATTCCAGCTATATTAAGATAAACTATTTTTTTGAGATGATAAAAAGAACAAAAAGAATTATAATTAATAAAAGGAGATAAAAAAATAAAAATAGCGCTTCCTCCGCCGGTAACGGGCTGTCTCTTGCGACGTTCCCTTTTTTGGGTGGTTCATCATCCCGCCATCGCTCTGCCTTATAATAACCGACACCTTCTCCTTCCTCCGATCTCCGCGTCTCCCATCTCCCTCCTCTCTCCCAGATCCACCTCCCGGCGTCGGACGCGCATCTTGCTGTTGCAGCAATGGCGGACGAGAAGCTTGCCAAGCTGCGCGAAGCCACCGCCGGCCTCACGCAGATCAGGTCTGCTTGCACTCTTTCGCTCCAGATCATGGCCCCATAAAGCGAGATCAATTCTTTCTTCTCTGGCCTCTACCTTCCTGATGCACTGACTGGCTTCGTTGGTTTCTTGGCGGTGTCTGCAGCGATAATGAGAAGTCCGGCTTCCTCAGCCTCGTCGGCCGCTACCTCAGGTAAGTAGCTATAGCACCACTCATGATCATCTCATGACCAACAACTGCTCGTTGGAATGATGGAGAGAAATGTCGATCGATCTGACTGGGAGCGTTTGATCGTGTGCCGGTAAATCTGAAGCGGTGACGAGGAGCTCATCGAGTGGGCCAAGATCCACACGCCCACCGACGAGGTGGTGGTGCCATACGACACCCTGGAATCCGCACCTGAAGGTACCGTACTAACCATTGCAGCAGCCAGAGCCAGCCTGAATCACCTGCTGCTCTTCTTGCGTATTCCTGAATCTGATGCATGGCAATGTGAATGTGAATGCAGACATTGAGGCGACCAAGAAGCTGCTCGACAAGCTCGCCGTGCTCAAGCTCAACGGTGGCCTGGGGACGACCATGGGATGCACCGGACCCAAGTAAGCCGTGTCCAGATCTATCGGATCCAGTTCAAAATACAATGGACTGTAGAAACACACCTGCTTTTGGTTTAGTTTCAATTCAATGCCTGAATCAAGCTCTAGCATTTTGCTTCCATGTACATGTGGCTGCTGGTATCGTATCTGAATATTAGCACATCATGTTCATAGATCTCTCTCAGCAATGCTGTCTGGAACTACTAACGCTAATTGCATGCAGATCGGTCATCGAAGTGCGCAACGGATTCACTTTTCTCGACCTGATTGTCATCCAGATCGAGGTGGGTTAACTTAGAACATCACGACTGATTAAGGCAACGTTGTTCCTGCAAACTTCAGAGCACTCGATCTTCTTTCTGTCTTGTATGTATGGTGACAATTGGTTGCGCCATTTCTCTTACAGTCACTCAACAAGAAGTATGGCAGCAATGTGCCGCTGCTTCTGATGAACTCCTTCAACACCCATGAGGACACCTTGAAAGTAAATTCTATATTCATCACAAGTTCTTCCACTTCATATTGTCGGGGACTGAAAGCTAGCTAACAGTTATGCTTGTCCTGCAGATTGTTGAGAAATACACAAATTCAAGCATCGAAATCCACACATTCAACCAGGTACGCTATGGATTTTTTTTAATCTTAGTTTACCAATTTGACTCCAAAAATATGCTAAGCTGACAGTAAGAGCAATCATTATCATTACAGAGCCAGTACCCTCGTGTGGTAGCTGATGAGTTCTTGCCATGGCCAACCAAGGGAAAGACCGACAAGGATGGCTGGTAAGCCATCACTATATGTAATTCGACCAGAACATTCATGGCATGGACACTAGTAACAACTTCGAACATTTTTTGCCTTATATAAAATTTCAGGTACCCTCCTGGCCATGGTGATATCTTCCCATCACTGATGAACAGTGGAAAGCTCGATTTACTACTCTCACAGGTCTGCATTGATCTGGATATACCCTTAGCTCCCATTGTTGTTGATCCAGAGTTTTCATGCATTATTAACATAATAACATTGTTTTCTTTGTTGACCCTGTTGCAGGGAAAAGAGTACGTGTTCATTGCAAACTCAGATAACTTGGGTGCTATTGTTGACATGAGTATCCTTATGCAAATTAGCATTACCATTTACTTTTGCAAGTTTTCTGATTAATAAAGAGCATGCTACTTTGCAATGTACTTAACCATTGAATAGAGATACTGAACCATTTGATCCACAAGCAGAACGAATATTGCATGGAGGTATGTAGCTATCTTATGGAGCAAGATTACTTGGAGTTGGACAGTTGACTGATTAGGAGGTTCTACAACCACTTTTCAGGTCACCCCGAAAACTTTGGCTGATGTAAAAGGTGGCACACTGATCTCATATGAAGGAAGGGTTCAGGTGAACCTTTCTGTTTCCTTGTGCTACAGGAATGCATTGTCATTTTATGCTTTCCAGTCTGAAATCTAGTTTGATTTATTATTATTAGAAAGTGTTTATACAGCCCGTTTTCATTCCTTAACTTTTCTTTTTATCTTTTCACAAAAAAAAACTTTTATCATTGTTTACACTTCATTACTGTTTGATTGACAATAACCTTCTCTCTATATGCAGCTTCTGGAGATTGCACAAGTGCCTGATGCACATGTAAGTTCTAAGATAGCACTGGATATGCATTGGTAATAAGTATCATGGTCAAGTACTATATGATATTTTCTAAGATCATTGCTAAAACTTTCTGAACATAGGTGAATGAGTTCAAATCCATTGAGAAATTCAAGATATTCAACACCAACAATCTGTAAGGATCATATTTTTAATTTCATTTCTTCTAAATAAAATTGCTCATGTTACCTAATGCTACTACTGGTTTGGCAGGTGGGTGAACTTAAAGGCCATCAAACGTCTTGTTGAAGCTGATGCACTCAAGATGGAGATCATTCCAAATCCTAAGGTAAGAGTGAATGTTAGGAAACCCTGTTTCCATCTGGGCCACTTAATGAACTTAATAACAGGTATGGCTTTTTAAGAGAAAAATATAGTTATAATGGATAACATATAATTTCAGGAAGTTGATGGTGTGAAAGTTCTTCAGCTGGAAACAGCAGCGGGTGCAGCAATTAGGGTACTGTAAAGTACTATGTACATCGCCATTCTTTTATATGACTATATATAAATATAATAAATAAATATTTTATTGGACCAGTTCTTTGACCACGCCATTGGTATCAACGTTCCAAGGTCCCGGTTCCTACCAGTTAAGGCAACATCAGATTTGCAGCTAGTACAGGTTTGTATGCTATGCTGAATAGAATTGAGTATGCAATGCGCTCTCTAGCTGTCTAACTGGTTTTTTTTGGCCTTGTAGTCTGATCTATATACCTTGGTTGATGGCTTCGTTACACGTAATTCAGCTAGGACAAATCCATCAAATCCCTCAATCGAACTTGGTCCTGAGTTTAAGAAGGTCAGACTCTAGCATTTAATTCAAAAAAAAGAGATTCAAATGTCAACTTGTGAGATCCAATGCAGATAGGATGATCTTGTTTCTTCAAATATTGGCAGGTTGGTTGCTTCCTTGGTCGCTTCAAGTCAATCCCTAGCATTGTTGAGCTTGACAGCTTGAAGGTTTCTGGTGATGTTTGGTTTGGTTCTGGCATTGTACTGAAGGTATATCTTCCTAAGTTAGAGAACAGCTATAATATTCCTAAGTTTCAGAACACCTTCCTAAGTTCAGACTAGTTTCATGTATTTATTCGAAGACCACATGTATCATGCTAAAAAGTTGTAGAGAAAAATTATGGGAACAATTTGCAGATCCTTTTACCATGTTGTTTGTTATGACTACTTTATGAAGACACATATCTTACAGTACTAAATCTATGGGGTAATGCCACTTCTTCTCTGTAACTTTTAGGGGAAAGTGACCATCACAGCAAAACCTGGCGTCAAGCTAGAAATCCCAGATGGTGCAGTGATTGAAAACAAGGTATGTTTTCTCAAGAGGCACTACTGTTGATATATCAAGAATTTTGCAGTTTTAAAGCATAACATATACCTTAGTTGTGTTCCATTAGATGTTTATGTTATCTTCAGGATAATTTTGAAAAGGAAAGAGAACAATACTATAACTGCTACATGCTCACACTAGTTAGAAATCCTAGACAAGTAATTAAACCTCTTCTGGATATATAGGAAAAGGAATGTAAGGACAATTTTTGAAAAAAAAAAATGAAGAGAACAATACTAGAACTGTTGCATGCTCACACTAGTTAGAACTCCTAGACAACAATGTAAGGTTATCACAATTTCATGAGAAAGCAATCTGATAGCACAATTGATGTTTCTAACAACTTTTTATTCAGGATATCAATGGCCCTGAGGACCTTTAGATGAGAATCAGCAAGGAGGTTCACTTCACCAAGCGGCGGATCATTTTTCGTGTTTTCCCCTGTAATATTCAAACAGGCTCCATGATACTATGGAGAATATTCATTTCCCAATTTTGTTTCAATATAATCAAGAAACTTTACATGTATTTTACTTTGAGGGAAATATATTACACACTTTAGTTTTGCTTATTGTCCAAAAATAAATTTTTGTGCCTTGAACAAAAAAAAATCTTGTACCTGCAACTATCATCTCAGCATGCATCTAACCATAGGTTATTACAATTGCATATCTAATCAGCAAGGAGCTCAAATGTCAGTAAATTATGTAATCCGTTCCTCTGAAATTTGGCACACTCTCCATAAGTACATCAATGCTCCCTGGGTCCTCTGCAAATAGAAAAGGTCATTTTTCGGCAGGAGAAATGACTTCCAGTAGCTCTATATCCAGTTCAAAAGGAGCATCGGGCTGCAAAGGACCATGGAATCAAACAAAACTACTTCAGTACATGAATGTGCTTATCAATCTACTTGACCAATGGAATTTTAATAAATCAAAAGTACCGGTATCTCACTCATTCCCCTTTTCCCATATCCCAACTCTGGAGGGACAATTACTCTCCTCTGCATGACCAATAGCATATATATACATATCAGAGATGAAGTTAGTAACATATTAGAATACTAGAGGTAGAAAGGCTGAACTATTTGCCTTCGCTTATGCTAGTAGTCCTTCATACCTTTCCCCCTACTTTCATCCCCTCAGTTATCGTGTACATGGCTGCTGGAGGCTTTGGTGCCGCTTGTGCTGAGTATAACCCATTGGCATTGTCTGCAAAATCCCGCTTTCGTTCTTTCCCAGGAAGCGACCCAACAGTGAACTCATAAGGCTACTAGAAGAAGACACACAAACATCTCAATTCTCATTGTTCTAGAGCAGGAATATCAGAATTAACACACAAGAATCAGGTAAAGTTTGCCACATCACCTGGGCGATACTCCGGTTCCCTGCTAGGAGCTTTGATTCACGGCTTGACACCGCGGTGATGCCACGGTATATGCAGTCGAAATGAACCTTTAAGAGTTGAAAAGGTAAGCCATTACTTTCAGTTAAAAAGGAAGTGTGGTGGGCATTGGAAGCGTGAACAAGTAATAAGGTACCTGCACAGTTGAGCCCTTTTCAGCAATTGGCCCCTTCCCTTCAACAAGATCATAGTACTTCAGACCATCAGCTGCTCCCAGAATGTTATCAGATCAGACTACTCAGAACTCAAAACGGAATTTCGATCAAACAACACAGCAATATTCAGGAATGATATGGTGTTGCAGGCATAATAAAGTTAGGACAACGGCAGCATTTCTTTGCAGTAAAAAGATCTTAATCTTAACAGCAAAAGGCTGTAATCATCTGAAATTCAGTTGCAGATAAAGGTGCCAACGTTGCGTTCAAAAAAATAAAGTTGCCAACTTTAGCAAGAAACTGAGAGCAGATGCAGAAAGCAACAGCGCCAGGAAGCAGGCAGGCACACCGACGTACGTGCAGTGGCGTAGTCCTCCGGTGGCACTACAATGCGTCCCCTCCTGGCGGCGAGCGATGGCGGTGTCGGCGCGACGGCAGCCAACAATCCGGCGGAGAGGAGCTGCACGGCCGCTCGTCGCCGGGAGACGGCGCCAGGGAGGCAGCAGGGTGCGATGGTCTCCCTCGAAGGATGAGACGGGGCAGACGAAGGGAGCACGCGTCGGTGGAAGGTTCTAGAAGGCAGGGCAGAGGAAGCCATGGGAGCATAGAGTGGAGGGTCCGAAATGGCGCGCCCACAACGTCCGCTTCATCATCATATCCATAGGGAAAGCACAGGTGGAAAAGGTACCAGGAATATCCATTTCCCTCTTTTTTTTTTCTGAAACCAACTATTGTCGTTATTTTTTTTCTATATTGTTTTCGTATTATTCCATCAATTTTCTGTTTTCATTTCTTTATTTTCCAGGCCGTGCTGGACAGCTGGAGTAGCCCCAAAATTCCAATGTCTGGTGGTTGTTTGGTAACTCGTTATCTGTCATAGTCTGAGTGAAAACTTTAACTCTGTGTGTGTGTGTAGAAACAAATGAAACCTCTGCAATCTCTTGGGTTTGAAATACGAACAAATGAACAACTTAGACTGTACTCGGTCTATCTACAAAAGAATGCAACTCTAGCACAGCACTAAGTTATGTCATTTATCATGAAAGTATCGTTACATTTGTTATGAGATATACTTTTTATATATTTATATGGTGACATAAACATTAATATTTTTACCTATATATGTGGTTAAACATTTTTTTTTGAACGAAATATATTTGGTTGAACTTTAGCAACTTCATATAACTTTGTGACATCAATGTGTTCAAGAGAAAAAAAACTCGTAAAATCAATTCATGATGGCCAGAACATACATTGCAAGCAAAACGAGAGAAATCAGAAAAAAAAAAACTGAAACAAACATATATTCCACTCATAACACCATCATTATTCGTGATCGTGAACAAGGGTGGTTGACTCTATACAATTATACAGTTTTGCCAAACTCAGACGACTTGTTATCCTTGGGTGGTTGGGGTGCTGAAAACTCAGACAAATCCAATCCGCTACACAGCCTCTGCTCTAATTTCCTATATATAAGGATGCAATAGATTGGCCCAAAGATAATGTATCCCAGGTCAAAAACATATACACAAGCACTAGCTTTCTATATCAATATCACGGTTACTCATTGGCGTTGTTGGCATTGAACTTCTTGAGAGGCTCATGGTACGCTTTTTCTTTGGTGGCTCCCTGTCATCGACGAATGAAATGAATTTTCTGAGGCTGCGCTTTGATGTTGATGATCCTGCATCTATGGCGATTGCTGATCCCGGCTGTTCATGTCTCAGGTACTGGCGTAGCGTGATGCCAAAGTAAATGAGCAGTGCGAGCACACATGCTGCACCACAAATGAGGAACAGGCCCATGAAGCTCTCAAGTCGGAGCTGGTTCGAGTCCACAAACTCAGTGTTGTCAGTTGAGCAATCGCCTGTCTTGAGCCACTTGTCATGGATCCGCTGCAGTTCCCCATTCTCTGACAGTGTTAGGATTGCGGTGGACAGGTCTACTTGCAGAGGGGAATCCCTTGGAAATGCCTGATAGAGTGAGTTCTGTAAGAGCTATGTTTGAATTAATGAAATGAAGTTGCTACACTCTGGATTAGACTTCTGAAACACTAATCTTAGAGAATGTACCCTTTCTCTTAACAAAAACTATCTTAGAGTATACCATCAGCTATGTGGAACAGTAGATGGAACGCGTGTAATTAATGCTGTAACACTACTTTGATATCTCGAAGGAATTATGATGTGCATTTTTGTTTATATTTTTAAAATAGAATACATTTCAAAGCAACTTAAAGTTAGATGCACTTACAAAGCCCCATCCTCTACTGGTGAAATCTGAGCCAGCAACAGCAATCTTGCAGTAAGTTGATAAAAACAGCTCAACATAGGGGCGCTCATCAACAATGGCCATAACACCTCCTTTCTTAGGGCCTAGCTTCAGGTTTTCAGCATATTCTTCAGGAGAACCAAGAGCTCTTAGTCTCGACCTTGAGATGTTCAGTTCCTTGACCATGTATTCTTCGGCAAACGAACCAACTTGGAAACCAATAGGATAATCACTATCTTTCAGGTCATCAATTCCTCTTATAGAAGTATCAAGTTGTTGCACGGTCAGGATGGAAGTAAGACTTGCAGTATAGCTTGATTGAATGATCAATACAACAAATAGCCATATGATCAGAACACCACGTCCTAAGGTACTCATAGTGTTTTCTCCTGGTAATAAAGAAATCAGGGTAGAGGTGCCACATCAGTACAGAGGGTCAGTTACTCAGTTATACTAAAGGACAAAACTGGAAAGGCTAGTTTACTCACTATGTGCAAAAAATAATGTTGAAAAGCTGAACCTGCAGAGAGTAAGACACATCATAAGCATTAATTTAAGAGGAAAGACTCAAGCCATCAGACAAGAATTTAATAATAATACGTGGAGAAGTACTTTCACAGGCAAAACTAGAAAATAGAGGATAATATACCATATTATCACATGAAATAGATTATGAGTGCAGACATCTTTTCTTCAGACAATATTAAATTACAAGATTTAAATTCCTTGTTCACTCCTAGATGTTCCATTTGCACAAAATGTCAATGTTGAAAAACACAGTTTAAGGCTGCCAATTATGTGGAACATGTTGCATGGGAACAAATTGAAAAATTAACATCTATAATTGAAAAGAAGATGTATGTATAGTAAGTGCAAAAGATGCCATTCAGATCCTTACCAAACTATAGTTATTATTTGTTGCCGCGGCGAGCCACGAAATTCATCATTAATTCGATGCTCAAGAATCCAAATAACCACACCCACAACAAGAAAAGACAACCCTGTAACACACCACATCCCCAACGTAAATGGCTGCAAGAATGCCCAAGAACTTGTTATATGCTTTTTGATTGGAGCCAAGATAACCAGGCCTGACTCAATAAAGGGCTGGGTGAAATCAATAGTTTTAGTTCGGCTCATTGTTATTGCAATATCCCCTACTGCTGCATCAAAGTCCTGCAGGATAAAGTAACTATGATCATTATTATACATGCTGAAATGTGGAGGAGGAAAAAAAATGCATGTCCATACTTACATTGTCCACTACCATCTGTACAAGTTCATCATAATGAGGATTTTTAGTACCATTGCCGTAAGGTATAAACCTGTATGTAACTGGATAAGGAAGCAATGACAATGCTTGAGTGAAGACATCAATGCAATAGCCCTTCATTGACCCAGTAGCATTGTCTTGGCTAACAAACTCTTTAAAGCTAAATCTGTTAGGGACACCAATTTTCAACTCCTTAGCATTGGAAGGAAAGGCCCAGCCTCGAGGCTTCTGTGCAGTCTCTCCAGGCCAAATGACATCATAGAGTTGTTCAGTGGCAAGAGAAGTATTAGGAGGTTTCGAATATAGGTCCTCTGGAGGTACAGTTGATAGCAACCTTGTATAATTTGACCAAAAACCAATGGTCCGCATGCCATTCCCAATTATGCTTATGATGTCATAGGCAGGATGAATGAGTTCATACTGAGCATTAAATTTCACATGGCCAGATACCCCGGTGAAGTTGACATTTCTAATCTTATTCAGTAATTTGTTTCCCATGTCAAAAATACTCATGGCTTCAAGGTGAAGAGTTCCCCCGGTTTCATCACGCAACCTTGAGTCATTTGTAAAGGAAATCCTCCCACCATCATCAAAGAAGGCATCCAAGGCGTGAGCTACAGTCCACACACTATCATAAACATAAAGACCATAAGCACTGATGCGAAGATCACTGTGGTTGTATTTCTTGCTTAAGCTGCTCCACCTGGACACCAGATCACTCTTCATCTTTGACTTTGGGGTGTGTGGACGTACAGTCAGAACACCTTGCATGCCATTTATAGTTTCAGCAGGGACCGATGAATTAGCATCAAGATAAGCAGAAAGCCAATCAGTTGCAATCCATACATAGCCATTGCCCATCATGTTTAGTCCATTAGCAATTGACAGAAGCTTGAGTCCAGGTTCTGAACCAGTATGGAGGATAATAACACGAGACTCCATATTACTAACAGTAACCAATAGATTTATAAGCTCACTTCTTCTAGCATTGGAACGGAACCCAACCTTGTATGAAATTTTGCAGCACCTTGCAGTAAGTTCATCATCCAAAGCAGCAATGCCATTTCGACCATAATCATCATCAACATATATGGCAGTCACTATCTTCCATTGGTAGTAATCAACAACTGCCGCCACAGCTGCCATTTGGTAGAGATCGCTGGGCATAGTCCGCATGAAGAACGGGAACTGGATTGATGATAGAGTTGCATCCGACGCAAAGGACATCAAAGGAACTTGGAGCTCATTTGCGACATAAGAAATGATATGAGCAATAGGAGAGCATTGTGGGCCAATGATTGCAATAACATCGGTCTCCATGAACTGTAAAGCTGAAAAAAAAGGAATATTGTACCATCATCACAAGTCTAGAATGCAAGTATGCAGAATTGAAGAGTGAAATAAAAAAGACAATCGGTAATAAAGATGGTCTACCTTGAACCATGCCAAGGAAACCGTCATCACAATTTGTATCTTTCGTGTAAACTCGTAACATTGTTCCATTTAGAACTGTTGGATCTGAGTTGATATCATCCACTGCTGCGCGGATGGCAACATCTGAAACACCTCCAGTGGTGGAGCTCAACCGAAGAATAGACCCAATACTCACAACTGAAGGCCTTGCAGCTAAGCTTTTGTGGATCCCATTAGGGAAGAGAAACAGGGAGAGAACCAACAACATGAGAAAATATATCTTCATTTTGGCCCAAATGTTTCAGAGGTTGCTTTGAACTTATGCAGAAGTTGGCAAATTATCAATGAGTGTGAGAACCCTATCAAAAGAGAAACATAGAGCCACCTTAATAGGATGAACATGAATAAACGCACACAAGAATAAAGATATATGACGTTTATACTTGTAAATTGAAAAGAAAACAATAAGAAGGAGAGCAACAAATATAGACAGCAGCAAGCAAATATAGGAATAAGATCAACATAATGGACTGATCGCTTCAAAGAAAATAAACTTACACTAGACATAACAAGAATGAAAAAAAAAAACACTGATTTCAAATGTGGTACAAAATGTTTTGGTACGTATCAATCATGATATTCATTTCCATATTTCTAGAATGAAGAGGAAAAAAAAACCACAAAATGTAATCCCAATATTGACCATTGACCAATCCGCACCACATGAAGCTTAAATGGATCATGGATTCTCCTGGCAATCATCATCAAGAACCTAACTTTGCTCATATTGGCCTATCCCCCACCCATAATCCAGATGCAGTGGGTGGTCCATGAGTGAACAGCGACAGATAAAAGAGGTTGGCTGTCTTACTCAACCCACATATTCCATTTGGCACAGCCTTTCGCTATGAACGAAAAGAACAAAAGCTGGATATTCATACCTTGGCACTGTGCTATGTGCAAGGCATAAGAACCAATCAAGGTATCGATTCTATTCCAGACAACAAGAAAATTAAACAGGCATTCCACACTACTATAATGATGCAGTTGGGTATTGCCAAACACGCTTGCCACGAGGAGGTACGCTTCCATACGACTAGTACAGTAGTACGTTCCAACAAACTCGGAGGAGGAGGAGGAGGGGGGGGGGGGGGGGGGGGGGGGTGGGGGTGGCGGGGGGCGCTTCCTGAAAAAAGTGCAGCAACGCCTAGATTGTCAAGCAATCAGCTCCTCCATGCGGTTCGTGCCCGTTTTAGCAAGTGACGATCAGCAGGACGGACCTAATCGCAGATGCTGTGCCGAATTCCTCGCTCCAATCAAACCCGACAGCGTCAGGTACTAACAAATAACAAATGTTACTACTGCTAGGAGAAGCAAGTGCTAGCGGCCGCGAGAGGGCCGGATGTGCAGGAACTAGTCCAAGAAGACAACTTTTGTTCCGAATCACTGCTGAGAGCCCAGAAAACCGCCGGAAACGGCAGCCATTGGCATCGGCTCCAGGAACAGAAATGTTGAAGAAGATGTGTGCTAGTTCTGGAGCCGGAGGAACAGCATGAGGAGGGAGGGAGACTTACGGGTTGGCGCTGGTGCTCGTGCTCCAAGAAAGAGGAAATCTTGGTCGTCTCCGGAGGGGGCTTGACTCCACTCCTCGTCAAGAACCCGGGAGGTGGCGGCGGCGGCCTTCCCTGAAGCAGCTCATTTTCTCAGGTGAAATTATTTTGGAGGCGACAGAGAGGAGCTATATAGAGCAAGGCGACAGAGAGGAGCTATATAGAGCAAGAGGAGGGAGATGGAGATTGGAGAATGGCAGCAGGTGGGCCCCACACGGTGGACAAGACCAAATGATACCGGTGCGCGGTGTACCACGTCAGCCGTGAGCCTATATCATTAAACGAGAGTCTTACTACCCTGCACTTGCGGATTATTAGTAGGTGTGATTTGATCTGATGACAGTAGTGACCTTTATTCATCGACCACAACATGCTCTATGTTGACTTGGGTTAAGTGAGGACTTATAGTATTGACTAAATTATAGTTGTATGTTGTAGGTAGTTGGGTTTGTTGACTCTTGAGTTAAACTATTGTAGGCCCCCCTTTAAAGCGTGAATTTTTTTTTTGTTCATGTGTTTTTCTTAAGAAAAAGGAACTGAATCTAGTGAAATTACCATACAGTTCATGTGAAATTCCCGTGTTTGCTAATTAAGAGGGTTTCTTAACTTATGTCGTTAACATCTAAAGATTTACATATGGCTGCCACACAATATTTATATAGATACTGGATTTATTACAAGAATGCTTTCATTTTTTTTTTCTTCATTTCAAACGGTGTGCTACTTCCATCGGAGGTATTGTTGGTCAGGTTATGAAATTTTAAGATGATTAGTGAAGCTTCTGAGGCATAGAGAAGACGATGTGACACATACCACGTGCTAGCTATTGCGCCGTGTGCGGGCGGCCGGCGTACGTGTCACAACCGCAGTGGTGGATGCATGGCGACGAATAATCCAGCCCCGCCGACACGCTTCATCTGTTTTTTTTTTTTTTTTTTTTTTTTGACAAACGCTTCATCTGTTCATCATCGCAATGCAATTTGAGGTCAGTTTGCAGAGAGGGGGCAAGGTATCTTTATGCAACCTCTGCCTAAGCAATAGCACAGTATCCTACTAAGCCTAGTGGTCACAGTACAGTCTCTCACAGTAGTCGTCACAGACATTTCTTCACCATGGTCCATGCATCATCTTCTATCCATTGCTGCCGATGCCTGCAATAATCTTTGAGCCTTGGAGTGTTTGATTGGGCAAAGAAAGGAATACTAGATAGGAGTTACAGTACATGGATGTTTATCTTTCTCTGTTGTTGTTTTGCTACCACAGGCGCGTAGGCCCCCGTTGGAACATAATATGATTTATATATCAAGGAATCTTATAGGTTTGTGAACCCAAAAAAAAAAATTCTGACCCATATTAGGACAGAGAGTTGGTCATCTTGAAATCCTGTATACAATTCTTATGGAATGGCTCAATCTATAGGAAAATTTGAAGGAATTTTAACATGAGGTCCATCCATCCATCCATCCATCACAGTATAATTTTTGTTTTAAAAACAATAATTTTATTCAGCAAGTGACCCAAGACATCGTGAAGTCATGCATGTGTACATACGCAAGTGATCGATCACCCATTTTACTGTTATTAGCTAGAGTAGTTAACTTTACTTGTTGTGTTGAGTGTCAAGTATGAAAGGGACAAGTATGCATGCATGGATCTCTTGGTGACAATAAGTAAAGCTATATATTTGTGGGAGACAAGTTTTGTGCTGAGAGCAATTAGGAAGGAACCAAGAACTAGCTAGCTAGTCTGAACTCTCTCCGTTTTTAAAAGAATGTGAATCTCGCTTCTCAAGTCAAAATCAATCTTCAATTCATCCAGATTTATAGGAAAAAATCAATATTTATCTCTATAAATACATTTACAAAAACATATTTTTTATTAATCTAGTGATACTTATTATATATCATAAATATGAGTATTACATTTTTTATTTAATTAAACATAGGATTTTTTTTTTTCACTGTTCAGAAAATATATATACATACAAGGAAACAGTGCAAATAAACGTGCACCACGTGAGCTGATATGAATATGATACATCACTGTCACTCAAGTCTACCTCGTTGAAGACTGTCCACTACCTGTAGTGTGTTGTGCGTACGTCTCTCTTGATGATCTCATCTGTCCATACACAGCAATTGACCAGCAGGTCGTCATCCAATTCCTTCACCTTTTTCTGCATCACTACTACTCTGTCTTCTATGCATGCTACTACCAACTGTATATATGTATATGTACTCTCCAATTTCCATTTCATATACATTTTTTTAGCTTGGGATGACAGTAATTTTGATAATAATCAATCGAAACATATTCATATTCTCTGACGTAGACTGTCGCTTTATTTGCAATTGATGCAAATAAATGCATACCTTTTTCTTGTGCTTCATCGGCAAGACAACAATTAATGCAAATAATATGCATTTTTTTTCTTATGCTTCATCGTCGGCATGGAAGACAAGCCACCAAAGTATTTAGTTAGTTAGCATTTTAATCATAGCTCATAGCATCTTGTTGCTAATATACGTACTTTTACAAAAGAATGTAAAGTGGAATTATTCTGGACGGCCTGTACAAACGTACATAGCCAATCTCTTACAAGGTTTTCATCATAAATACTGACTGTCAAATAAAGCTTCAGATTTTTTTTTTTTAAAAAAAATGTGTTGTCAATACACTGCTAACGTTAATTTGGTCGGCCATGTATTATTATGTAGAAAAGGGCAAAGCAGCAGGCACCTTTTGGTCATTTGCGTATATATCCTCCTTGCCTCACCTTATTGGAACAACGACAAGACAGGCGATTGGATCTCGGTATTATTAACTAATTAATTAATCTCTATATATACCTTGCGTTCCCTAATAAGCAATAAACTGCATTACATATATTCCATGGACTAGTACTGAACACAATTATATAAGAGTGTTCATAGAATATATTTTCGTTCATAGTATATCTATTCAAGTCATAAACGATGTTTTTTTTTTGCGATTCAAGTCATAAAAGATGTTGAAACTATTTTTTATAAATTTATTAGACAACGTTAAGATAGTTTGATTTGAACCTTAATTAGCTAGAATTAGGTTCTTATGGAACGCATGCAAGGAGTATTAGGCAACACTCTCTTATATAAACAGTTAAACACACGTACTAATAAAGAACAAATAAAGATCACTGAAGAAATAAAACTGATCCTCAGTACGTAGCAATCTGTGAGCTGTCATCGAAATCAGAGACGAATATATATGTCCTTATTTTTTGCTTAAGGAACATGAAAAGACCAAATAAAGACGCTGTGGAGCATGTGAATTAGCGTGATGGATTAGCTAGCTAGCATGCATGCATCTGATGCTGCCTGCCTGCCTCAGAAATCAGCAGAATTCTCCATCTCGCTCTACGCGGTGTGGCCGGCTTTACAGACATCTAACCAGCCTATTTATATGCATGTGTGTGAGAAGAATATGAAGCCTAAACCTGTTTGCCACACACTCGCCCAGTTAATTAAGCTGCAAATGAAATGGAAACGCAGCTTGCTTGCTTCTTCTAGTTAGTTAACGCCGAACATTTTGACATACACGGCAAGAATATATATAATTATTGTTGCTTTAATTTGGTGCCTAGCTGTGATGGTGCGATATATGCGGATTTGATGCTTGGCTCGACGAATTTTAATAACTAACGTGCGTCATTGCCAAGAACATATACATTTCTATCTGTTCGGGAAAGAATGCAATTCTGCTATATATGTGTATTTATGAACACAGTTTTTTTTAACCCTCAAGGACATATGCACCTGTCCCTTGGATGTCCATGAGGTGCACCTATATCCCGATGATGACATTGGCGATATAGATGCTCGCAAGGGAAATTTTTAACCTTGGCGTTTATTTAGTTAAGGTCATGTTCGGCAGGTCGAAAAGCCGGCAGGTTTCGACAGATTCAATAGTGGTTTGTGAGAGAAAATCTGTCGAAATCTGCCGAAATCTACTGGCTTTTCACCGGCAGAACAGGACCTAAGTTTTCTAAACTCCAACCAATTTGTACAAGATTATAGAAAGAAAGTATTAATATTAATACTTACAACAAAAGATATGTTCGTATGAAAATATATTTCATGGTGTTTAATGACACTTATGGTATCACAGATATTAGTATTTTTTTATATATAAACTTGTGTACTCAAAAGGTATGACTCGATACTGTGTTAGAATTGAATTCTTTCAGGGACGGAGTATATGTTTTGGAAATGATACTGGCATACTAGCTCGTAATAATTGGGTGAGCCTGGCTGATTTGAGCTTAATTTGATCATGTACTAAAGTTATTTATTTAGGCCTTGTTTGGCTACACTCTAGTTCGTCCTAATCCACATGTGGAGTGTACCAGAAAACTAGTTAACTTTTCACTCCAATTTACCCTAATACATGTGGATTGAAGTGTAGTGAAACGAGCACTTATGCATATAGCCGTAATGCAAATGGATGGGTTATATTGGTCAAAAGACTAAATTAGATTAACCACGAGCCCCGTGCATGTCACTAAACAATCACAGATTTACTAAGGGTGCGGAATTCAGTAGATTGTGTGCAGGAGAAGGAAAGAAGTGCAGTCTAGCATTTTGTTCAAGACCCAGCTTGTCATTATATTGGTGCCACACGTACGGGAATGGGATTTGGGAAGGCAGGGTCAAACCACGCAAGGCATAAATATGGCTTTCGGCCGTGGCTTTCATGGAGAGGAGAATCAGATACTCTGGAACTGTAGCAGCAGGCTACAGTCTACTTTATTATTTGCATGGAACTTTTACCGTTTGGGTTTGGTCGCTATTGCTACTTCTAATAGGCCCAGGCAAAAGTTGGCCAAGGTTTGGCAGTTTTGCACCGTTTGGACTTGGAGGCTGGAGCAAGATATTCTCCTGGGGGCCTTTGTTTTTTGAAAGGGATCGTGGGGGCTTTTCACCTTTCCCATGTCCACCATTAAAAAAAAAAACAAAAGGTAATAACAACTTCGGCGACGACCGAGCTGCTGTGAAATGACATCCCTATGAAATTTATTTGCCTCCCAAGCAGATGGAAGAACTGGTTGTTGGTTAACCATGGTGCAAGGGTACCAAAACAAATTTATCATGCATGTGGTGGACAAATAAGTCGGAGTTCTTGTGAAATCTTGACACAACCAAAGATGATAGGTCAGGACACCACTTTTCAGACAAAAATAAAAAGAAAACCAGCAAAGCAAAATGATGATGCGAATTCATCTTGGCTTATTCTTACTGTTGATTTGTTTTCTGTTTTTGTTTTTTGAGAGAGAAAATATTCTTGTTCTTCTTCGATCTGCACCTCATATTGCACTTTGTTGTCTTTGGAACAACATGAGTCCAACTAGCTTTCTTGCATTGTCTTTAGAGCTAGCATCATCTGGCTCTTCTTCTGCACTACGATTCAATTCCTCAGCTTATTCGTCAAACTCCAGCAGCTAGAAACAATGAAAAAATGACAATTTTCCTTTTTGAGGAAACCTGCAGCGACCAAGTGGTTGCCTGAACTACATCTAATTTGTTTTCCTATAATAGAACTTGGATCAAATTGAGATACCAGAGTGATTCAACTTCATGAGTCAGGACAATATGATTTAAATTTAAGTTCGTCCCAGTATCTCAAATTCTTTCTGGGTAAGCCTATTCTGCCTCTTTTTTTGTTTTTGAGCAACAGCCCACTCTGCCTCATGAGTTCGACACCCCCATGGTAAGGTACCATGGACCATCAGCCCATTCTGGGTTTCCTACCATCATCCTTCATACAGGAACAATTTGCCCCAAGTAAAAGCCTAATGAGTCATGACTACTGTGTGCTAAAATCACTCTTCATGCCCATGCTGTAAGATTTGAGGTGTTTGCCCCAGCTGATTCAAGCTATAAAATCCCTAATGAAATTCTTTCCTGCAAAAAAAAGGCAAAGCAAAAATAATGTCTGGCATGAATGGGTCAGCCCAATCAGTGTCTTCATTGTTTTGAAACAATCTAGCAGACTAGCAAGGTTCCCTACGAAGATGAAGAAGAAGAAGAGGTGTTATCCCCAATGACAGTTCTTATCTGAAGCAGTTAGTGTTGAAGTTTTTAATCGAATAATCATTAAGGCCAACGGTGGAGGAAATATCTAACGATAGAACATACCCAATCCAATTTTATCCAATTTGTTTCCCATTTACAGTCATAATCCAGAAGCTGAGTGTCTTGTTCAGAGCTATTCACACGGAAACCCACAAAGTCCAGCAAGCAAAACTTGGGAGCTACGACAGCATAAAGGATACCAAGTTCCTAAGAAAAATCCTGCAGTAATGCAATAGCAAGTTGTCATGGTTCTGATGTCTTTCATCTCATAACTCAACTCCCAAATCTTCCACATGATTGACAGAATCAATTTCTCCTGAAAACCAACTTAGCAGAGGCAACTCCCAAAGATCTGGTCTGCAAAACCCAGAGGCGTAAATTCGTTTTATTTTTACACCTGGGATTACGAAGTCCAAAGGGGTCAACTAAGATTTTCAAGACATCAGCGAGGCAACTGGGATCCATACAGCGAGCCGTAGAAGAGGATAATCGAACAGTGATCAGAGCAATCTGCAGGCCGCAGCAAAACAAACACAGCACGAAACCAACTGGACTGAAGCAGACAGTAAGATTATCTATGAATCGAAATCCGCAGCCGCAGCAGAGAAATGAGAGATCTCGCCGCACGAACCACTAAGTTAAAATATCTTAAGTTTGACTAACTATATATCAAGGAACATCAATATTTTACGATATGAGACAAGTATTGTTACATTTGTCATAAGAAACACTTTTATACACATGAAACACTTTTATACACAATTATGTGGACTGGTGTCGAGACATTAATATTTTTAGGATTAAGTCCACATTTCACCCCTGAACTCTGTCCTTGGTCTAATTCTTACCCCGAACTGTGAAACCGTCTAACTTGTACCCCCATCTTTCAAACTGGTCCAATTTTTACCCCTGAGTCGGTTTCACGTGGGTTTGTACGCGGTTTTGGCCACGTTGGACGCTGGTTTAGGCCACGCTGGACTGAGAAAAAAAAAAGAGGCCCACGGCCCATTCTCTTGCGTCCGACCAAGAGAAACCCTATCCATTCCCGTTCCTGTCTGGCCGACTCGCGCAGTCCTCCGTCCGCCCGACCTCGTCGCGCGCGGGTCTTCGCCGTCGCCCAGGTCCGCCTCCGTCCACCCGACCGCGCCGCCGCTGCGGCTTCTCCCCACCGCGCCGCGCCGTCGCCCGGCTCCTCCCCGCTGCAACCTGTGGAGGGCAGGCCTATGTGGCCAAAATCTGAGAGAGAAAAGCCATTGCCACCAAAGTATGTAAGGATGCCTGGGAGGCCAAAGAATTGGACACAATAAAACTACTTGCAGCAGGAGGACTGGTTCTGGTGGCGCTTCTCAATCCAATAGAGCAAGTGGTAATGCTTCTCACTCCACTAGAGCAAGTGCTGGTGCATCACAACATGCAAGAGGAAGTGGTGCTGCATCACAGCCAGTTGGAGTAAGCCCAGTCCACTAGACCAAGTTGTAGTGCCAAAAGACATAGCTCTCAGCTATCTGTTCAAAGCAATGTAAGTACCCAAAAATCAGTAGCGCATGTCATCCTTCACGCATATTGTGATTACCGAATTTTTTCCTTGTCTATCTTTCAGATGGGAAAACGGCCCATGTGTTCATCGCCTAGAGTGGTGACAAAAGTGCAGCAAGGGGGTCACGCTAAGGTCACCCTACATGCCGATGCACCAGGGATGACAGGCAAATATTCAAAAGCAACCGTACAGCTTTCTGGTCCATCTAGCTCCAAGGTGGTTGTCTCGGCTACAGGAGCGATGAACAAAAAACGTGCAAGGGAATTAGCAACAAGTTCAAGCAAAGACAAGAGAGCCAAATCCTGAATTTGTGTGTCCAGAAACTCATTTATTTGTGTCGTTCGTGTGTCAGTAACATATATATTTGTGTGTCTCAAACTGAATGGTCTCTATATTTGTGAACAACTGAACTGAACAGACAATGGTGAATGGGCGGCCTCTGTTTTGGCCCATTTAGTGTCCAACGTGGCAAGCCATGCCACCTAAGCAGCCAAAACCATTCAAACCCACGTGAAACCGACTCAGGGGTAAAAATTGGACCAGTTTAAAAGATGGGGGTACAAGTTAGACGGTTTCACAGTTCGGGGTTAATTGCCAAGGACGAGTTGAGGGGTGAAATGTGGACTTAATCCATATTTTTATCTATATATTTGGTTAAACTTTAGCCACTTTATCCAACAATGCATCAAGAATTGTATTCTTTTGTGGACAAAGGTATTACCTTTTGAAATCAATTCATGGTGGCCAGAAGGTGCATCGCAAGCGTAACAAGAGAAATCTGAAAGAACAAATCAACTTAAACTAACATTTATTCCACTATGTTCAAGATCCTACATGATTCCCTATGCCAGTGGGTGTCCCGATTTGACATCTACCCTTACGGGAGGGTCGCGCCGACTGAGGCGATGCGGGAACCCTAGGCCCCTGGCCTCCCCGCCGCCGCCGCCTCCGGCGCCGGCGCCACTCCCCCTCCGCCTCCTCCCCTCCTCTCCTTGCTTCCCCTCCCGCATCCCCTCCTCTCTCGCACCCCAGTCCACACGGCCGCTCCTCCCTCGTCGGGCCGCCGCCGCCGGGGACGAGGGGCGCCCGCGCGGGCGCCGCGCCGCCCGATAGGGCTGGACCCAGCGGCCCACCGGCACCCTCGGCCGCCGCCGTGGCCTCTCCTCCCCATCGCGAGGGGCGCGGCCCCGGGGACTCGGCGGCGGCGCCCTGGGCCGCGGTGGCGCCGCCGCCTGGGCAACCGGCCGCGACGCGCGACCTCTCCATCGCCGCCCCGTCGGGGGAGCCTGCTGCCATGGTGGCGCCTCCTGCCGCCCCATCGGGGGAGCCTGCTACTGCGGTGGCGGCTCCTGCTGTGCTGGCGGCTTCCCCAGGCGCGGCCTCCTCCGGTGGTGCGCCGCCGTCCGCGAGCGGGGCCGGTTCAGGGAACCCACGGCCGCCGCCCCCTCCTCTGCCACGGGCGGGGGGCGCCGCTGCCGCAGCCAGGTCGCCTGCGGTCAAGGGGCCGCCTTCCTCTGGCCTTGAGGCGCGGGGCGCCTCGGCCGGGAGGGACGCGGCAGATCTCGGCGCTCCGCCCACTCCTGGCGCACTGGACGCTTCCGGGGCCACGTTGGGCGCCCTCCATGCTCCCGGTGCCCCTCTCACAACTGCTGCTGGTCCTCCCATGCCCGGCCCATTGGAGGTTGTGGACGAGGTCACGGGTGCCTCTGGCCTCAACGCCGTCGCCTCGGAGTGGGCGGCGGACGAGGATGGGGATGTGGTGCCGCCCACCTCGACGCCCGCGCCGATGATCCCGCCCCGCCGCACGTTCGCGGAGGATGCGTCGCAGCTCACCGTCGAGGACGGGGCTGCTGCGCCGACTCCGTCGTCGGCCACCGCGCCCGCCTTCTCTGGCTCCTCTTCCGGCGACCGCAGTAAGCCGTTGTCACCCGCTGCTCCCCCATTCTTCCCGTCCTCCGCGGGCCGGTCAAAGGCGATGCGGTGGGCGGATGTCCTAGTGGAGGACTGCTCCGACGACGAGGTCGACGAGCCTGCGCCAACTCTCCGCCGCCCCTTCACCGGCCCCAAGTCGGCTGCTTTCCCTGGTCTTGAGGTCGGGGGGACCTCGACCAAGGTTAAGGCGGCCAGCTCCGACGGATCCGCTTGCCCTGACAGTGGAGACCCCAACAGGGCGCCGACTTCTGCTGGCCTTGAGGTGGGGGACACCTCGGCCAGGGACAGAGAGGCACGCCATGGTGACAGAACTCCTCCTGTCGCCGCCCCGGAGCCCAAGTACCTCCAAGCCGCTCGTCGCGCTGCTTCGTCCAGACTGACGGTGTCAGGGGTGCTCGCAGCGCCATCAGTCGTCGGGTCTCTGGGCGCCACCTCAGCCAGGCCCAGGTGCCACCGACGGTGTCGACGCCACAAGAACCGCCACACCGTGCGACGCGCAACGGGGGCTATGGCGCCCGAACCGTGTGCCGGCGCCAGGCCAGCCCGACCCAGGCGCCACGGGTGACACCGCCGCCGCAGGAGGACAGGGGCGGGCATGACCGTGGACTGCACGACGGAGCCGCTACCGCCGGCTGTGGATCGGGTCCCTACCCATCAGCGGCTAGGCCCACAATGCCCTGCAACGCCGCCGGATGCGGACGGGTGGCAGCGTATACTTCCCCAGAGACCGGATCAGGTGGCGAGGCTGGCCGTGGCAGCGGCCAGGCGACCTCGTGTGCGGAGACATCGGGCCGACGACCGGCCATGGTGTCGCCCCTGGGCGGTTGAGGACCGGTGCCACAACTGCCTCGCGCCTAGCCATCGGCGAGCGACCTGCAACCGGCCGCAATGCTGCTTCAAATGTCTTTGGCCCAACCACCTCGCCCGGGACTGCGATCGGCCACGAGTGTCTACATGCAACGGCCGCCCAGCAGCCAAGACGAACGGCCGCTCCGTCAAGCATCGTCACGGGCGAGGCCTTCGAATGTCGGCGGGGACGGTTGGACAGAACCCACCTCCGCCTCCGTCTGGAGCGTCGGGGGACGCGCTGGGGACGACGCCTTCGCCGCCGCCGTCCTCTGACAATGTTGTGGCGAGCCTACGATTCCTCATCATCATCATGTCCCCTTGCGGTTCGACGGACGTCCTCATCGTCAATGCACGGGCAGCCATCGCCGCCGCCGTAGGGCTGCAGCCGGGGGAGCTCCCGGAGAACTTCATTGTTTTCTGTGGATCCCAAGCGGTCTTGGACTGGGCTCGCCCTGACGCGCACGCCTCCACCCCGTCGAACGACAACATCACGGCTGGCTCGCGCACGGGTGGGCAGAGGCGCCGCCGCCGCTGGGCCCAGGGCCGCAAGAGGGCCACGCCGCCTCGGCGGGTGTGTGGAGGCCTCGCGCCCAGCCATCGACCATCGGGGACAACGCGAGGCCCGGGGCCAAAGTGCATCTGGGCGCCATGGCGGACACCATCCCAGGACCGGATGGGCTCTCCACCTCGGAGCCGGAGCCTCAGTGCCAGGAGGTCGTTCCTCCGGACGGTCCACACTCCAGCCCACCGGAGCAGGCCCGGCTACTAACATGGGACTCCATCCTCGAGGGACCTCTGCCAGCGATCGACGACACGCAGGCCCTGTCTTTCACAGAGGCCACGACGAGCTCTGACGGGCAGCGCGAGGATGGTGAGTGGAATGTTGAGGACGATGATGCAGCTGCGCCGCTGGGCTTCTCGCTGCGGCCACCGCAGGCGTCCCCAACTCGAGAGCCCGCTTCAGTGCCGGCCAAGCTGGCCGACCATCAGGGTCCCGGAGCAGCAAGGGAGTCCAGCCATATCGCCGTGGAATCCACTGTGACGGGGGACAACCCATGGACGTTGGCTACGACCACGGACACCCCGATCGCACGCGACCAAGGGCGGGACGTGCCGCGAGCGCCGAAGCCGTTGAAGCAATACGAGCGCCGACGCCGACGTGCAGCTGTAGCGGACTCTTCTGAGGGCACCACTCTGCTCCCGCATCTCGAGTTGGTGCCCGGCAACTATGAGCCCGAGACGGCAGCTGCACGGACGCCAAGGGAGGAGGAGCCGGCAGTCTTGGCGGCGATTGAGTGTACACCGCGCGACCTTCGGCCCCTCCTGGAGGACGAGGAGCCCCAAACTCCCATCGCAATGCCGACTCAGTGCAACGGCACACACATGGAGGGCAACTGCGTGCAGGACTTGCCGTCGTCGCTAAGCGGGCGTCTCAAGAGATTCGCGCAGAAGGTGCTCAAAAAGGTCTCCACGCCGCTGCTGCTGACCAAGATCTACGACTCTCCATCGCTCCCGTGGCGAAGCACGCGTATCGCGGCGCAGCCACTGGCCAAGGTGCCGGTCGCCAAACGTGGAGAAATGCTCGTCATGCAGCGTCTTGGACTCCTTCAAGACAGACTGATCGAGGAGGCGAAACAGGAATACCAATCCATGTACAAGCCAGGCCCCTCCAACGATGTGGCTCTGCGCGAGCTCTTCCCCGACGGCAAGCGGACGCGGAGGCGACGCGGCAGCCGCAAGCAAGCCGCCGACCAGGGGGTCGATGCAGGGGCTTGCGACCTAAGTTGTGTAGCGCGTGAGTAGTCCACTTAGAGCATACCGGCTAGGGAGGACGCGCTTCATGTAATATCTTAACCTCCCAACCGCGCTACGGCGCCGATGTAAAAAAACTCTTTTTCTTAAATACAAAGATGCGCAAGTCTTTTGCGTATTCGAGAAAAAAAAACATTTATTCCACTAATAACAACATCATCATTCATGAACAAGGGTTGACTTTACAATTTTACAGTTTTGCCGAACTCGGACAACTTGTTATCCACTTATCATTGGGCGGTTGGGGTTGTTGGCATAGAACTTGTTGAGAGGCTCATTGATGAATGAAATGAGTTTTCTGAGGCTGCGCTTAAGATGTTGGTGATCCTGCATCCACGGAGACGGCTGATCCCGGCTGTTCACGTCTCAGGTAGTTCCGGCGTAGCATGATACCGAAGTAAATGAGCAGGGCAAGGACACATGCTGCGCCACAAATGAGGAACAGGCCCATAAAGCTCTCAAGGCGGAGCTGGTTCGCGTCCACAAACTCAGTGTCGTCAGTTGGGCAATCGCCTGTCTTGAGCCACTTGTCATGGATGCGCTGCAGTTCCCCATTCTCCGACAATGTTATGATTGCGGTGGACAGGTCTACTTGCAGAGGGGAATCCCTTGGAAATACCTGATAGAGTGAGTTCTGTAAGAGCTATTATGTTCGAATTAATGAAACAAAATTGCTACACTCTGACATCAGACTGCAGCAAATAAGCGCAAGGCTGGCTCCATAGTCTTAATGCGACCTTTCTCTTAAGAAAAACTAATCTTAGAGTGTACTATCAGGTATCAGCTATGTGAATAGTGGATGGAACACCTGTGGTTAATATAATAATGTAACACTACTTCGATAATCTTGAAGGAGTTATGTGTTTCTGTTTATATTTCTACTAGAATATAAAGACAACTTAAAGTTAGATGCACTTACAAAGCCCCATCCACCATTGGTGAAATCTGAGCCAGCAACAGCAATCTTGCAGTAAGTCGACAAAAACAACTCAACATAGGGGCGCTCATCAACAATGGCCATAACACCTCCTTTCTTAGGGCCTAGCTTGAGGTTTTCAGCGTATTCTTCAGGACAACCAAGAGCTTTTAGCCTCGACCGTGGGATGTCCAGTTGCTTGACCATGTATTCTTCGGCAAAAGAACCGGTGTGGAAACCAATAGGATAATTACTATCTTTCAGGTCATCAAGTCCTCTTATAGAAGTATCAAGTTGTTGCACGGTTAAGATGGAAGTAAGACTTGCAGTATAGCTTGATTGAAGGATCAACACAACAAATAGCCATATGACCAAAACAAAACGTCCTAACGAACTTATAGTGTTTTCTCCTGGTAACAGAAAATAAGAGCAGAGGTGCCACATCAGAACAGAGGGTCAATTATACTGAAGGACAGAACAGGAAAGGTTAGTTTACTCACTATGTGCATAAAATAGAGTCGAAAAACTGAACCTGCAGAGAATAAATAATATCATAAGATTTATTTTTAGAAGAAAGAATCAAGCCATCAGACAAGCATTTTACAATATGTGTGGAGAAGTACTTTGACAGGCAAAACTAAAAAAAAATAGAGGATAATATACCATAATATCATGTGACGTGAAATAGATTATTAGAGTGCAGACATCTTTTCTTCAACCAATCTAAATTACAAGATTTAAGTTCCATGTTCATTGCTAGATGTTCCATTTGGACAAAATGTCAAAAGTTGAAAACAAAGTTTAAGGCTGCCAGTAAGTGTAACATGTTGCACGGAAACAATGGAAAAAATAACATTTGTAAGTGAAAACAAGATGTGTGTATATTAAGTGCAAAAGATGTGATTCAGATCCTTACCAAACAATAGTTCTTATTTGTTCCCACGGCGAGCCACCAAATTCATCATTCATTCGATGCTCAAGAATCCAAATAACCACACCCACAACAAGAATAGACAACCCTGTAACACTCCACATCCCCAATGTAAATGGCTGCAAGAATGCCAAAGAATTTGTCATATGTTTATCGACTGGGGACAAGATAACCAGGCCTGACTCAATGAAGGGCTGGGTGAAATCAACAAATTTATTTCGGCTCATTGTTATTACGATATCCCCTATTGCTGCATCAAGGTCCTGCAGGATAAAGTAACTCTGATCACTACTATACATGATGAAATGTGGAGGAGGAAAAAAATTGCATGTCCGCACTTACATTGTTCGCAACCGTATGTACAAGTTCGTCATAATTAGGGTCTTTAGTACCATCGCCGAAAGGTATAAACCTGTATGTAACTGGATAAGGAAGCAGTGACAATGCTTGAGTGAAGACATCGATGCAATAGCCCTTTATTGACCCAGTAGCATTATCTTGGCTAACAAACTCTTTAAAGCTAAATCTGTTAGGGACTCCAATTTTCAACTCCTTGGCATTGGAAGGAAAGGTCCAGCCTCGAGGCTTCTGTGCAGTCCCTCCAGGCCAAATGACATCATAGAGTTGTTGACTGGCAAGAGAAGTATTAGGAGGTTTCGAATATTGGTCCTCTGGAAGTACAGTCGATAGTAATCTTGTATAGTTTGACCAAAAACCAATGGTCCGCATGCCATTCCCAATTATGCTTATGATATCATAAGCAGGTTGAATGAGTTCAAACTGAGAATTAAACTGCACTTTGCCACAGACCCCAGTGAAGTTCACATTTCTAATCTTCTCCAGTAATTTGTCTCCCATGTCAAAAATACTCATGGCTTCAAGGTGAAGAGTTCCCCCAGTGTGGTCACGCAATCTTGAGTTATTTGTCAAGGAAATCCTCCCACCATCATCAAAGAAGGCATCTAAGGCCCGAGCTACAGTCCACACACTATCATAAACATAAAAAGCATAAGCACTGATGCGAAGATCACTGTGGTTGTATTTCTTGCTTAAGCTGCTCCACCTGGACACCAGATCACTCTTCATCTTTGACTTTGGGGTGTGTGGACGTACAGTCAGAACACCTTGCATGCCATGTAAAATTTCAGTGGGGACCGATGAATTAGCATCAAGATAAGCAGAAAGCCAATTAGTTGCAATCCATACATAGCCGTTGGCCATCATGTTTAGTGTATTAGCAATTGACAAAAGCTTGAGTCCGGGTTCCCAACCAGTATGGAGGATAATAACACGAGACTCCATATTACTAACAGAAACCAATAGATTTATAAGCTCACTTTGTTTAGCATTGGAACGGAACCCGACCTTGTGTGAAATTTTGCAGCGCTTTTCAGTAAGTTCATCATCCAAAGCAGCAATGCCGTTTCGACCATAATCATCATCAACGTATATGGCAGTCACTCTCGTCCATTGGTAGTAATGAACAACTGCCGCCACAGCTGCCATTTGGTAGAGATCGCTGGGCATAGTCCGCATGAAGAATGGGAACTGGGTTGATGATAGAGTTGCATCCGACGCAAAGGACATCATAGGGACTCGGAGCTCATCTGCGACATAAGTAATGATATGGGCAATAGAAGAGCACTGTGGCCCGATGATTGCAACTAGTGGAGGGGCGCGCACTTGCGCGCCAGATCAAAAAACCCTTCCAGATTGTGTTGTCTGGAGTTTTGATATGCAACAAACACGTGTGTGCAAGACGACGATGTCAACAATGTGTACCAAACTGTATGGATACATAATAAGCGTAGAGTGTTTGGAGATGGGTAGTTCGTATCGTTATTACAATACAAATAGCAGCACATTCAGTGGCAAAAGCAGTGTCCAAAAGTACTTGCACATAGCAGTAGGGATAATTGTAGCTGGTGGCTGATGCCTTTGGGTGGTGACATGTGGTGGCAGATAGTCAGCATATCAGGCTGAGCTTGCAGCAGAGGTTGCCACTTCCGGTGTTGGTTTCCCAGCTCGTGATTGCGAATATTCATGGGTGGAAGGCTCTGCAAGAACATAATTATGCCTAAATTAATTGTATTTTAGTACGAGCCTTATGCTTTTGACCTTGTCGCTGGCCTCCATTTACCACCCTTGTGCTCCCTGAACAAAGTTTTTTTAAGCAAGATAAAATCCATATAGTTATATCTGGTTGAGGGAGCTGCAGAAGCATTTTGCAATGTCGATTGACCTCCTTTGTCATATGTCTCAAATTTCGGAAACACACTCAGTTAATGTGGAATTACTATAACCAACTGAAAATATTGACTCAAAAAGTTTTCAACATGGAAGTGTGCACTCAGGTTGCGAGAAGCACAATATGAATGTCTTTTTTCTGTCACCGAGGATCGTTTTAGTAAAATAAGAATCAACATGTAAATGCAAGTAATTGCGAGAAGCACACACCTTTGGGTTGAGGATTATCACTATGATGGGAAGTGCTGTAAGACCATCCTGTTTTCAAAAGATGGAAATGAAACCTGATTCTGCTTTACCCCCAAACTACAAAAAAGCAGTGATAGAGATCAATCAAGAAGGATGTGTGCCATGTGAAGTTCAAGACATTTAGCCATGACAGTCTTTAGACAAGGAGATGAAAAATCATCATGAACTAAATAAGAAGTAGGTACGTTGAGTAACACATGGGAAAGTAAGGTAATAAAAATTAGGCACCTTCGACGATGTTGAGGCTATTACTTTATTGCAGCGAACCTTGAATTTGAAATTTTGCTATTCAGCTTTTCTGGCAAGCAAGGTATGACCATGGTAGATGGTTTGTTCGTTAACAGCAGTTGTGTGCACTTCATGAAGTGGCATATTTTTTTCAGGTCAACCTGTACATAGAAACTAACAATCAGAATACATAAAGTTGGTGTCAATGAGTTTAGTGACATTTCAATTTTAAAGAACTGGGATACAGAGTAAAGGCGTTTCTTCACCAGCAGATTCACCTGCACAGTTGTCTGTACAGTCTGAAAATGTCAGTTATCAATACACAAATGGTTTAGCTATCACTAAACTAATTCTCACCCGCTAATATCACTGAACATCTGGATTAACTATATGTGAAAATGTTAAGTATCATCAGTATACTAATTCTCATTATACAATAGATAAATGGCATTTCCTCTCACTGAACTCTAAATTCACAGTGATATCACTAAAATCCTCACTGAATGGATTAGAAATCAACTTATCCCTCAAGGTAAGGGTTAGGGCCAGCCTTACCAATTGATTAGAAGAGGACGAAGGCAATCAGTGATGCACTTCTTGAGCATGCGCACGAGCTTGATAATGGATTAAGCATAAATCCGACATGGGATACACATCTGCTCAAACTGCCTTACGTATGTGGATTATTAATTAGGCAAATAGATCAAGGCTGGCAAATAGCCTATGTAGAGATCTAGTCAATATCCATGTTTATGTAAATTGTGTGGGAAACCAATTAGTAATTGGAATGTGCTCCAATGTTATGAGTATAATCATTAATCTAAGGTAGTGACAACCATATTCCATAATTATATTTATGATCCATATTTCAAGAAAGAATCATGCAAGGAAAGAGTCCATGCGTTCATGTTTGTAAAACACATGCAGCCAAAAAAAACTATCCTGTCATAATTAGTAAGGAAAAGGGTATGCAATGGTATGCAATGGTAATGAGACAATTAGGTGAAAGTAAATCACTTTTAGAAGAGGACATCTGGAGCAAAAGGTAGAATCACTTTTGGAAGTAAAATCAGAGCAGCAAACAACAAACGGAAACACAAAGCAACATCCATTTTTTTGGAAAAGGTGCAGCAGCAATATGGATGAAACAACCTACCAAAATATCACAGTGGCAAACATTGGTAGGCTAAATCTGGAATAACAGTGCTTGCAAGTAAACATTGGAGTTCCTTTCTTTCCCAGCCTGGAAATCATGTAATAAATAAAAGCATGATTGTCAAAAAAAAGGGTGAAGAACAGCAACTCAAGAGCAAAGGGGAGGAGATGGTAGATGGCAATCAGTACTTTTCAAATTTGAAACGAACTGCTGATGTGTGTTTGCATGAACCAAATTTGGCACTAACAACTCATTTGTAACTGCTGTACATTGAGAGAAGGTACCATGTGGTACCTGTCAATGCGTTGAGAAGCATCAGAGGAGAACAACAGAACTATGTGCAGAACTTGTGAAATAGTGAGAACAAACTCACATAGTTGTGTCCTTTAAAAGCATAACGGACCAGTTTGCATAGATGGCAGTTGCTCAAAAGAATTAAATTCCCCAAAAGCATAAACGTTGTGACAACACTGTTTTTTTCCAGATAGCAGTGAAGCACACGAAACAAGATTGGATTGTTGACAGGTAAAAATAGCTCATCATTGAATATGCTCAATTGGTTCAGATCATAAAGACAACAGAAATAACTATGTATATGTAATGGTTCACATCATTCCATATGCCGATATACTAAGCTGTGTCAACCTGTCATACTCAATCAAATACCCTATGCTTCATGGCAGCGGGAAGAATGTGCAAATACTGTGCAAGCAAGCAAGAGGAGCCACAAAAACTCACAAAGATGCTATCTCTGAACTTAGCCGAAACCCTCTTCTTTGTTTAGAAGCTCAGAATCTCACTCCTGCAATGAGACAACAAATAGTTAATGTCAGTGCTTAGATCAGCTAGTAAGGCTAAATAGAAGTTTTCTGCATATGTCAACAGGTGTATATATATATATATATATATATATATATATATATATATATATATATATATATATATATATATATATATATATATATATATATATATATATATATATATATATATATATATATATATATATATATATATATATATATATATATATATATATATATATATATATATATATATATATATATATATATATAGGGAAAAAATCATTAGTGAAAGCTCACATCAGTTGGCAAGGATAAATAAAATCCCATTGATGGTGGTAGGCTCAGAACCACATATGATAAAGCTCTGAAATACGCTCTTTGTCCCAATCCAAAGACAAAGAACCGAATATATTTACGGAGATGGGGATGGTACATACTGCAAATATTAGGGATAGATTAAGCATGCACCACCACTATACTATGCTCGTAATCTAGAAGAGCTATAAGCATATATAAATAATTAACTATGGCGAAGACATTTGCAAAAGAATGATGCAAGTATAGGGAAAACAATTTGGACCATGTTTGTCTTCTAAAAACCAGAACAGTACCATAATTAGCCAATACCACGGAACGCCTGACCAGATCTACACGTGTCGCATCATTGCATCCTACAAACACACAAAAAAAACCATAGAGGATCAAAACCAAGGAAGCATTGGTTTACCAAGAACACAGAGCGAAGTATTCCATAGCAACAGATTGCTGAGCTCAAAAATAAATCTTGCTAAAATAAAAGAGAGGTGAAAGGATTGTATCACCTTTAGAGAAAAGCACAGACCCTGCAGGAAGGAAACGGCGGCGCCTGGGCTGCATCGGAGCTGCTGGCCGATGGGGCAACCACTCGCGGCGGCATGTCGACCTAGCTGAATCCGGGGCCAGGGCCGGCCGCGCCGGTGCATGATCTAAGAACGCACGGAAGGTCGAGTTCAAATCCACCCGCAGCAAACCCTAGAACATGAAAGGGAAAAAATGTCACCTGCTTCTCATGCCCTCGATGGCAGATCGAGACGGAGAGAAAAGGAGAAAGGAGAGAGACCGCTGGCGTTGCGTAGCCGCCGCGCCCGCGCCCGCGCCGCCTGCTCGCCCGTGCCGCGCCGCCTGCTCGCCCGCGCCGCGCCGCCCCGCCCTCGCCGCCGTACGCCGCCGTCGCGCCGCCCGCTCCCCTGCGCCGCGCCGCCAGCTCACCAGCGCCGCCGCAGCAGCAAACCCTAGAAAACGAAAAGGCAAAAAATGTCAACTGCTTCTTGTCGTGTCACGACTCCATGGCATATTGAGACGGAGGGAGAGGGAGAGGGAGAGAGGAGGCCGCCGGCGGCTGCGCCGCCACCACCGCGCCCGCGCCTTGCCCCGTCCCCGCCCCGCCGCCGCCCGCCCGCTTCGCCGCGCCGCCGCCCTCGCCGCACGCCACGCCCGCCCCGCTCCGAGCCGCCGCCGCCGGCCGCGGCCTGCTCGCCCTCGCGCGCCGGCCCGCCCCGCCGCCGCGCCGAGGCCGAGAGGAAGAGGGAGGCGCGGGCGGGCGACGGGAGGCGAGGGCGAGGTCGGGCGTGGGAGTGGGGAGCGGCCGTGGTTTTTTCTTTTTTTTTCCTTTTTTTTTTGCTGAAGTGAGGAGCAATTTATATACGAGGTAATTGGGGCGACGTGGACACTCTAAGCGAATTCCGAGCGACGTGGATAGCGCGAACGATTTCGGAACGACGTGGCCAGCACCAACCTTCAGCAAACCAATTCGGAGCGACGTGGCCGGCCTCCCCCGCCAGCAAGCAACACTGGATGGATATAGGTAATAACATCAGTGTCCATGTACTGCAAAGCTGAAAAAAAAAAGGAATACCGTATCATCATTACAAGTCTAGAACGCAGGCACACACCAGTATTGAACAGTGAAATGAAAAAAGAGAATCTGTATTAAAGATGGTCTACCTTGAACCATGCCAAGGAAACCATCATCACAATCCGTATCCCTCGTGTCAACTCGTAACTTTGTCCCCTCTAGAACTGTTGGATCTGAGTTGATATCGTCCACTGCTGCATGGATGGCAACATCTGAAACACCTCCAGTGGGGGAGTCCAACTGAAGAATAGACCCAATACTCACAACTGGCGGCCTTGCAGCTAAGCTTCTGTGGATCCCATTGGGGAGGAGAAACATGGAGACAACCAATAACATGCGAAAAGTTATCTTCATTTTGGCCCAAATGTTTCAGAGGCTGCTACAAACTTATGCAGAAGTTGGCAAATTATCAATGTGTGTGTGAACCCTGTCAAAAGAGAAAAACATAGAGACACCTTATTAGCATGAACATGTGCAAGAGAATAATATATAGGGCGTTTTCTTGTAAATTGAATTGAAAGGAAAGCAATAAGAGACACCTTGTAAATTGGAGGCGTTTTACTTGTAAATAAATATATATACAGGCAGGTGGAGGCAGAGTCATCCCACTTTTCGCCGTCACCTCCATTCCGCTTCGCGTGATGGACATGGCGGATAGTGGTGCCTGCGGACGGTGGCCGAGCGCAACCGGAGCGGACAGGCGCGGTCAGACGGGGCTAGGCGGGCGGTGAGCATCAACGGAGCGGCCAGCGGCACGGTAGAGCACGGACGGCCTCCGAGCAGGCAGCGCAGCGCGTCCGGACGGCCTCCGAGCGGGCGGCACAGCGCGGCCAGACGGCCTTCGAGCGGGCGGGCGGGCGGGCGGGATGGCCGCATCCGGACAGGGGCGCGGCCAATCTGCTCTGCGTGCAGGGAAGAAGAGGAGGAGGGGACTAGCGGGCGGGCGGCGGGATGGCCGGGGACGGGGCCGGACTCGGACGGGACGGGCCGCATACTCGCGTTGGAACGGCGGCGCAGCCATCTGCTCTGGGAAGAAGAGCACGGAGAGACTAGCAGGTGGGTCCCACTAAACATTAGCTAACGGCTCATTTCTATTTAGGATCTCTTCAACCAAACATAAAATAGACCAATCTGTTGTAAAAAAAAAAAGGAAAAGAAATCAATCCCATCCCTTATCAATCAACCAAACACTACCATAAGGATTTGCTCAGCCGACTCCATGAACAAAATGGTTTTTTTAAAACATCCAAGAACAAAATGGTGGAGAGGAGGGCTAGTTTGAAAGTAGTTGACTTCTTGATAAACAAGAACAACATTTTTTTTAGGGGCTGAGGAATCAATATACAACTAATGAGAAAGTCTATCTTTTTTAAAGGGTCATGATTTATATTAGATGAAGAAAATAAAAAAATAAGTAACGGTCAAGTTTTTTGAGTTGAAAACCGGGCTTAAAAACAACCAACCAGGAAAAAACACCCGTCGACTTCTCAACATTGAGCCAACTTGGTCAAAATAACGACCCAACTACCAACTCAACTATACTAGAACAACTCCAACTAAGAAAGGCAACTAGCACAAATGACTTGGAGCACCGAGCACAACCATCCTTGGAGAGGCACCACGACAAACGACTAGTGGGAATTGGATATCGTAGCAAAGTTTCCAAGAAGAAAATGATTCCAAGAGTGTCGATAAGCTAGTCTGATGAGTGAAGCTTTTCACCTTCAATATCCAGAATGACGTCCGCAGACATTGTCATCCAAGCTTTCACTCCAACCTCATACAACCTGGTCCACACTGCCATTGCCAGGTATGTCGTGGACCTCGTGGAAATGGTCCTTAGCAGCTCCGCCTAGCCGCTACCCCTAGGAACGTCGGTCAAGATAAGCACCAGAGAAGTCCGTTGGGGAGTCCCCCCCCCCCCCCACCCCCCCACCCAAAAAAAACAACAACCTCTCGGTACGAAAGCCTTGCGAGAAAGGGGGAAGGCAGATGTAGCCATGGAGGAGAGAAGAGGGTGAGGATCAAAATAAGCCCAAGTCACCTAGCCCGCGAATGTCCCAAATCCTTGCCGAGCCAAACCTCACATTGATCCACACCGCACACAAAAGCTGTCGTGCAGCCCGTGCTCACACGAGAAGCCGCGGCACATGCTCGTTATCATATCCGCCTCAGCACGCCAAGCAATGCAAGAGACCACAAAGTGGGTCACTCCAATGGTGGCGAGATAGAAGAATGGAGGTGGCGACGGCTAGGGTTAGGGGTAAATGACGCGGAGCAAGAGGAGCTTTAAAGACAACCGTATCCTCTAGCTCAAAACTGAGAAAAACAATCTAACAAGTAATTAATTAGTACTAGGTATGTTTCATAGAGGCTGCACAAGGGTAACAAGACACAAATGCTAGGAGGTGAGAATAATGACGAAGGGGACAGCTTCATTCCCGAATAATCATTTTCAGTGCTTGCTGAAGAAGCTACTGGAGAAGTACTAACGACGATCAGCAGGGATGTGTAGGAACTAGTCCAAGAAGGCAAGCTCCGAATCACCACTGGAACTTAGAGCACAGGAAACAGCAGCATACTACAGCTGGAACAAAATGGAGGAGAGGAGAGGATTTGTGCTACAGTAGTTGGGAAACAAGAAGCCTCTAGAGGAGGAGAAAAGGGGACGGCGACTTACGTTGGGGCTGGCGTCGAAATCTTTTTTTATCATAAGAAAGAGGAAATGAAATCTTGGTCGTCTCCACGCGCGGCTTTGATCGTCCTCCTCGTCTTGTTGGTGTCCTCCTCAACTTAACACCTCAACCTCCCCATTTGCCCTTCAGGTCATTTTATTTTGGAGCTGGGCCTGTAATGTGCTGTAAGCAGCCAGCCAGAGGAGAGGACGGAGATGGCGCTGCTGCTGTCCACTGTCATTAACGTAAGATAAGGAAGTGAGTATTAAACCAATGCACACTTTCTTATGTGAATGTACTTTTATGTATTTTGTCTTATTTTATATTGGTCTAGTTCGCTTTAATTTATCAGTCTAGCTTATCAACTATGATACGATATTTTCTCTCACAATAAATCAACAAACAATGTTTTTCAATCTAGCTTTTCGGCAACATGAATAAGACCAATTTACTAGTAAATATGAGGTAGAAATAACAAAAAACAACATAATACTTTTTTCATTTTTAACATATGGATATTGCTGGCAAGTTATGAGAAAAAAAAACTTATAAGACTCAGAGCATCTCCAAAACTTCTCTAAATCTCTTCTGAATCCTTAGTTTTAGCAAAAAAATAAGAAAAAAAAACACTCTCTCCAACATCTCCTAATCCATCGTCTAATCTTTTAGAACTCGAGAAAAAAAAGTCACCTTGTTCCACGTAAAGTTATGCGCTTTCGAGATACGTATCTTCTCTCCACGTGCTTGTTTGTTGGCCAATCTAAAAGTGTAGAAGGGTGTGAAAAGAATAAAGAGTTGGAATTAGAACATGGTTCTTGATCGGAATGTATAAGAGAGAAAGAATATGTAAAAGTGGTTAGCATAATTTAGAAATAGTATGGTCTTTGTAATGCACAATTATCTTCTAGTATATTTTAGGAGTGGATTATTAGAAACTCTTGGAGATGATTTTTTTTTTCTTTCTGATATTAGAAACCATAAAACTCCATGTTATGGAAAAAAATTAGGTATTCTTAGAGATGCTCAGTGTGTATTTGTGATCGGAGACAAAGATGAGGCTGAGACAAAATGACGTGACACACGTGCTTAGGTACAGTAGGTTTGTACGTTCTGACATGACAGACGTGCTTACGATCGTAGAGGTACCTTTGTGCGTTCGCTGAGCTAATGCGTTTTGCTCGTTCTGAGGAAGGCCACCGTTGCTGTGCAACCGCAGTGCATCGTGCATGGCGGCGACTCCTCCGGCCCCAGGCCACCGACACGCCTGCTTCATCCGACCATCATCGCAAGAATGCAATTTGAAGCATAGGATTAGCACTCACTTGACAAAATGCTGTATTTAGATTGTCTGGCTTGTTAGTTGTCTGCAGTCGTCTGCAGTTTCCAGGGACTACGGAGCTTTGTGGTCTGCGCTAGCTTTTGGAAACTAATCTCTGTCCAGCTAGCAGTTCCAGCAGGTGCTTTGAACTCCTGATCGAAGCTGGTGATCGAGTCCGGCTAAGCTTGGAACAATCAATTCTTTTTCCATATCTACTAATCAAGACAAGAGATCAAGCTGGCTGATGGACAGGTAGTACGTGTTTAATTTGCATGGATGGATACGTACGGTTTAGGGTTTAGGGTCCGAGGAGAATACTCTGCACTTGTTTAATTGGGGAGTCCGAGGAGAATACTCTGCACTTGTTTAATTGGCCTTTCTGTCTGTGGCTCTGTGCATGTATTTGGATACGAACGAATATATCCGTGCTCACATATATGATTGCATTGGCTGGTTGTGAGTAGGAAAAATACTACTAAGCTCACATGATTGATCCTCTCCAGTCCCGGCGGGGCCTGCAACCTTGAGCCTTGGATCGTTCCATCCATCCATCGATCTCAAAAAACAATTAATAATTAACCTTATTTAGTAAGTGACCCACAAGTCGTCGTGAAGTCCTGAATGTCGAGTATGAAAAGGACAAGTATACATGCATGGATTTCAGGACATGTACAACCCACAGACATGGGATCGTCTGCAAGAGTCTCGAATTTAACACAGAGACAGCTAAAGAGACAAGGCGTACAACCCACAGACGGAGGACCGTCTATAAACTGTTGAATGCTTTGGATATGGATAAGATCAATTATGAATGACATTTTGTATACCATTGTGTGTTACTATTTGATAGACAATATATCACGGCTATGCTCAATTCACACTGACAACATTTACACTAATGGATCACCATATCCGTGATATATGATGTACATTTGAAACGGGGTGTAAACTCAAATCAGCAATGACAGCGTGTCCAGTTATACAATGAACGCATTGAACTATGTCTTCCATATCCCCTGTTTCAATCTGCAATGACAATATGTATAAAGGGGAAGATCACATGGTAGCATGGTCACGCTGCTGGAACCGTACGGCTACCTGAATTTCATGACAATCACGACAGTTTCAGTCATGCTCAACGCAACTAGCAGAGATGCAAGTGCGATGAAGTAACTTGGACATGAATGAAAATTTTGATCTCCATCGATTGCAACAGATTCTATATATGAACTCACCATCAATCACATAATTTGCGAAGTGTGGTATATTCATATTGTAAACTTGCAACAGGAAGCTAGCAAGAATGAACAGAAGAAACGAAAGTGGGTAAATAATGACTGACGTGCTCGGGGCGGATCTCACTCGCGTGGTTTGCGGCGGCCGGGGCCGAGTGTCTGAGCTTGCCTGCGCGGCACCTGCGACGCGAGCGAGGGATTCTTCAGGTGCACCGCAGCTGGATCCGCGCCCCATCGCCTGGAGGCGACGACCCTGTACAGCGCGTCCCCACCTCGTCTCTTCGCCTCGGAGCACGAGCCCGTCATCGTCGCCCCGCGAGAAGACGGCATCGCCCGTCTCCAGGCTCGTGAGGGTCCTTTTTGCAAGATGTGCGGCTTACAGACGGCTCAAAACGCCGCGCTGTACGTGCCTTCACGGTGACAATGAGTAAAGCTAAATATCTGTGGGAGACAAGTTTAGGCTGAGAGCAATTAGGAAGCAACAAAGAAAAAAAAATATCCAAGGACCTGGAGCCACGAACATCGAGTTCTTCTTCTGCACTACCCATTTGATTACTCAGTTTTTTTTAAACTGATTCCTCTTCTTATTCAGCCTTTTGGAAACGGTAAAAAAAGAATGATCATTTCTTTTTGAGAAACATACGACGACCAAGTGGTTGACTAAACGACATCTAATTTGTTCGTACTCCTTCCGTTCTAAACTATATAGTAAGTCGTTTTGATTTTTTTGATATATCTAATTCTATACATCTATAGATATAATAATGTCTACATATATAGATGAACCAAAAAAAAACTAAAACAACTTATAATTTAGAACAGAGGGCGTACTTGGATCAAACTTAGATACCAGTGTGATTCAACCTCAGGAGTCAAGACAATATAATTTTAAGTTCGTCCCGGTTTCTAAAATTCTTTCTGGGTAAGCCCATTCTGCATCATGAGTTCGAAACCCCGAAGCCTAAAGTACCGTAGGCCATCAGTCAATTCAGGTTTTGCCACCAACCATCATATGACAAGGAAACAATTTAACCCAAGTAACAATTATGATCATGACTATTTGATTAGGTACTGTCAGCAAAAGCTAATATGATGATTGATTCATGAATGCGTCAGCCCAATAAGAGTTCTGACAAATTCATTAACGAAACAAGTGCACGTCAGAACATCGCAAGTAACAGCATCTATTTTCCCTCATCTTCCACTCTCCAGTCCAGGCCAAATAATCCGCAAAGCGAGAAACAATAACTTGTATCATGTAAACCATCTCTAAGTTCTTTAAGAAAGCTGAGCAAGTATTAGAGGTCATCAGGCCCGTTTAACTACCAGACGACCTTACACGAAAACTGCCTTCCAGTCCTTTTACCTCCGGAATTAAATCCAGCTAGAATGTTAGTCCACCTTTTTGTTGCCTTTGGAACTATCATCATCTTGCTCTTCTGCGCCACCTTCCTTCGCCTCAGCTTTTGACTCGTCAAACTCCAGCAGCTGCATTTGTAAAGAAACTTGGTCAGAACTCAAAAGGTCCTGCACTCTGATACATATTTAGTACTGATAGAGTGATAAGTACAGGTACCAAAATGTACAAATGAAAGGGGGCATAAGGTGCCTGAGTTAGTCAGATACTCCAAGTGAAGCAATCAGATTGCAAAACAAGAGTTACTATTTGTATCCTTTAAAAGACCCGAATTTTACTTTTTCCATGAAACCCTTTTCTTGCATAAGAAACACTAGTTTTTAAAATGTGACATGGTTTTGTAGTAACAGTTAAGCATCAACTAAGCAGAAAATTCAGGAACAGAGTTAGGCCGATCCAAAGAAGCATATTTACTGTGTCTGACAGTTCATCTTTTATTTAACTTTTATATGCTACTCAAAGTTCAAGGCAAAGAATGAGTTAAGAGGCTAGACAAAACTTTTTCTTTGGAATGGTATTCAGAACCTGACCTGTTTCACTTCTCCATACCACAGACAGGGAACAGCGACGAAACCGACCACACCAGGAACAAGGTATAGTAGAGCAGGCTGCAATAAGCCCCAAAAACAATTATAGTATTAATACTACAGGGATGTCAGAAACAAGGGGAAACAAGACAATATAAACCTGAGTAACAGAACTCACTTGTGCAGCTTGAAACCAGTTCATTACAATGATGGTCACTGTCATACCCACAGCGTATCCCAAAAATGCACCGTTGAAGTAACGGTTCTTGATACCTCTTGAGACATCAAAGCGCAAGGCAAGTGCAACAAATATACCTGGAAGCAGCAGTACAAATACATATTATGAACTGAATGACTGGAAACTGCCCAAATTCAGATTCAAATATGACATTTTTGTATGCAACTTGAATCAATTGAAATTATAGTCTTTTTTTCTGTCGATTGATACATACTGTGTGGTCCTCCAGGGGCCAGGAATGGACATAAATATTGGCTGTATCGGCAATAAGTTAAGGCTGCACGCGACAAGATGGCCTCAAAGTATATCTGAGCATGGACCTAGCAATATGATGCAGAGCATGATCTCAATCCAGTAGGACCAATTCTAGTTACAACATTGATTCTCTGTCTAGTGCTACAAAGAATACATAGATACCAAAAGTAACCATATCATAAATCTAAAGTTTTGATCAATCCCCATGAATCAACAAAAGCAAGAGCTCCACTGATACAGAATATCAGTAAATGCTCCTTATATGCATGCTAACAATGTTCCAATATTAGCAGTTTGGTACGGATAATCTAATCATGTAGAACAAAGTCAGCACTTGACAATCCCACAGAGGCTGATATTACCGTTCAGTAAGGGGGAAATCTGCGTCACTGCAAAGTAGAATATAACATAGCACAAGGAAAGGAATTTTTATTACTAACCAGGTATTACAATGTCACCAAGGCCAAGCATGGAGAATGGCCGTGCAGCATCTGCAGTTGGAAACAGAAGCTGTACATAACCAAGGTAAGCCAGATCAGCTGAAGCATCAAGATAGAAAATGGAACTAACTGACAATAGTAATAACAAAGACCAAGTTCAGTACGAAAGAGCACTGACCTTTATCGGAGCATCAAAAGATTTAGCCACGCTGACCATAACTGGAGTGAAGAACACCCAGAAAATGTCATACACAAAAAGTCCACCCTGGAAATGAAAAATGAAAAATGCATTTACACATGAATGTCATAAAAGAACAGAGAATGATTCAGTGGCACTATGTTAAAAACAGATGAAACCAATTCAGTCATAACTGCCAAAATGGTTGTAAAAATTACTTTCAGAATTACTGTAGTCAAAATGCAAGGGCCCAGCCCAAATTACTCCAGAAATCATAACTATTAATCTATTATACACAGACAAAGGTTCCATATTTCAACATTTTCATGATATAATATGATCACAGTTCAAAGCTTGCCAAGAAAACTATTGTTTTCCAAATTTTAATAAGTATCTGACAAAGTGCATGCTAAAAAAACCCAAAGCATCTAGGGAACATATTGCAGTCAAACAAATGTTTTAGTCAATACAGGGGAAGAAACAACAGAAAGCATGATCTGAATTTTGATTCTTGAATACACTTAGTGAAGTGTTAGAAAATATATTGAACTGTTATGAAGATCAGAGCATAATACAATTTGACAAGAATAAGAAATTGTACATATTTGAATCACAAACAGACAACAAGCAATACTTTTAGCATCCTATGGTGCATAGGAGATAATTCTTTTAATAGACAAATAAAGTCATGATATATTGAGACCAGATGATCCGTAATCAACCATAGATATATAAAATGTTTCAGTGGTGATTACGATAGTGCAGAGATAATAAAATGACAGGTTTGTCACTGAAACAATGAGGATGTGCTCTTAGAAGGTATGACATAAAAATAGATATATATAGTGTTCAGGCGAAATCAAGCAAACACTGGGAAAACCCTCACCAAGAGAATGGCTCCGGTTTTAAATGATCCCAATGAAAGCATCTCAATCCCCTGCAAAATTGACGTGTTAAGGTTCTGGTTAACTAAAAACTGGTGCGTAAAACAAATTAAACAATTTTAGGTTTTATTCCATAATCTTTAGTAAAATGTATATTAATGTTAAACCATGCAAATAAACCTGAATACAGAAAGCCAATCCCAGAACATTGTTTGCAAGCCAATGCTTCTTTGACGCATACCACAAGCAAAAGAAAAATCCAGGTACTGAAGCAACAATCTGGGACTTTGTGAACTCCACCGAGAGTGCTGAAATAAGAAATTCATGGACGTTATCTTCGAGAATAAAGATTGTAAAGGGAGTCTACTGCCTACTGGCATAGATAAATCCAGTACTCCATGTCCTTGATCTGAATTAAGAGTCTAAGACTCATAAGAAATCAAATGCAAAGGTTGTATTAACCGTTAACACCATGACAGCCATTGTAACTGAAATCCTATAATACGTCTATTTCATAGGGAGAAATGGAAGCTTCCACATTCATAAAAATGTTGTAAACAAAGAATATACATCCATGCCAGTACTCAGATTTTCCAATGTCACAAAAAATGGAAACTTCCATATCCACATGGAAAAACATCATTTTGTCAGTAGCAAGGTTGAAAGAGTCAATGGTGAAAAGGCTCGAGTTCATTCAGTACAAAAAATAATATATCGACTCTTCACCAGTCACCACATTTTTAAAAAAAAAAGTGCAGCAGTACTTAAGACAGTGCTCTAAAATAGCACTGAAAACATAGGTGCAGTAATATTTCAAGGCCTGCATAATTGGAGCAAGACTAAGCACAAGAAAGGGAGTCAGGATCATACAGTGGAAAAATGGAGCCCGCCAGACAATGAGATTATCATTCCACTCTTTTGGAAGAAAACGTTTTATAAAAGGAAGCAGTGTTGCACTGCATAAGAAGGGGACTCATAAGTACATACAGCACATAAACAGCATAACATGTCTGCAAAAGATTTTCCAAGAAAAATGTGACTTACGAGAGAGCAACAATGCCTAGAATGAAAAAGTAGGCAGTGAGCACAGCATTGACCAAGTCTTTTGAGAGAAACTTGAACAGAAGGAACAGTGATAAAAGCATAGCACTTCCAACTAAGGGAAACCGCATAGCATGCTCCTTGGACATGGTCTCCTGCATAATAACAATTGCAAAAACAAATCAGTTGGTTGCATGACTTACAAGTCACAGTAATAGCCAGCAGATACATAAACACAAATTACGTACAGAGGGTGGAGTCGGCTTGACAGAACGGTAGCAACCCACATAGACAGTAAGGCATGCTGTCAGTACCACATTAACATTTGGGTTCACGTTAACCACAAGTGGCGCCAGGCTCAGACCTGCATATTGTAAAAGACATATACTGCTGGGGTCAGCACGGGCTTGTTATATCAAAGGGAAAGGATGAAGGTAAGGAACACTGTAAAGGCAGCGATGGCTGAAATGCACAATTAACGTACCGACAAGAGCCAAATTGGCAGCTCGTTCATGCGTCCTCATTGTTAGGAAACAATCCAGGAGACTAGAAAGGTGCCCTGAGAAGATGATGAAGAAGAGGTGTTATCCCTGGTGACGATTCTTATCTGAAGAAGCTAGTGTTGAGGTTTTTTCACAAATAACCATGGTCAACAATGGAAACGATAGGAGATCAAACTGGTGTGGTTTTATCCTATTTGTTTCCAATTTACAGTCCACGATCCAAAGCTGAGTGTTTTGTTCAGAAGTACTGTGAGGTCAGATAACGCTTCAGCTATTCGCACTGAAACCCACAAATACAGCAAGCAAAACTTTGGAGCAACGACAGCATTAAGGATACCAAGTCCTTCTTAAGTAGAATCACGCAGTAATGCAACAGCGAGTTGTCATGGTTCTGATGTCTTTCATCTCATATCTAAATTCCCAAATTTTCCACATGGTTAACAGAATCAATTCCTCCTGAAAACCACACTTAGCAGAGGCAACTCCCAAAGATCTGGTCCGCAAAACCCAGAGGCGTAATTTCAATATTTCATTTTATTCATCAGAATAAGGCCGTCAGCTGGGTTGGGATTACCAAATCCTACGACCTACGGAGCCAACTAGGATTAACAGGATAATCGAATAGGGATAAAAGCAATCCGCAGGCCGTCTCAGCAAAACAAACACACAGCACGCAACCAACTGGACTGACGCAGACAGTACGATCGTTTATGAATCGAAACAGGAAACGAACCCGCAGGACGTAGAGCGGCTGGGGTTTACTCACCGAGGATCGAAGAGATCAGTCACCGGCTCTGGTGTAGCCCCGGCAGAGGAAGGTTTTGGCGAGGGCGAAGAAGGGAGTGGAAAGCACGGCGGACGGAGGGGGTGGGCCGGGTCTCCGCGCCCCGTCGCCGGCGGTGAGGCCGGCTGCAGGGGATGCGAGGAGGAGGAAGAATTTGGGGATGGACGGGCGAGCAGGACGAAATCAATGGGGGCGTGGAGCGGCGGAATTTATGGAAAAATGGAAAAGAAACGAAATCTGGGTGTGTGTGTCTGCGTTTTCCTCGCGGCTTCAGTGTGCTGCTGTGGGGCCCACCAACACAGGGACTACTTGTGACGAACAGGTAAAGTTGGTCAAAATTAAATTTAAATTACCTCCGGTGATAAAAACATGCATACTAATAAGCTCTGAATAAAGTTTTGCCAAACCATCAAGCTAAAACATAGTAAATAATAAATTTGAACTTTTAGATTGTTTGGTTTCAATAAACAAGGTTATTTGTGTAGAATTTAATTGAAAAGACCTGTTAAATGACCGAAATTGAAGGATTCAGAATCGTGCAAATTAAGATTGACCACTGACGTGATTTTTTTTACCTTGGGGGTAACAATTTTGAAAACAAAAATCCTACGGATTTATGGTAGATGCAGGTATAGAAATCTATCTATATCTATAGCTATATCTATATTCTATATCTCTCTTTTTTTAGTACAATCTATATTCTATATCTCTTATAAAGCTAATCTCTACTAGTATAGTTTTATCTTTCTATCTAGTTATATATCAAAGAAAAGAAAATCAACAAATTTAAAAAGAAATCGTTTGTGATTTAAAGAAAAGAAAATCAACAGTTTAAAAGAAATGGTTCGTGATGTCAAAGAGTGCACAACCTTTTTCTAACGTCTTGGGTGCAATTGGTGCATTGTTGAGGTCATAGATAGACCGTACGGCAAAGAAAAAGAGCGCAAGACGAGATCTTCGTATGTATTGGAAAGAAGATATTGAGGTCTTCAAATGCACTGAAAAAAATGGCAGTCCAACTTTATTTAGCAAATTGCGTCCACAAATTTCGAACTTGTTATGGCAGTCCAACTGTATTAGCAAATTGCGTCTTCCATCTAAAATGCATATAATCTTCAGTGATCTTCTATCAAAAGTGCATAATGATCTTTGGTGAGGATCTTCTATCTAAATGCAAATGATCTTCGGTGATCTTCGATCTAAAATGCATATTATATCGGTTATTCTTCAATCTAAAATGTATATAATATCTTCATGAAAAAAAAATGTAATCCTCGGTGATGCATTGACCTACATCTACATGCAGTCATCAAACTGTACTCAGCACCAAAATCTCAGAATAGAGCATTCAGATTTCCGATAGCCCCTGACAGGATAGTTCAACCGGCCGTTTTTAACTGTAGTTCATCAGTGTACAAAATTTGATGTCCTGTTGCTTTCTCTACAGACCAGTCTAAGCTTTTGAAGAATATCATATGGCACAAATCACATGTCCCGTTTACAAGAAATACGAGTGAAACACAAACAATCAGAATTGGCAGCTACATAACTCTCTAAATTGTGTCAGGGACTATTAGAGCTTTGTTCTTTGACATTTCCCAGCCTGTTGCCTGTTTTGCTTTGCCAAACAACGTTCTGCCCGGCATGTCATAGTTCATCATCGATCTGGATGGTAGCACTGGAAAGACATATTTGAGAGCAACTACATTAGGGAAAATAAAACATGCCAGCATTGTTATTTATTTATTTATTTTACAAGTGTGCGAAAGAATCTAACAGCAGACATGGCACTGCAAAAATTTTGTTTTGAAATTTTGGCTGAAAGGAGGACCATCTTAAAAAAAAACACCACAATGACACACATGCTCAATTAAATTCTTTATATGCAGGCACAAAAAGTCATCATCAGGTATGACATACCTTGTGGATTGACAGTGTTTGCTAATATCCTCAAAAAGGGCCTTGCTTACATTTTCTGATTCTGTGGAGCTTGTTTTTATCCACTCAGCAAGCTGCAGTGCACCAGAAATAAGAATCAAAATCCATATAAGATCATGTTCTGACTAAATTGCATGAAAACCATATGATTCAAATGAAAGCAACTAAAAGAATCCTAAAGATTAGGTGTTACTCCGTAATTACTAAAACAAAACTGTAGTCAATTCCACCCAACACAAGCCTACCTCATCCTCTGTTTCCTCCAGTAGCCTGTGTAGTAAGGGAAGCTGGTTAGCTCATCCACTCAAATAGTTGGTATGATTCTTACAGAAATCACAGAATGTCAGTATTATCTTTACACAACCAATAAAGTTATGCTTTAAAGCACATGGTGACTGAAGAGTTTGTTTAGCCTTGCCTTGGAGTCAAGTAAACAAGAGCGAAACTTAACAGTAATAAAAATAATAATCAGCAACTAGGAAAAGGCATGCATGAACAACATGTTTGGGAGGGAGGGGAGGAGATGTAAGTGACCAAGACACATACAAATTTTGTATCCACGCAAATGAGAACAAGATTATGTGTACATCCTATGTTTCTGCCAGATAAATAATAAGAAAAACACTGAAAATTTCAAACAATATATGCTGCCTATTCTATCAGTCAACTTTTTAAATTACTGGGAAAATATTGTACCTTCCACAGAAGGTGGACAAATTTTCGAATGTGCCGTGCTGCTGCCTTCTTTTCTGCAAAAAGAACGACAATAAGCAATAAATGTTAGATATTTAGAAACAGTCCTTATATAATGTTTTATTACAATGAAGAAAAACAAACCCAAAGGCAGTGCTTGTTCTTTGCTTGGCAAGCATTCAACATTGGGATTTACATTAAGAAAATGCAAGTTCATTTCCTTGTCTTGGATCAATTACTAAGGCCATTTCTTTTTGTACTATCCTCCAAGATTATATATTTACATCACCGAATCTGAATTGCTTGTAGTAAGTCTATCGTGTAAGCACATACAGTAACTATAAAAACACAGTTCTAACCCTGGTGCCTGCATTTTTCTGGGATGATGCATGTAAGAGAACGATTAAGCAGACAATGAATTTGCATAATTAAGAAACTATGGATTGACAATGCACTTTGGGCTCTCAGTTTCATCAATCAATATAGTAACAGAGCATCAGAAGAGTAAACAAGAGCCACAAAGTTGGTAAAAATTACCAGTTTGAAAGCTATTCCAGTCTGTTACTTTAACCCATCCTTTTTCACCTGATTCCGACTGCATACAAAAATTATGTTAGGTGGCTAAATGCTTAGCATGTTCAAAGTAGACCAAAAAGTGAAAATGTAGTTCATTTTATGGCATATTCATAACACTTGATACATAGAAAAGGGATGCAGCAGCAATAATATATTGTTAAGTGCAAATTCTGTAACAAGTATAAATCTTTATTTCCTACCTTCTTTAAGGTATAATCTTGCATCTTATCACATAGGCCATCCAGAAGTTCTACAACCCGAAGCTCACTGACCCTGCACCATGTATATAGAACCAAGTACATGACGATACAAAAGGAAGCAATAAAATATGTCCATGATTGCTATAAGTATGTGAGGCCAAACTATGCTTGTCAAGATCGAATGGTCTCCATGTAAATTGTTAAATCATGAATTATGAATGTGCTCATGCTATTTTTTTTTACCTGTAATCAATGACCTTCCCTTCCCTCTGACCTTTAGAATTTAAGCGGTTGCGTAAGTCCAAGTGATTTCTTGGCTTCTCCTGCAATTAGAGGATTCAGGAACCCCAAAAAATTGATGAAATGGTGCCAACACCAAGAAACTAATATGATAATGTGCTGCTAAGATTATGGAATGATTGATTTGTCAATTGTAAAAAATTATTTTCGTCCTTGAGAAAGATAAAAGGTACTATTAAATAGAAATAAAACCATAATCAGCTTTGTAAAGAATGGTTGGGAACTCGGAGTCACTAAATTAAAGGCAACTGAAGGAGAAGCTATTGATTCACTTACACTAGAAATCCCAATCTCTAGCTCCGCCTGGAAAAATGATAAAGAGACACATCAGAATGTATAAAGTGTGCATCCCAAATTGCTGGAACAAAATGTAGCATATGAAACACAAATCCCATTTGATGACACTAGAGAGGGACTAAGAGGTACTAGCACATGTCACTGGAACTCAAAATTCAGTCTTTCCAACAAAATGGTGTATTTTCACCACCTCAGAGCAACATCTCGTTAATCCATTCAGCAATTCAAATTTACTAACACAACAGTGCTAGTCAGGGCCCTGTATCAGCACAAGTTCAAACTTTGACTCCACCAGCATGGAAATTACACAGAGAACGCTACAAGATCCAGGCCACGATCTATCTTGGACTATAGCTTCACGAGCAGCGGAAAAGATCGAAGCTAAATTATTCCCCTCGCTGACGTAAAACGTTTCCAAGACACACATAGGATGCTCCGATAATGGGAGTAGAGAAAGGCGAAGAGGAGAGGAACTTACAGCAACGGCCTTGCAGGCGGCGCACTTGTCACCGATGGCGGATGCGGAGGTGACGGCCGCCGCAAGGATGGCGGCGAGGAGTAGGAGGCCGCCGGATCTGTGGATTGCAGCTCTCGGCTCCATCTCCGGCGATCTCGCGCAGTCTCTCCCTCCCGATTTCCAGTCTCCGCTTCCGCGTGGGCGTGGTGGTCTTTTTTACAGATATGACCTCGTGATCTTGCACATGTTTAAATACGTCCGTACTCTTTCAGTTGCTATAGAAGTTTCTGGAATTGGGGCAATTCTCTCCTTACAACTACCACTCCACTCAGGCATGCGTCCAAGCCTCCAAGAAAAATTTTACAGCCATAAAATTGGCAAAATCAAATGCAAGACTGAAATACAAGTAGCGACTGAAATGTTTGGGTTGAGTCACCTGCATTTTAGCACCATTAAACTGAAGAACCCAAGTCCACAAGAACACAAAGCACAAACAGAACAAATGTACAGTCACGATTAAGAAAAAAAAACATTCTTAGTGCTCACATGATAATAATGCTACGATATCAGCACAAGCAATGTTATTACGCTGTACATGGACTTCCCTCTCTGTAATTTCAGATTTTTCAATTACATACAACAGGATATGGACACTCGTTTGGCCTATTTTCCACTCCCAGGTCATAAAAACATTCAGCCAGTAGCTGCAGCATTCAAGTTCGCCACGCAGCCGATGTCTCCTGATCAACGTTCTCTTCCCACCAAGTAGCATTCTGCATCACAATCACAGAAATTTGGTCACTAAAACTCATGATGTGCTATAGCGAAATGCAGTTTATGCAAGCAGGCGCTTTGAAGATGCAATCAACTGTTTAACTAGGATGAGATGAACCTTGTATCCTCTTCTGAGAAATTCAAGTGAGCTTCCCTCTTCTTCTTGTAAACCAATAACTCTCAATAGTTCTTCTTTCGCCTGAAAGAAGAGAGATTGCATGGCAGACCCAATAGCTCGAACCAAGTTAGTATTTTTTTTCTCCAAACACATAGAGAGCAGAAAAATTAAGGCCAAATGTATTCGAGTAGCTTATGGTATGACCTGTCCCAAAGTGAACCGAGCTTCGCTCTCTGCAACACATGCATAGGAACCATCAGCCTGCTTCAGCATGACCTGCCAGGGGCCTGAACAAACAGTAACTCAGAAGGTCAGTAGCTGATAAATAGACATGACATCATCCGCGAAAAGATTGACTTTGCATAATTATTTAGTTTGATCTTCTATTGCATACCCACCGATCTTTCCTCCAAAGCAAACAAATCCAAATAAGCTCTCCAATATTTACCTGGGTATTGGCGGAATACAGCTCCACTGTAATTCACTATGTATGGAGCAATTGCGATTGTCTACACGGTTAAGAAGAGAAAGCAGTCACAGATGGTACAGGAAGCCATAAACACAAAGGATACATCTAGCAGATGGATAAAGTAAGACAAATGAATACCTTGGAGTAGTCACGCTGTCTGATATAAAATACTGATACATCTAGCAGATGGATAAAGTAAGACAAATGAATACCTTGGAGTAGTCACGCTGTCTGATATAAAATACTGGTGTGAATTGAAAGGAACCGGTAGTGCAAATCTTTTGGGGAAACCCCAGAAGCCCCAAGTCAGAACTGCACGTGAATTGCATAAGTTACTGCCTCATAAAGCAACACGCTATGGTTTGGGATATATGAGACATACCGCAGTGTATCTAGTTCAAGATTGAATAGAAGGGCTGGAACAGATGTGGCAAACTTTTCCTGAAATTAGCAAAAACACGAAGAGAGAATCAACTGAATTTGCAAATAACACGTACATGCACGTTGCCAACAAATGAAGCATTATATTCTGGACATACCACATACTTCTCTATAGAAGCAAGGTCACGCGTGCTGCTGTTGATGAAGATATATAATGATGGTGGTTCATCAGATTTCCATCTATCTGTATCCACACCAGGCAACTGGTTATGAAATTATTCATGGGTATTTATACGAGAATTATCTCATAATAATAGCATCAGAACTGATTGATGTTTGTTACTCGGTGATGGAAAGGGAACTTATGCTTGATTTATACACACTAATCGGTCATTTCAGTTCCATTTGACAATCCATCAACATGAAGAGGCTTGCTATCTTACTAAAAAATTGTAAAACATGTATCCTCAGCTTGTGGCCTTGGCATAAAGTATATGTCATTCAGTTAGCTCATGGCTTCGATGAAAAAGAGTGAACTCTTTGAAAAAAATAACATCATCAACAATACCATTTTAGACTAGGAGTCGCATGACTGTTGCTTTCATTAGCGCATTCTCTTGGATCAGATATGTTACCTTCATTGTCATCTGAGAAGTCAAAATCCAGGGTGTTTCTTATTGATTTGAAGAAGCTGTTGACAGGGTCGGTGGGTATGTCATCCAGGGAACTGACAGTTACACCCTCAATCTAAAGCAAGTATCAGAAGGATTAAAAAACATTATGAGCCACTGTAATAACGAAGCAAGTAGTACCAGAGGTTGATTAAAAAAAAATTGACACATAGTTACCGTGTCTATAGCTGTCTTGAACAACTCTGACGCCCTGCGTTTTTCAGGTTGATCAGGAAACACCTGAAATCAACTAGAAGAAAGCAAATGAGCACGGTCTTGCATGCATGGAGCGTGTCTGCATCAGGGAGGATAGCGTGCGAAGCTTGAACTTACTATACAGGACCTAGTCCCCTTGAGCTCTTTGAGCTTCCTAGCAACAACAAGAGCAAGCTGGACGTTGGCATCGATGAACTCATCTGAGGAGCCCTGCAGGAGTCCAGCAGGATGATCAGAAGCAGAGCAGCTGAGATAGACAGAAAAGAGCACTGGCCTATAACCCTCTCCCTAGTACAGTAATAGTTAGTAATGGGCATTGGTTCTCTTTTGGCAGCTGTTGAGTTACGGGTCTTGGAATCTCTGATTTAAGAAGTCCTAATAGGGCATTGTTGAGTTCCTGGATCTTTTAGATATCATTTACAATCCAATTCTATTTGGACTAAGATTGCAGACCATAAGTATAGGACTAACAGACCAAATGTTTTGTGCTTTGCTGACAATATGACTTGCCCCTTTTGGAAAGGGGTGATGTGGGCTATACAGGCTGCTCAATGGGGAATATGTGGAAGGTTGGAAATTGGGGGAAATCGTTTCTGGGCTGCTTGGATTCTCCTCATCACACGAATGAAGACTCGATGGTGACACAAAGTCATCAAAATGTATTCGGGTAGTGGTGTTGTTGGCTTTTAAGGCTTTTTTCTCTGAAACTTAACTGTCTTGAACACTTTATGATCAATAAAGCGGGAAACCTTTTCTCTTAAAAGAAGATAGACTGATGTATGGACACAAAGCGATGAGTAGATAGATATACCTTGTAAGAAGAGATGCTGCTTGGCAGAGGCCTTGATATATAGCATATCGTCACAATACAGAAGCAGGAGCCGTCCATGTCCAGGCCAGGAACAAGGCATGAAGCAACAAGCAAGGAAACGAGCAATGGTGAGGGGATAATGCAGGAACGGTGGCAGGAAGTCGTCTAGCAAGCGGAGGGAGCGAGGTTAATTAGCTCACGGGAACTCGATCTCGAGGCGGGTCTTGCCGTCGTCGATGGCGCAGGCGAGGGAGCGCGCGGCGTCGGTGACGAGCACGTCGTAGGAGCGCGGCTTGTACACGGACACCCCGGCCCGGAGCGCCTCCACGTCCCCGGTCCCCGTCCCAGCTTCCGCGCGCGGGGTGACGGCGAGCCGGCGGCGGCGCCGGAGCGGTGAAGAATAGGAGGCAGAGGCAGAGGCAGGGGTGGTGGCGGCCGTGGGCAGGCGGGCCGGAGCTGGGGCGTAGGGGAAGTGTTGGGGCCGGAAGTGGCGGGCGCAGAGAGCCGTGGGCGGCGGGGCGGCCATGGCCGTGCGTGCTCTCTGACAGGCGGCGGCGTCGTGTGCCGTCTGCGACGAGGAGAGAGTGGAGCGGAGGAGAGAGCAGACGACGGCACAGGCACAGCCGCACGCTGCCGCTGCCGCGAGGCGCAGGGGCGACAGGACCAATCGAGTCTACTGCCAGGTGGGGCCCAGGATGAACCTCGCGTCTCAGTGACAGGTGGGACCATGCTTAGTAGGTGAAGCGAGCAAAAAAAAATAAAAAAAAAACAATGGTGGAGGTGCGGGGAATCGAACCCCGTGCCTCTCGCATGCGAAGCGAGCGCTCTACCATATGAGCTACACCCCCGGCTGATGCCCTCCTCGGGAAGCGAGCCTAATTATCTGTTTATTTCATCTGGCCCCAATTTGCCAATTACAAAGTCACATTCCTCTAAATTTAAATAGTTTGGACTTGCTGACAGCCGGTCTTTTCTATAGCAGTTGGACTATATTTTTTTAACCAAACTTTTATTCTCGTTGAACTTTGCTTATAGTTTTCATTCTAAAATGTGACCTCTCCTTTTATTTGATAATCAACATTTATGCTGGAAAACCTTGTGAGAGATGGTTTAGTCGTGTGTGTTTGAGAGGCCAAAATTATTTCTTTTTTTATAAAAAAAAATAAAATATTTAAGATTACATAACAAAGTTCTTCGATTTACTCTTAAAGTGAAAAATAAATAGTTTTAAAAGTTATCGAATGTTACTATGTTAGAAATCCAATTGTATAAGAGGTGAAATTATAGACTATTGTAAAAGCTGGTGGGTTATTAAAAGAGCTTTTCCTTTTGCAACGGACCCCGAACGGAGTGAGTGGACGGGGCCAATCTATTCCGAGGCCCAGTTCAGTCCACACCGAGCAGTTTGAGGCCCACCTCACTCGGATCAGAGCCCACGTAGATCCGGCCCAACGCATAAGCCCTCCCTCTCCGCCGCCGCCATCCTTTTGTTTCCTTCCCCTCCCGTCGACTCCAATCGCAACTCCGTCTCCAGCGAGCGATTTCTCTCCGATCGGAAGCAGCAGCAGCATCTGCGGCGGCAGGATGTCCGGCGAGGAGGAGGAGAACGCCGCGGAGCTCAAGATCGGCGAAGGTCCGTTCTCTTCCACGCCCGCCCTCCCTCCTCCCCCTTTTCCCCTCCCAACCCCCGCTCAGTCCTCGGGCGTCGAGCGGCGGCTAGGGTTTCGTTTCGTCCCTCTCGGAACCCACCTCACCTCACCCGTAACGTACCCCTGTGTCTGCTGCAGAGTTCCTCAAGGCCAAGTGCCTGATGAACTGCGAGGTGGCGATCATCCTGGAGCACAAGTACGAGCAGATCCAGCAGCACTCGTCGGAGTCGGACCCGTCGTCGCAGGTCTCGCAGGTGTTCGAGAAGTCGCTGCAGTACGTCAAGCGCTTCAGCCGCTACAAGAACCCCGACGCCGTGCGCCAGGTCCGCGAGACGCTCAGCCGCTACGGCCTCGCCGAGTTCGAGCTCTGCACGCTCGGGAACCTCTGCCCCGACACCACCGGCGAGGCCACCGCGCTCGTGCCGTCCCTCAAGTCCGGCGGAAGGTTCCAAGGGCACGCCGGGGACGAGAAGATCGAGAAGATGCTCAACGACCTCTCACTCATCAAGAAGTTCGAGTAGAGTAGGGTCCGTTGTTTGTGCCCCCCTCTTCTCTTCGAATTGAATATCATCACCATCAAGAGAGAATTCAACATCAAGAAGATGTACAAGTACTAAATTTTTTCTTACTATTGTGTTCAGGTTCACGTTAACTTGATGTGCTGCTCCATCTCCATCGTGATGTATTGATGCAACCCTGTTGATCGATAATTCGAGATACTAGTAATATATGTGTGGTTGATTGATGATCTGTCTGAATTTCTATGCGAAAAGTCATTGCCATGACTTGTTCTGTTTTTCAGTTCCTCCAGCTGTACCAGTAGGGCTCTTGTAATCAGGATAGAGTTCAAAGATCAAACAAAATGACACATATATGAATGAATGAATGAATTAATCCAACCTTGTTGCTCGATAATTCAAGTTACTACTAACCAGCACACGTGTGGTTGAGCTGTATCTGAAATTGTTTCTAGTTTTGTACACGAAATGCCTCCATCATGTGAGTTGAACTGATTAATAGTAGGCTTTTGATGGAAACATCCTTTCCTGGTCTCCCTAGGTGAGAACAGAGAACGAGACAATTGCTTGGATTCTGTTCTGTACATCTCACATTCAGTATCACCGCTGCTACCCATGGAATATCACTGTTCCTCCAAGCTGTAGGATTCCTTCAAGAGAAAATTCAGTATCTCTGCTTCCTATGTCCTGTTATGTTCTTCAGTTCCATTAGCAGCCGTTGGTCCATTAAGTCAAGTTCATTACCTTCGCAAACATGATTAAGTTCCATATGCATGGTTGATATTTAGCAAAGGTTGTATTCCTGAGCTTGCTATCACCTTATATTAGTCCTCAGGTTAGAGAGGTGCTTGCCTTCCTGTTTGTTCTGTAACTTATTGCCCATCATCATTGCTGCCTCTATTACAGTGTTAACTGATATATGAACGTACAATATAATAGAAGAGCACAAAATCCTATCCAGCCACAACTAGCACTGGAGGAGTCTTGGTGCAAATTTTATCACATATATGGACTAGAAATGCAAGCTGAGCCTAACTCTGAATCACACTTTGACCTTGAGTTTGGTACATCTGTGACGACTTACAGAGTTACAGTAACTACACAGCACAGGACACATGGAGCTCACATCTTACATATGTATGTATATAGTTACAACTTACAAGTGACTCATTCTTGTGCCACATATCAACTCAACCAATCCAGAAGCAAGATTCTACGAGGCCATGATTCATCCATATCGGTAGCCAGCACTCTTAGACAGAAACAGGTGAGGATGCTTCATCTTTCATGGGTGGGAGGGCGCTTCACGGCAAGGAAGAGAGGTCACTTCCCAATTGCCATGCTCTTTTCCCCCCCTCTCCCTACGAGCACCAGTTCCAGCAGCCAAACGAAGGCGGCACCCGGCCAGTTCTCCTGATGTGCTCTGCCTGTTCAGCCGTCCTTGCAGCTGCGTGGTTCCTTTTCAGCTCAGCAGCAGCACGCTTCTCGTCTGCGTTGTGCCTCGCCGATGCGAGCTGGGTCATCAACTTGTCTTGTGCACGGGCACGCATCCTTTCCACCTCAACCTTCAAGAACACAAATCACAAGCCATGATTAAAAATTTGATACAACAATACAGTATCCAAAAACATGGTGACAAAATATCTCAACTTTTACTCCTAGATTTTAGATGTTCTGAACCTGAACATCTATTGCAAACTGACTAAAAGAAGTGAACAAGAGTAGCAGCACAACGACGCTGACTCGTTCAGTGACCAGTAAACTTACCATCCTATATCAGAATAAACAGTACTTTAACTTGCTATGTCGTATCCAAAATGCATTCTAATACCAACTGCTATGCTGATACAATAGAAAATAACTGTCCTGGCTGTAAGTATTATCTATGCTAATATTTCAAAAGATTAGAGAAAGCATGGCATATTAATGGGGAGTGACCAAATATAAAGATAACTGCAGCCTAAAGGTCAATGCCATTGAATTCAAATAAATAGTAGCTACAAACATTTTGCCTGTGTTTAAGCTTTTACATGTTGCACCAGGGCGTGCACTATTAACAGAGCTAGGATAACTACTGTACTAGTCCACAACTGAACAAACTTCCCATGAAGGGATTGTAATATGCATATACATTTTACAAATGTTGTGGCAAAAGAAATAAAACAAGGATGCTAAAAAAGTCAAAGAGGTAGAAAATGCATCTCAGTAACTTGCAGAACTTGTCAGGGATCTATAGCCATTGTTATGTTTTGACGTGCAAAATTGACAGGAAATAATCTGCTAACCTCAATTTTTCTCATTTCAGCTTCTATTTGGGCTTTCTGATGATCCTCCCAAGCCTGAATCTTGATCTCTTCTCGTTTGAATCTGGAGAGTAAAAGGCACAACATATTAAGCCACTGAGCACCAAGAGAATTCAAATGTGGATATAAAGACAATATAAGCACCTTGCTAAATATTTGGCCTTCTCTGCCTCTTCCCATGCAGCTGCACGAATTGCAGTTATGTTCTGCATTGATTGGTCCATGGGGACTGTTTTCAGTGAAAGTGATGCATCCTTTTCCTCTTCCTTCTTGCTTGCCCATGCTGCAATATTGGTCTTACCTAGCTGTGTGCCAAGAAGCATTATCTCCCTCCTAGTTTTATTTTGCAGTTCCTGTTCACTTAATTCCGAATTGCTACATTCCCCGTGGCTGATAACAGCACCAATTGCATTGGGGCCTAACGTCCTCCGTGGAGTTGTTGGCCGAGAACAATTTGGACTTGTTGCTCTCACCGGTGTTCCTGTCCGAGATGGTTCCTGGCTTGCAATAGGAGTCATCTCTGTGCCCATATCCCTCATTGACACTGACCGAACTGTTGATGGAGGAGGTATGCATGTTGTTGCACTTTGAAGCATGGTGGACGCATCATGACGGTTAAAAGTAACTGCATTCATTAAAAAAAAAGGTCCGCATCTATGAGTGCTGCTTTTCCAGTTAGAAAAGACCGTGGGGAACAAAATCATATTATGAGGGGAAGGCTAACTGAGCAACACAATCGCTTACCAGTTGAATCAGCCATTGTACTTTCAGCAGCAAGTGTAGTCTTTGGACAAGGCTCCACTTCCGGACAGGGAATAGGAGGCGCCCAACTCACCGCTTTCTGCCACCCAATTTCCCTCTTCTCTTGGCTCGGATCAATCCTCTTAGTGTCTATCTCCTCTGTGGCTTCCAACACAACCTTTGTCGCCGGCAGCCTCCCAATACCAGCGCTAGGCTTCTCTATCTTCTTAGGCACAGGAGCCCCGCCACCACCCCTGCTAGGACGGTTTGTCGTCGGGCTGGCAATCCACTTCTGTGCATCGTCCCACTTCGACGGGGCAGGCTTTGAGAACGGAGGGACGACCGATGCCGCAGCTGACCGGGCGGTGGCCCCTCGCTCCTTGTGGAACTCGAAGTTGGACGCCACGCTCTCGGAGTCGCACGAGTCCTCTTCGGGCACCCTGATCCTAGAACCCACGGGGACGGGGTGGGCGTCTCGGGACCGGTGCCCGCCCCCTGTCTCCAGGGAGGTCGAGGACTCTGAGATGGCGCTCACCACGTCGACGTCCTTGTATTCTTCGCACATGGCGCCTCCATCACCACCTAAATGAGAAGACAGTGAAGCGGTCTCAGTCACTGAAATCAACTGAAGATTCAGGCAAGTACATTGCCTTGTACCACAATTTGAGTTGAGCTACTCTCTGAAGTACACTAGTACATGGCTATCACACTCTTAGATGAAGACAACGGAGTATGAGAAATTGAGAAGCTTATCTGAAAAAAAAAAAACAAGAGTACTAGAATATTCTCCATTAATTCCCCTCCCCTTTGGGTACAGAGGTGCCTCTATTTGACAGAAAAGATGGTTCTGCATATCCATACTACCTTCTATCTTGTCCCAGCAATCAATGCAAAATGTTGGGCTTAGAGAAAAGGGCACACTAGCAATTACAGGTATATGTGCATGTATATGGTAAGGAAAAAAATCATGATGAACAATGAGGACCGAAACAGTTCCCCGCATTGGCACTGTGCACCCAAATCAAATTGCCCTACCCAATTCCAAGCAATGCCGAACAGCCAATGCAGCAGCCCATCCAGCGAACCACCAATAATAATAATCCGAAAGAAGCAAAGGTCGAGATCGGCGACAGCAGCAGGCAGCACCGCGAGGAGTGGAGAACTAAAACGGGGGGAGGCGGGCGGAACGAAGCAGAAGCACCCACCGTCCCCTGCGTCGGATCTGGCGTGGGCCCTGGGCACGGCGCCGTACTCGCCGCCGCCGTCCTCCTCGTCGGCGTCGTCCTGCCCCTTGCGGCGCTTGTCCACCCCCAGCAGCATCGCGCGCAGGCGCTTGGGCGAGAAGCCGCCGCCCTGCACACAGACATGGCTCCCGCATTACTCATCCTGGTATTACCAGACCGAGCCCAACGGACAGGGAGAATCTGTCTGGGGAAGAAACGGCATGCAGCTGCGGTACTGCGGTAGCAGCAGGGAGGGAGGGGCGGAGGGACGGACCTGGACGGGGAACGGCTTCTCAATGCGCTCGTACTCCATGGCGGCGCGCCGGCGCCGGAGGAGGCGGCGGCGGCGGCGGCGGCGGCGTGGCGCGTGGGTGGCGGCGGCGGCGCCCTCCTGGCGACAGGGAGAGGGGGGAGGAGATCAAGGAAGGGAGTGATGAGTGAGGCGAGTTAAATGTGCTGCAGCTCCAGGTCGGGAGTGAGTGTACTTTTGACCGCCCTTTGACGGACCGGACCCCAGGATGACTCTTCTGCCCTCCTGGATTGGTGAAATTCACCCCCGTGCCAGACTGTCCCGACGCCGAGTACGAGGGTAGGACGGTAAATCTCTGCGGTGCGGGACGAGGCGTGAGGTGGTGATTACCTCACCGGCAACGGCCACTCCGGCGCTCCGCCCTCTCTCTGTCCTCGTCATCGGCCCCGCTTTTTCTCACGCGGAGCTCGTCGCGCCCCGGTCACGCGCGCATGGGACCCGGCTTCTCGGGTCCACATGGAGGTGGGTGGTGTGGCCAGAGATAGGGAAGGGAAGAGAAGCGATGCGGCCGGGGGGGCGTCGTGGTGGCGCGGCTGGGGTTGTGGTCGCTGCATGTGGGCCCCACCGTCCCAATCATGCCGTTCTTATTCTTGTTCGTACCCCCAGACTTTGGGCATGTGACCAGATTGTCACGAGGACACGAGCCCTGTACTCTCCGGCCTGGCTATGTGGTTAATGAACTGAAGCAGCTTAGCTAGCTGAGGATTAATTAGTGGGCGAGATCCTCCATGTGTGCCGTGCTTAGGCATATGGATGGGACTGTTACATACTCATTACAGCAGTACGGCACAGTGGTATAATAGAACTCGTGTCGGTTCAGTGAGGACCACTGATGGCGACGCAACATGCCCATTGACCGCCCTTGGGGCCGACCACAAGAACAGATTATTCACAGGTTTAGAGCCATCTGATCCAAGGTTTAACGACTTGTCGACCCCCGGATCTTCTTCTCAAAAGTTGTCTTCACCGTGGTTAGCTTTATCCATCACGAACGGGCCCTTGCCAGCAATAATGGAACGTGTAGTCGTATTTAGCATAATGGCATGCATGTCTCCACGACACGTAGTTAAGTCCAGTATTATGCACAACCGCACAAGCAGATGCACATGACATGAGCAGCAGTGCCGACAAAACCTCGTATTCGCTACGGCTACTGCTATTGCTAGCAGGCATTTACAGTGGCAGAAAAAAAAATATAGTAAAAAAAATATTTCTCAAGGTGCTATCGATATCTGAAAGAAATTACATTCCGCGCGCTCAAAAAGATCCACCGCATGTAGTTGTTACTGAAAACCTGATCACGCAACCAATATAATTGAGAAGGGTCAAGGCGGTCTTATGTTAATGTAGCTGTTTTCTGTCTGTTGATGCTCTCGTCAGAAGAGTAACATCCTGCAGTTAAGCTCGCTATTTGTAGCGAGGGTATTTTTTTTTTAATCTTGTAGCAAGGGTATTCTGCTATATGTAGTAATCTGTCTGCTTGCAGTTGAGGCATTAGTGGATCGTTTGTAATACTGATTCGTTGTTCACTGCTGAGATCAGATGCTGACTGAACCTGCACCTCTTCATTCTGAAAGAGCTGCACTTCTCCATGTCAGCATCCCCTGCATTATATTGTATAACATGACTATTTTCAATGAAAAATTTGAACTTGAAAGGTGCAGGGAATTAATATTTTTTCATTTTTATAACTTTCCCCCCTATTCTCTAAGTATCAAACAAGACAAAACATAGCTTTATTTTCAGCAATCTCATGTTATCTCTTCTGTGCATGAAACTTTTACCACATATAACCAGTGACAGATGTGATTTACTCTACAGTTTTCATGACTCTCGGATAAGTTAAACATTTTAAATTTAAATTAATAAAACACCAGATGTATCATAAGATGCAGTTTTACATTTCTATCTACAGATATAAATACCAGTAACCTAACGAAACTGCCGTTCGTACTGTAAAAGTCGTTCGTTGGTAGTACAATTTGTACTAATCCTGCCGTGGAACGGTAAGGAGTAACAATCGTTGTCGTGGAGAGATTAGCTTTGGGCTTCGCCCTCCAATTAGACGAATCAATCAAGAAGCTGTTCAACCGTAAGAACGTTTTCCTTGCTAATCGTTTTCCCGTGGAACAACTGCATGTAATCCTTTTGCCATGGAACTATCATGCAATTGCACAAACAGAAATGATCGATTCCAAGAAAATCCAACAATGAACAGGTTCACCATATAACTTGGGTTCAGCACAAAATTTGTATTCTATACAACTAACATAGTAAGACTACTGCTTTCTGACCAATAGAGTAATTCACCAGACAGAGAAAGGTAACTAGTTCAGTGGACGCATTCGATTTGTTTTATATAATGAAAATGGGGACTACCCGTCCAACTCCATCAGCATAGCACATTAGCACCAGCCCCTGCCGCAACACTAGACGGACCGAGAGAACTGCTTGGATAGTTGGGTCCAATGGAGAGGTGCTCCGCTGGAATGACACCGCGTGCAAGGCTCCAAAATAGTCAACTCAGCTGTATCTGGAAGTTCACCCTCAATATACCTTCTTATAGCCATCACTGCTCTAGCGGATTCCTTGCGGTCATCGTCGCTAATGGGCCAGCAAATGTTAACATTTTCCTCGGAACACTTTGCATTGCCATGAAGGGTGTCCAACACAAGATCCTCAAGCGAGAGCGCGCTCTTGACAATGCAACATGCTAGCTCAACCAAGCTCTTTGCAGAGCTGAATCCTACAATGCCCACACTCCTGAGGCAGCCATGGCGATATTCAGGCAGCTGCCTCAAGTCTGAGGAGCCTCCGTGAACTGATTCCTGCTCCAAATGCTTTGGACAAACCTGTAAATGCAAAGGAAATTGAATTAATAGAATAGAGTGACTAGAAAGAAACCAGAGTCTCCAGAACAGGATGGACAGTGCCTTACATCCAAGAACAGAGCCTCCAAGGAAGGACATGCGTCAAAGAAAGAAACCAATGAAAAATAATCATAGGAAGGGGAAAGGTGCCCTTCTGTGATAGTAATGGTCAGGTGCTTGAGGCAGAGGAATTTGGTAGGCAGCATTGGTAAACTGACCACCTGCACAACAAATTTGCCATGTTCAAAATATTTATAACACAAGGTAGGGCCACTGTCATATGCATGTATCACACTCTGCCGGTCCTAAAGTTTTAGAGCATTACCTCCTCAGTTGAAAATAATTCGATACTCTCAAGATTCTGCAAGAAGAACGGAAGCTCAGTCCGAGCATAATGGACGACGTTCGAATCGATCATGGACAACTGTTCCATTTGCAAAGCTTCTGGAAGTGGGATTTTTATCGGTCCTCTGTCCGTATCGATACTGGAGAGATTTGGAGCTTTGCTCTCGATCACTTCCAGGCTCTGGCATGAACTAGCAATCAGGCACCTTAACTGCTTCAGAACACAAGGTATCTTCAGTAAATTTATCTCCTTGCACTCAATGAGCTCCAGCTGTTCCAAAGCCAAGGAGTTGGAAAGAAGGCACTCTAATTCATCCCCAGTAATACACACAGACCTCAGATGCAGACGAGTTAGGTCTCAAGGGCCCAAGTGTGGCGGTGGGATGAAAGGCACAAGAGCCTAGTTCAAGACGCCGAATTGAGTTCCTAACCCCATCACATAAAAGCGAGCATGGAAAGTTGTAACCCTTGTATAGTGTAAGGGCGAGCTCTTCAATCCCTGGTACAACAGCAATATGGACCCACCTGTTGGCATAAGAAAAGTTTCTGCGACCACAATCAAACTCAAAATCAATCTCCAATATCTTCAAGCCAATGCCTGAGTGGTTTCTCAGAATGCTGTCAACTTTTTTCTCATAAGGAACACTGCTCATTCCGCAGCTATACTCTTCTGCCTTAAGTGTTCTCCAATTCAAGGCAAGGTTGGGACGACGTCACCAGGAATGTAGAAAGGCAGAAGAAATGCAAGCAGCACGAGCAGCAGCACGCATCGGCATTAGGGAGTGTATATAATGCCAGATGTCCTGTATGCACAAGCATGGGACAAGATTTCAATATTAAAGCCATATCAAATTTCATTCAGAGAAAGAAAACGGTAGAATTATAACCACATGAGCACGATCGCACAAGGTGCACTACATTACATAGGTAGACGGTGCAACTGAATGTAACAGTTCTTTTGAGGAAAACTGAATGTAACAGTAAGGTTTTTCCTAACTGTGTCATTGATGCCTGCCATTGGCCAACACAAAAGGCAACAACCTTCATTTTTGTTGTAACTGCATCAATACAGAGGCAGCTGAAAATAATTTGTTCTAATTTATGCTTGAAGTCTTGAAGATAGTGTTTAATATGTACTCAATGTGGGGAAAAAAGGAATATATGCAAAGTCAATGTTTAAGAACAAACAAAAGCTACACACATGACTCTGATGGAGCTTAACTGTAACTGTTTCGAAACGCTGGTAATATGATAGTCAAATCTCCGCAGAGTGACCCACAAGTGAGGTACCCTAGGTTGTTATGATTATATTGTATATTTTACCAGGAACAGCAGGTATACCCGTGTCAACTATATCAAATAGTATCAGCAGCTGTATGCCTGATTATATTAGTAGAATATACGCTCAGGCTCTCAATGGCAGGGAAGCAAGACAAAAACAAAATGTGTATTGATCTGAGAAGTTCAGAGAATTTGTGGTGATGTACGCTTCATATATCAAAATGGCAGCATAAAGATAATATAGTTGATGGTGATATTGCCAGCTAAGTTCGAACAGTGAAAGCTAACTAGTACTAGTTCAGTAAGCAGGCAGCCATGGTGTATGTGAAGCTGCAATCTAGGGTATGGATTCCATGCGGGCATACCTCAGGGAGGCATGGGACTGAGCATCTGGATGCATCGCCGTGCTGGGAATCACCGTCATCATCAGCTCGTGCAGAGGGCAAGCCCTGTCCTTCATTCGCTGCAGCAACGGATCCATCTGCAACCCAGCAAACATGGTTGGCAGAAAAATCGTCAATTCAATTACTAGAAAGTGGAAATCTCTCCCAAAATCGAATTTTTGGCAACCGCGTGAACCGAAAAGATAGGACACGGAGGGGAGGGGGCGGCGAGGGAGTTGATGCAATGCTTACCCCGGGCTAGGATTTGGGGGCGATGCCGCTCTTGTTCGTTGTTCAGGGACATGGAGCCGCTGCAGCGCCAGCAGCCCTGGATCGAGCAGAGAATTTCAGAAATCTCTTCCGTCGCCTTTTCCCTGGATCTCTCTTTGTATTTTTCTGTCTGTATATATATTTTCTCTAATTTCGTATATTTGTGGTAATATTTCTTTTTTTTAGAATTACCACCAACTTTTAAGGGGGAAAAAAAGAGTCTGGCTTCTTCTATATCTATATACCTTCTACTCGTAATCAAATAAAATCTCTCCAACCCTTTTTAATATCATGAAATATACAATATCTTTTAGTAAGCTGAATAGGAATCCTAATCCAAATAGTTTAGTTTTCTCTTTTCTGTGTCCATCTCAGTATTCATTTCTTTCCTCCATGTTCACGTTTCTATATTCAACCAAAAAAAAAAAAGAATGCACACAAATGGATCACAAGGGAACAAGAGCCTATTGTTTTAAAATTGCATGATTAAAAGGGTTTCCACACACAGTCAATAACTAGAAATCTTTTATTTATATTTAAAAGTTCAATGATCAACCAAGTAACCTAAATATGAATTCTAATCCATATGATTTTACTTTGTTTCGTGTCCATTTCAGTTATGTCTTTTTTTTCCTTGTACACGTTTGTATTCAACTAAAAAACACATGCACACAAAAAGGATCAAAAGGGAACATAATAAAGTGGCTTCCACCCTTCAATAACTAATTTACGTTAAAAAAAACAAGAAACCCAATGTTTTATTTCCAATCAAATCAAAACCACACGAATAATTTATGGTGAAAATTTTTGTTTATGAGAAAAGAGTGGATAGTTAATAGGTCCATAATGCTATATGTTTTTACATTTAATTATTAGAAAAAATCTAAAAACTACCTGAGTAATAAACAACAAACACGAATAGGGGAAAAAAGAAAACACGAACATTAGGTGCCATTTTTCCATCATCGATGCTATAAACATTTGTTATTTTTTTCCTCCCATGGCAAAGTTGCTAGTTTCTCTAATTTTGCATATTTATATAAATATTTTTAAAAAATAATTAACGAATTAAATAATCATAACAATAGAATAAAAATCCAGCAGCGTGCCGTAATATAGCGGCACTCCAAATATACCCACCTCCGCACACCTCCCGCCGTCTCACTTTCAGTCTTTGCTCCCTGCAACTCGCTGCTAGGGTTAGGGCACCTCTCAGATCGGCCGGCCGCCTCTTCCTGGAGCGTGGGCTGCGCCGCTCCTCCTCTCGACGAGCGGCGAACCTGCTGCAAAAGAGAAGGTCTCCAGGTGACCTAAATATGAGATGCGTACGGATGTTACTTTTGTTTGTTTATTATTGTTAGATCTGCTTGTCGGGTGCACTTACCTAAACAAATCCAGTGTACAAAGCAGTATAAAAAATTACGGATGGGTAAACACGTGCTTATCTAGTTTGCAGTTCGCACTCATCTTCTCATTCCAACTTGTAGTGTTATTAGGGCCCGTTCGGCCGTGATTCTGCGGCTCCAGATTCACCATTTTATTTTCAGTTCCTCCACTCAAAATTTGCCAAACAGTACAGATCCACCAAATCCAGATTCACCAAAATGGGTCAGATTAGTGCAGTAACAATACAAAATTAGCAACTTGTTTATTTATTGGTTTGCTATGGCCAGGATGAAGGGGGGCATTAGTAGTTTGAGGTTGCTGCATTGTGCAGCAGCTGCTGCTGCTGATTATTGGTTCTCTGTTAGTGATGAAGGGCTGGTGATTAGCGCCTTTGTTCATATACAAGCTCTAATGATTCTATATTCATGCTTATGGCCTTATATCAAGATAACAAGCCAACTTATGTTACTGTCTTTGATAGATGAGATGAGTACAATTAACCTCTACAAAAATCAACTTGCTGAGTCTGTAAAACTAGCCAGCCTTTATATTACTGGTTTGCAGTGCACTCATCTATAGAACCCAACTTGTAGCCTACATATTGAATAGCATGATGACATTCGCACTCTGAATAAACACGTTTGCCTAAGTTTCACAGTACATATATAAACATTCTATTATTGTTGCAGCGTAAGTCATGTCGGTGGAAGACCGTAGCTGGATGTATCAAGGTTGGAGTGACAATGGCCGCCATTCAGAAGCTTGGGTTCACAACACAGATGCTTTTCTTGACCTTGCTTTTAGCAATGCTGAAAGATCAAGAGTACCTTGTCCATGCACCGACTGTCGAAATGGAGTGAGGCTGAGGAGGGCTATGTTGAGGAAGCATCTGTGCAAGAGAGGGTTTATGCCTGGGTACACTAGATGGACAGAACATGGAGAGAGCCCTATAAGTACTGTGCCTACAGCGGGACTTGCACGCAACACTCCTGGTGCTGATCTTGGTGATGCAAAGCATGCAGGCAGTGTTGAAGAGGAACCAACGGCAGATGCTAAGGCATTTTCCGACATGTCGTGTGCTGCAGAAGAGCCGCTCCATCATGGCACTACTCTTACACCGCTAACAGCAGTTGCACATTTGATGGCTGTTAAGTCGCGGAACAACCTCTCCACAGAAAGCATGGATGCATTTTTGGGTTTGGTTGATGAACTCCTACCTGAGAACCATAAAATGCCAAAGACAGTGAATGAGTGCATTTCTCTCCTTAGCAGTCAAAAAGTGCCACATGGTTCTTGTGTAAACAATTGTAGCATATGCAACCGTCATGGTCCGATCAAGGAAGAATGTGATGAGAGCGAGGAAGAATGTGATGTGAGCGAGGAAGAATCTGACTGAAGTCAGCACAGCACATGGCTTGGAGGGATTTGCCTTGCATGTGTCATCTGGTGGTTTGGTTCAACATCAAAGTTGCTAGGGATGTTTAGTGAGTAGAGTATTAAGTAGGGATGTTTGCAGGAGTATGAAGTAGAAGAATGTGATCAGGGTGAGGAAGAATCGGCTGTCTGATGATGTCAGCACAGCACATGGCTTGGAGGGGCTTGCCTTGCATGTGTTAGTTTAGCATTTGGTCATCTGGTGGTTTGGTTCAACAGCAAAGTTGCTAGCGATGTCTGGGAACGGATCGTATGCAAACCAAGCCTCCCGTGTAAACTTGCAAACTAACGATGTGGATCCTAGGATCGTCATCTGATGGCTGTAGAGAGAGGTGGGGTTTTTTTTGCACTTTAACTCCCGCCTGAGAAACGTGAATCGTTGTTTTTTCCAGTAACCCCCTCCTCCGTCAGCCGAACGGTCGGTCCATCACGCCGTCGTTCGCTCGATCCCGATCGTATCGCGCGATCCACATCGCCGCCGCCGGCCTTCGTCACGCGAGATCGAGATCGATCGCTAGGGCATCGCGCGAGAACAGACCCGTGGCGCTGTGCCAGGCCGTCGACCTGCGCCACCTCGAGGAGAACCTGAAGAGGGCCGTCAAGAACACCGTGATGGCGGTGGCCAGGAAGGTGCTGACCACGAGCCTCGACGGCGACCTCCACAGCGCGCGCTTCAGCGAGAAGGCCCTGCTCACGGCCATCGACCGCGAGGCGGTGTACGGGTACTACGACGACCCCTGCAGCGCCAACTCGCCGCGATGACGATCGGGGTCTTGGATCGGTCGAGACGTAGTCAGACGACGATACGGAAAGTTACGGAGTGAGGGGGCTTTTGCAAAAACAATACGATTAGCAGGTTTCCGGCGGGAGTTAAAGTGCAAAAGTTTCCCACCTCTCTCTACAGCCATCGGATGACGATCCTAGAATCCACATCATTAGTTTGCAAGTTTACACGGGAGTCTTGGTTTGCATACGATCCGTTCCCGCGATGTCTAGCGAGTAGGTGTATTAAGTAGGGATGCTTGCAAGAGTTTGAACTAGATCTGTGATGTCAATCTTTTTAACTATCTATGAACTCATCGTGAATGTTTGGCTGGATGAGATTAATGCCTATGTTTCTAATATCATGTTTGAATCTGGATTCAAAATCATGGAGTGTTTTATTCCAAGTTTAATGGAGTCTCAGATTCTTTCTGCAGTTCGTTTTTCAATGGAGTGCTGGGTTTTCGCTCCTATGAATTTTCGGGCTAGCTAGTACGTGCAAGTTGCCAGGAAACAGAGGGAGCTTGGCAGTCCATTTGCCTTGATTGCACGTGTGAGCCAGGCAGTATTCCTTTGAATTTCCTAATTTGTTTTCCCTGCAAACTAAACATGTCTCTGGGTACTGTACAAATATTATGGAACCTGCATTTTTTTCTATGAAAATCAAATTGATTCATACTAGTATAGTGCCCGTGCTAACGCTACGGTTTTTATTTGAGGAATACATATAAAAACAAGTTTGTAAAGATCTAACTATATGAAGTACTGAAAAATATGATTTGCTTCTTGCAATATTAGTATTTACATCGGTTCAAATTGCAAAGGTAGAAAAAGGCAAAGAAAAAAAATCAATTGATCACGCATCTCATGGCGCTTCACAATCAAGGTACATGTAACACAGATCCATTCATCCGTATCCCTAGCATTACATTAAGGGTCTCCACTTTGATGCCGCTACCCTCCACCAGCAGTACCGCGAGGCATGGATCCTGACGCTGAGATGGCCATCGCACCATGGATCTCGCCTCTGCCAACGTGGGTCATGCACTGAGGATGCAGTACTAACCTCCTTGAAGAGTTGTCCTTAGGGCCATGAATAAAAAACAAACAACAATTATGATCTCCCCAAACAAAATCCTTCAAGAGCACAGAACACTATATTCAGATCAATCCTAACTCCAGGATAATCACCACTGAGGTTACAACATTTAGTGCATTGACAAATGACAACTAACATTTCAGTTTGCCACTTGCACCAAAATTTTAGGTTATATATGAATCCACAGATGCATAAATCGCCTCAGCACTTATGAAATAACACTATACAAATACCCTATATATGCTGCAAAATTCAGATAATCTAGAATTATGCATCAAACAACAGGGCAAATAAATGGGAGTATAATAGAGCTAATATTGACAAAACCATGGCCTGCTACAGCCATATAGATGGAAGTCAGGTTGTGTTCAACAACTCCCGCCATCAAGAATTCACACTTTGCCAAACTTATCAAGTACGGCCAAATTTTAAATTCTTTTGACTAAATCGATCCGTAGTTTCTTGAAAGAGAACTGATGGCAGCCACCATACATGATACACCCTGTAGCCATGAGCTCATGGAGGATTTTCACGGGGATTTGTGATATTAAAACAAAGCTGCATGCTTGAACATGTTCATGCTAAGCTAGTACAAATAGACAGCCACAATTATTATAGGAAGTGTCAACGACACAAGCAGACAGTAATAACATGTCAATCTCCAAAAGAAATACAAGTAGGAAGGATACCCTGGAATCAATTTTCATATGGTGGAACCAGCTTGGACACAATGGCAACTTAGAAGAATCACACGAACAATGTGATTCCAAAATTTCAGGTTCAGGCAATAATATTTCAGATTTCAAAGCACTTCAAAGGAAACAGAGGAGAGAAGCAGGGAACTACATATGTTGCCCGTGCTAACGCTATAAAGAACACAATTATTTTTTCCAGATAATAAAATTTACAAAGAGTAAGTGAAATTGGTTAAAACTTATTGCTAGATGGTGAAACCATTTAAACAATCCTATCACTACAGAGGCGCAATTGATTCCTCATCCTTACAGCATTTTCCTAAAAGTGATGCCAACATTGACAAAATTTAATGCTTCAGAGGCATACCATGAGTAAGGTAACTAAGTTTTAGGAATTCATCCAATCTTCCCTCGGCACTATGAATTCCAGCAGCCACATGGCCCATCATCCACTAACTACTCGCTTTAACTCGAATTCAAAAGAATTGATGGAAATAAGTCAATTTTTGACTGGATGTTTCGGGCTTAAAGTAAGACAATTATTTCAGAATTCTTCAGAAGGTAGACAACTGTTTTGAACATTTGTATCCATGCTATTGCCTTGTGTCTCCTATTTTTTCAGAATGCTTAATGCTTGATACTTTTTGGCTGCATAGAAAATGGAGATGTCGGGGTAGGTTTACAGATTATACCTTGATGTCTCACATTTGTACCCATGCTATTGAAATCAATTTGTAGAAGCAAAGTGTTATTGCAGCAAAGGTCACTTAAGGTTTTAAAATCTTCGGGGACTATTGATGGCTTGATATTTTTTGGTTGCATATAAAATGGAGATGCCAGGGCAGGTTTACTGATTATACCTTGATGGCCTGAATGTTGATTTGTGGACCTCCTGAATGTTGGTCTGTGGACCTTCTTTATCAACATGAGATACATTGTTCTCATGTAGGTGCAGTGTCAAGTATACTGCTACTTTTATAACCAAAAGTTAGGAAAATCAAAGAAGAACAAAGTACAGCCAGATCGATCCTCATTACAATGCCACCGGGCAACCATGAACCATGCCGCCATGGCTCCACTTATAGTTTCAGTAAAATTCAGAAATTTATGGATATATTATGGATATATGCTTTGTATTCACTACATCAGGCAGCACAACTGACAAAGGCAAGACAAACCTATTCGTAATGTAGAAAAATATGCCTAGTATCTCAAGATCTCATCAATAATTGCTTTCGAGTCTCCATTCCTAGAACATAGGGAAAAAACGAATTATTAGATTACGAATCAGAAGGGGCGGACCACAAAGATCCGGTGATTGCGCGCCGCGTGACCTACCGGGGACGCCGCCGCGCGGCCTAGGACGGGGCTACGAGTTGGCCCCGCGCACCTCCGCGTCTCAACGCGTCCTCGAACGCCTGGCACTGTGACGCGCACATCGGCGATGAAGGAGAACTCGTCGGGGGCAGCGGACACGCCGCCACGAGGTTGTTGAAGAGATGGCAGAGCGCCTGCAGGTCGCCGTCCGTCGCGTAGGCCGCGATGCCCTCGTCGCGGCCTCGGTTCGAGGGCGGCGCCGAGGTCGGGACGGGAGGGACGAAGCCGCGGAGGGAGGAGGAGCGGAAGGAAGTTTTTCCTTTTTCTTTTTGGAAAAAGAGCAATCGGTGGAAAGGAATTGGGATCGAACCCGGGATTGCGTGGATCGCACGGGTGGGTAGCATGAGTGGCTGCGTCGTGGGTCCGGGGTAAGGTCACAGGCTTCTTACACCTTTAAAAGAATTGCATGACATTTGATCAAGACATTCAGTCATTATAAAGAGATATAAGCAGGTAAGAAATGTGACGTGAATCTTGTTGGACTAACTTTGTGAACTATGCATTTTGAAGGCAACCATTTGGAAACAACATTGTAAGTCAGCAAGATTAATCCGAGATCACTAAAGCTTCTCCGTTGTGCTGATAAATTAGTAATTCGAGGAGGCTATTTACCTGCAGTCTTACTTTGTGTCGCCTGGAGCAGATCTGCACGAAGAGGACAGTTACCACACTGAGATGTAAATAGGAGTAGCAGAAAGTAGCAGTTCAAGAATTGAGTTTTCAACATGTATAAATTAGAAAATATTTTAGTATGGGTACTCATTAACCTTTTAATCAGATGACTGGAAACTACAAGAAGTTAGATTGGGATCAGAACATTGCACAGAAAGGTCCAGATATTTAGATTGTTGATATGAAATTGGTTAAAACTTATTGCTAGATGGTGAAACCATTTAAACAATCCTATCACTACAGAGGCGCAATTGATTCCTCATCCTTACAGCATTTTCCTAAAAGTGATGCCAACATTGACAAAATTTAATGCTTCAGAGGCATACCATGAGTAAGGTAACTAAGTTTTAGGAATTCATCCAATCTTCCCTCGGCACTATGAATTCCAGCAGCCACATGGCCCATCATCCACTAACTACCTGCTAACTCGAATTCAAAAGAATTGATGGAAATAAGTCAATTTTTGACTGGATGTTTCTGGGCTTAAAGTAAGACAATTATTTCAGAATTCTTCAGAAGGTAGACAACTGTTTTGAACATTTGTATCCATGCTATTGCCTTGTGTCTCCTATTTTTTCAGAATGCTTAATGCTTGATACTTTTTGGCTGCATAGAAAATGGAGATGTCGGGTAGGTTTACAGATTATACCTTGATGTCTCACATTTGTACCCATGCTATTGAAATCAATTTGTAGAAGCAAAGTGTTATTGCAGCAAAGGTCACTTAAGGTTTTAAAATCTTCGGGGACTATTGATGGCTTGATATTTTTTGGTTGCATATAAAATGGAGATGCCAGGGCAGGTTTACTGATTATACCTTGATGGCCTGAATGTTGATTTGTGGACCTCCTGAATGTTGGTCTGTGGACCTTCTTTATCAACATGAGATACATTGTTCTCATGTAGGTGCAGTGTCAAGTATACTGCTACTTTTATAACCAAAAGTTAGGAAAATCAAAGAAGAACAAAGTACAGCCAGATCGATCCTCATTACAATGCCACCGGGCAACCATGAACCATGCCGCCATGGCTCCACTTATAGTTTCAGTAAAATTCAGAAATTTATGGATATATTATGGATATATGCTTTGTATTCACTACATCAGGCAGCACAACCGACAAAGGCAAGACAAACCTATTCGTAATGTAGAAAAATATGCCTAGTATCTCAAGATCTCATCAATAATTGCTTTCAGTCTCCATTCCTAGAACAAGGGAAAAAACGAATTATTAGATTACGAATCGAAGGGGCGGACCACAAAGATCCGGTGATTGCGCGCCGCGCGACCTACCGAGGACGCCGCCGCGGCCTAGGACGGGGCTACGAGTTGGCCCCGCGCACCTCCGCGTCTCAACGCGTCCTCGAACGCCCGGCACCGTGACGCGCACATCGGCGATGAAGGAGAACTCGTCGGGGGCAGCGGACACGCCGCCACGAGGTTGTTGAAGAGATGGCAGAGCGCCTGCAGGTCGCCGTCCGTCGCGTAGGCCGCGATGCCCTCGTCGCGGCCTGGTTCGAGGGCGGCGCTGAGGTCGGGACGGGAGGGACGAAGCCGCGGAGGGAGGAGGAGCGGAAGGAAGTTTTTCCTTTTTCTTTTTTGGAAAAAGAGCAATCGGTGGAAAGGAATTGGGATCGAACCCGGGATTGCGTGGATCGCACGGGTGGGTAGCATGAGTGACTGCGTCGTGGGTCCGGGGTAAGGTCACAGGCTTCTTACACCTTTAAAAGAATTGCATGACATTGACAGTCAGACATTCAGTCATTATAAAGAGATATAAGCAGGTAAGAAATGTGACGTGAATCTTGTTGGACTAACTTTGTGAACTATGCATTTTGAAGGCAACCATTTGGAAACAACATTGTAAGTCAGCAAGATTAATCCGAGATCACTAAAGCTTCTCCGTTGTGCTGATAAATTAGTAATTCGAGGGAGGCTATTTACCTGCAGTCTTACTTTGTGTCGCCTGGAGCAGATCTGCACAGAAGAGGACAGTTACCACACTGAGATGTAAATAGGAGTAGCAGAAAGTAGCAGTTCAAGAATTGAGTTTTCAACATGTATAAATTAGAAAATATTTTAGTATGGGTACTCATTAACCTTTTAATCAGATGACTGGAAACTACAAGAAGTTAGATTGGGATCAGAACATTGCACAGAAAGGTCCAGATATTTAGATTGTTGATATGAAATTGGTTAAAACTTATTGCTAGATGGTGAAACCATTTAAACAATCCTATCACTACAGAGGCGCAATTGATTCCTCATCCTTACAGCATTTTCCTAAAAGTGATGCCAACATTGACAAAATTTAATGCTTCAGAGGCATACCATGAGTAAGGTAACTAAGTTTTAGGAATTCATCCAATCTTCCCTCGGCACTATGAATTCCAGCAGCCACATGGCCCATCATCCACTAACTACCTGCTAACTCGAATTCAAAAGAATTGATGGAAATAAGTCAATTTTTGACTGGATGTTTCTGGGCTTAAAGTAAGACAATTATTTCAGAATTCTTCAGAAGGTAGACAACTGTTTTGAACATTTGTATCCATGCTATTACCTTGTGTCTCCTATTTTTTCAGAATGCTTAATGCTTGATACTTTTTGGCTGCATAGAAAATGGAGATGTCAGGGTAGGTTTACAGATTATACCTTGATGTCTCACATTTGTACCCATGCTATTGAAATCAATTTGTAGAAGCAAAGTGTTATTGCAGCAAAGGTCACTTAAGGTTTTAAAATCTTCAGGGACTATTGATGGCTTGATATTTTTTGGTTGCATATAAAATGGAGATGCCAGGGCAGGTTTACTGATTATACCTTGATGGCCTGAATGTTGATTTGTGGACCTCCTGAATGTTGGTCTGTGGACCTTCTTTATCAACATGAGATACATTGTTCTCATGTAGGTGCAGTGTCAAGTATACTGCTACTTTTATAACCAAAAGTTAGGAAAATCAAAGAAGAACAAAGTACAGCCAGATCGATCCTCATTACAATGCCACCGGGCAACCATGAACCATGCCGCCATGGCTCCACTTATAGTTTCAGTAAAATTCAGAAATTTATGGATATATTATGGATATATGCTTTGTATTCACTACATCAGGCAGCACAACTGACAAAGGCAAGACAAACCTATTCGTAATGTAGAAAAATATGCCTAGTATCTCAAGATCTCATCAATAATTGCTTTCAGTCTCCATTCCTAGAACAAGGGAAAAAACGAATTATTAGATTACGAATCAGAAGGGGCGGACCACAAAGATCCGGTGATTGCGCGCCGCGCGACCTACCGAGGGACGCCGCCGCGCGGCCTAGGACGGGGCTACGAGTTGGCCCCCGCGCACCTCCGCGTCTCAACGCGTCCTCGAACGCCTGGCACTGTGACGCGCACATCGGCGATGAAGGAGAACTCGTCGGGGGCAGCGGACACGCCGCCACGAGGTTGTTGAAGAGATGGCGAGCGCACGCAGGTCGCCGTCCGTCGCGTAGGCCGCGATGCCCTCGTCGCGCCTGGTTCGAGGGCGGCGCTGAGGTCGGGACGGGAGGGACGAAGCCGCGGAGGGAGGAGGAGCGGAAGGAAGTTTTTCCTTTTTCTTTTTTGGAAAAAGAGCAATCGGTGGAAAGGAATTGGGATCGAACCCGGGATTGCGTGGATCGCACGGGTGGGTAGCATGAGTGACTGCGTCGTGGGTCCGGGGTAAGGTCACAGGCTTCTTACACCTTTAAAAGAATTGCATTATAGTATAGATGAAATCCCTGCTTGGTTCATGTGAGACATGCCTTCCATTGTTGGAAGTTTTATGATAGGTTTTATTTGTTTCGGCTGTTACCTTAAAATACCGCTCCATAAACTGAATTATTATTGTCTTCAATTCTTCAAGAAAGCCGGAGCATGATCCTAAATAAAATTTAAAAAAATGATCTAAAAAAATACCCCCAAACTTCCTGAGATATGGAGATTATTATTTTTTCTCGAGAAAGAGGTATCCGGAGATAATTGATCACCCACCACCCCGGGTCATTTTCACTCCCAAACTGCCATGACTCTAGCGTGCCGCCGTCAGGGAGCGCTCCCTGGTTTCCCGCCGCCATCTACTCTCCAACTCGTGCATATAAATCGGCACTCCTTGATCGCCCTCGGTCTCCCCGCATCACACCCGCCTCTCCCTGCAGCGTCGGCTGCGCCTGCGCCTCCTCTTGACGCGCCGCCGCATCCAATCCTGCTGCCGTCCCCAGCCCACCACAGCGCCGGATCCCCCAGGTGAGATGCATACGAAAGTAATCTTTGTTTATTGTTAGTTAGATCTGCTTATCGGGTGCAGTTAGGTATACGAAAGTAATTTTTTGTTTGTTGTTAGATCTGCTTATCAGGCGCACAAACCTATACAAACGCAGTGAAAAACGTGCTTAATGATTTGCAGTTCGCACTCATTTTCTCGTTCCAACTTAGTGTTATTAGTGTAGCAGCTGACCAAATTAGTGCGGTGGCAATGCAAAATTAGCAACTTGTTTATTTACTAATTGGTTTCCTATGACTCTTTTTTTAAAAAGGGTTTCCTATGGCTAGGTTCAAGGGTCGAACTGTAGTGAAGGGCTGAGCGCATTAGTAGAGTTTGCCATATTGTTTAGCAGTGGCTCCTGCTGATTATTGTTTTTCTGTTAGTAAAGGTATTGTTTTTCTGTTAGTAAAGGCGTCGATTAGTTTTGAAAAAATTAGTCTTAGTGAAGGCCAATTCTATGTTCATTCTTCTGGCCTTAAATTACCTAGCTAACTTGGGTTACTGCGTCAGATTCATTCTCTAGAGAATTTATGGCTGCCGAAATAGGTTCCCTACGGTTTTTGAACTTTTCCAAGATAGCTAAATCCCACTGGAACTAGCATTGTTCCATTATGACTACTTAAAGTTGCAATCCTAAACTCATCAATGTATGGAAGATGCATGCTTGTGCTTGAAATATCAAGTGTGTCAATCAGCTGGCTGCTGAGCCATGCATGTTGCGTGTATTCTCTACCAGTCAAGGAATCATCAGATATACAGAGATGTTGTAGTCTTGTAGATAGCTATGTTGAGTTAGGAAATTCACAGATAAATTTGGTCAAACGTTTAGATTTAAGAGACAACTCTAAAAAAAAATGATTTATTCACAGAGAGACGGAGAGAGTATTTTATTTTTAATACAAAAAATTCTTATTGGTTCGCAGTTCTCACTCATCTTCTCGTTCCAACTTGCATATAGTAGCAACTGACCAATTTAGTGTGGTAGCAGTGCAAAATTAGCAACTTGTTTAGTTATTGGTTTCCTATGGCCGGGATGAAGGGCTGAACGCAAGTAGAGCTTGCTACATTGCTTAGCAGCGGCTCTGCAGCGGCTCCTGCTGATTATTTTTGGTTTTCTATTAGTGAAGGCAGTGATTAGTTTTGACAAAATTATCAGTGAAGTGCTGGTGATTATTGCTTTTGTTCATATTATACACAAGCTGTGACAATTATATGTTCATGCTTTTGGCCTTAAAACAACAAGCCAACTTGGGTTACTGTGTTTGATAGATGAGTACAATTAACCTCTACAAAAGTTAACATTCTCATAAATACTATATATCGCACAGTTTGTAAACCCAGCCAGCTTAAATACACTCATCTATAGAAACCAACTTGTAGCGTACATATATACTGGACATGCAGTCTGCACTCTGAATTAAACATGTTTGCTTCTAAGTTTCACAGTATGTATGCTTACGCTGTTATGCATGATTTGGTCATTGACATGGTCTCTACTCTACTGCTACAGTTTATTGTTGCAGCATAAGTCATGTCGTCGGTAGAGGACCGCAGCTGGATGTACCAAGGTTGGAATGAAAATGGCAGCCATTCGGAAGATTGGGTCCGCAACATGAATGCTTTTCTTGACTTTGCCTTTAGTGGTGTCTCTAATCCTAATGCTGAAACAACAAGGGTACCTTGTCCATGCACCGAGTGTCGAAATGAAATCAGGCGGAGGAGGGCTGTGTTAAATATGCATCTGTGCAAGAGAGGGTTTATGCCTGGGTACACTAGATGGACAGAACATGGAGAGAGCCATGTTGGTGGTGCAAAGCATGCAGAAAGTGTGGAAGGGGAACCAACAGCAGACCCTGAGGCATTTTCTGCCATGTTGCGTGCTGCACAAGAGCCGCTCCATCATCGCACTAGTATTCCACAGCTAACAGCAGTTGCACATTTGATGGCATTTAAGTCACGGCAGAACTTCTCTGAAAAATGCGTTAATGCAATATTGAGTTTGTTTAATGATGTCCTACCTGAGAACCACAAAATGCCAAAGACAGTGAATGAGTGCAAGTCTCTCCTTAGCAGTCTAAAAATGCCACATGATGCTTGTGTAGACAATTGTATGATGTGCGACCAAGAAGGTCGTCAGAGCAAGGAAGAACATGATCAGAGCGAGGACGAGGAAGAAGAATGGTTTGCTATAGATCCGTACAAGAGTATGAAGTAGATCTGTGATGTCACATGTTTCAACTATCTATGAACTCGTGAATATTTGATTGGATGGAATTAATGCTTATGTTTATATTAGCATGTATGAAGGCTGGATTCAAAATAATTTCGTGTTTGATTCCAAATTCTAATTTTGTTTCTGAATTCAGTTACCAAATCTGTATTTGAATCTAAGTACGAACTCTGTGCTACATGCTGTTTACAAAGAGGTCATTATTTCTCTTGTACTGAATTACTGAATTTTCTAGGGAAAGCTTGTTGCCGTGTCAGATTCATTCTGTAGAGAATTCTTTCATTTCTTGATAGGGATGGCTGCCTAGGGAAATAGTTTCCCTGCAGTTTTTGAACCTTTACAAGGAAGCTAAATCCCACGGGAACTAAGCATTTTCCAGTATGACTTGTGCTTGAAATATCCCAGTGTGTCAATCAACTGGCTGCTGAGCCATGCATGTTGCATGTTTTCTCTACCAGGAATCATCAGAGAGATGCAGAGATGTTGTAGTTGTCTTGTAGATAGCCATGTTAGTCAAGAAATGGTGAGATAAAGAATTTGTTTCAAGAGAACTCAAAAATTGATTTATTTATTCAAGGAGAGATGGAGGGAGGAGTATTTTATTTTATTTATATAAAAAAAAAGCTTTTCTTGCCATTTGTCACGGTGGAGTTGGGCCCCTTTTATTTAGGGGCAAGCAAGTTCGTTCCATTTCTTTCTTCACCTGCAAGTCTGCCACTCCATTTCTACTAGCTGCAGCCACCCATTTCTGCTAGCTGCAGCCGCCGGCCTCTCCCTCGCTCCGATCCAAAACCTTAGCTCACCGAGATGTCGCTGATCCTCGGCTCACTCTCGCCGCGCGCGATCCACCTCCGTCACCTGTTGGCACGGTCTTCGTCGCCAGCGCCGGCGCCTAGCAGCATTGTTCCCAACGCCGCCACGCTGGCCACGCCGATGACGCCAGTGAGTGTATATTCTCCTCCGATCGCTCTGCCGGCCGGTTATTACTTCGATTAATCCAATCCGTTCTTATATATTAATGTCCTCGATCGATATGATGATGGATCCCTCTCGTGGACGATGAATCGTAGCTGCGGCTGTGCGCTAGGTAACACATAGTACTCTGCATCGTGCCATGGTCGTATGCCGATCGATGGATCGATGATCGCGCGCCATGGGACTCTGACTCTCCATGCCTACAATGCATTGCGTATTTGAAGCTTTGCGTCAGTACCGTACAACTGTACACTACGTGTTTGTGTGTACACCAATTCGCCCTAGCGTGCAAAGAATTAATGAGAGCAACTTATCAAGTGGTAAAAATTAAATCACACACATACGGGTGGTGTCGGAGGGGAGATTTACCACTTACCAGGTGCGGATCTTTAGAAGAGTTTATTTGTGGTAAATACTCCTGCTGGAAGGGGGTTTTTTTTTTTCCAAAATCGCTTTTTAGGAAATATAGGTACATATGCATTCTTACTGCTAATTTGGAAACTCAAATTCTCTTGGGATCCCTGTTTTTTTTTTTCAAGACAAACATACCATGGATGATGGGAGAAATGATTTGAATAATTAAGTTTTTTCATCTCTCGGTGTGCCTCCTCCTTACTTCCAAATTAGTCCTTAAGGTCAACCTTGAAAGAAAAGATTAGATATATCTAGCACTGCATGCCTATCGAATGTCTTGTCTTACTGGTAATCATCTATCATGATAGAGTTTACGTATGCGTGTTTATAGGGGCGTACGTGTTGGATGTCGTTGATGTTCTCGTGTATTTTTCTTTAAAAAAAAACATACCGGCCTCATGAAAATCTTGTCCGACATACGTATATCTTAGTAACTTTGTCGACTTATATACTGTATGTGATTCTACGTTTTTGCAACCTATATACCTTGATTCTATATACGGTTTTTGCAGAGTAGACGCAACATATGCAGCAACACAAAGTGTGAGGAGCGCTACCACTGGCTAACCTGGAGAGTACTACCAGTCCTTGGGCTAGTCTTACGGTATAGTCGGGAAAAACAACACACGCATCAAGAAGCTCAAGGAGAGTGTGGCCGAGCACAATAAACAGGACATGCGCATCAAGAAGCTCAAGAAGAGTGTGGCCGAGCTCAACAAGGACAAGGAGAAGAAGACGAGTTGTAGTTGTTCTGCTACTCCTACAAAGGGCGCGACGGCCTCTACTACTCCTGACGCTGCATCTCCTAAAGGCGTGACAGACTCTATTACAACTGATGTTGCATCTCCTACTACAGCTACTACTACTGATGCTGCAGCTCCTAAGGGCGCCACAGACTCTATTACCACTGATGCTGCATCTCCTACTACAGCTGCTACTACCCATCCATAAATATTGTGGTTTCAGCATAGTAGACCGCAAGATTTCCTTTGCCTATTCTAGACCATAATATTGCCACATTTCTCTATGTAATTTATTGCCATCACACTACAAGACCAGTGTTTTCCTTTTCAGTTTCCACTGAAGCAAGTATAGAGTGCACCAGAGATGAATGAAAATACAATTATCTTGACAATTTTCTAAATTGACAAAACATATATAGCGTTAGGTCACGTACGAAAATTTAAACACAATAGGAAGTGAAAATGAACACACGATATATTTTCAGTCACAAAGTTATATCGATCCCACACAAACCATGCATCATTCCACAGAAATCTCTACATATATGGACACCGGCTATACCTTTTTTTTTTCAGATCTTTTATTTTTACCTCATCTACCTTGAACTGACTTGTTTGATCCCGAAGTTGTCTAAAAAATGACTTGAGGACAGGCAAAAAAAGGGGAACAAAAGTAGAATGGAAAATAAAAAATAGAATGGAGATGCAATGAGGGGGAAATAAAAAAAATAGAATGGTAATGGAAACGAGCTTCCATAGAAAAAAGGGCATACAAAACAAAATGGAAGATAAAAAAAAAAGAATGGATATGCACTTAGAATGATAATAATGAAAAAGAGTTGCTATAGAAAAAAAGCATATAAAAAACAAAATGGAAGATAAAAAAAAAAGATGGATATATGCACTTGGAATAAACTGAAAAAGTCAGAAACAAAATGGAAGATAAAAAAAAGAATGGATATATGCACTTGAAAGAAAAAAGGTGAAAAAGTCAGAAATGGAGATGCGGGGTATCGATCCCCGTACCTCTCGCATGCTAAGCGAGCGCTCTACCATCTGAGCTACATCCCCTCAGATGTTTGTTCGATGAGTAAAACGTTTCTTATACGATATCAACAATAGTGACCTTTAATTGCTGTTGCGAGTTGCGACGAGACGCAGAGTTCATTAGCCCCGTCGCGATGGAAGGCGGCGGCTCCGGTGACCGGGCCGCTGCCACGCGTATGACCACCGTGTCGCGGCACTACTTCGGCGGCAGCGCGTCCGAGCGCCACCACGACCTCCGCGTCGATCTCATCGAGGTACGCGCATGCGCCCGTGCCATCTCGTCTCCCTCCGTAGTCCCCACGCTCGCGTCGGATAGCTAGCCGAGAGCCCCTCCTCTGCTCAAATGCTGGGGCCTGGCGTTTCGCCGGGACAGTCGTTGCAGCGTTCTGTAGAGCTCTGTCGCGTCTAGGCGATCCTGTGCGGCGGTTGCCACTTGCCATGCTGGTGCCTGATGGAATGCTGAGCAAGTGCTTGATAATTTGCTCCAACGCCCTTTGCTGCCTTGTGGTGCTACATGAAGCAAGCACACACGCTTGGCTTGGGTTCTTTAGTTTTTACCCATGGTTTTGTTGCTGTGCTCTTGTGTCCTGACTTCCTTTTGGTTGGGTCTACATACAGAACATCGAAGAGGACTACGGCATGTTTGTCTGGCCGTGCAGTGTCATTCTTGCAGAGTACGTGTGGCAGCAGAGATCACGGTTCTCTGCTTCCAGAGTTGTTGAGGTACTACCACTACTGAACAGTCGTCGGTCAATAGGAGTACTTGCTCGTGTGTCCTAAAGTCCTTGGTATTATTCTCCATGTCTGCGGCCGAAAAATCCTCTCTTTATGCAATCCTGCATTCCTCTGGACATACTGACGGAACGATACTACAGTTATGCTCTTATCTAATTTACATGTGTCATTTGCAGCTTGGTGCTGGGACCTCACTGCCGGGATTAGTAGCTGCAAAGGTTGGAGCAGATGTAAGACTAACAGATATTGCACAGAATTCAGAAGTGAGTTCCAATCCATCTTAATAATCCTTATCATTTCATTCTTATCAGAATTTCAGTATGGTTGATTTCGTCGTTTTTACTGACTATTATAGGTACTCAACAACATCAGAAGAATATGTGCTCTCAATAATGCCAATTGTACTGTATGGTTTGATTTCACCAACAGAGCTTTACATGTTGCTTCCCATCGAATTCAGAGAGTTCAGGATTAGTCCATAACATGCAGGTTTCAGGACTTACGTGGGGAGAATGGGATGAACCGGTTTTTGATTTACATCCTGACATTATTCTTGGAGCCGATGTACTTTACGACTCAGCACGTGAGCTACCATTCTATACTATGTCGTGTTCTTCGGTCTATATTAATGTTATTTCTTAAGTGTGGATGATCATTTTGTGTCCCATCCATTCAGTGATTACCTGCTCATTTCCATTTGTTTTGTATTGTCATCGTTTTGGTTGACTGACATAACACTCCTCCATGTGGCAAGATTTTGATGATCTGTTTGCAACGGTGACCTTTCTTCTCGAAAATTCTCCTGGGGCGGTTTTCATAACCACATACCACAACCGCAGGTACCAATGAATTATTTCATCCATGTTGCACTTGGATTAAGTGTGGCAAGCAACATTTCTGATAAATCAGTTGGATTTTTTTCTACGCAGTGGTCATCATCTGATTGAGTTTTTGATGGTCAAGTGGGGTTTGAAGTGTTTGAAACTGCTGGATGGTTTCTCCTTCCTGCCAACTTGCAAGGCTGCTTCGCTTCAGGGGAACATTCAGCTTGTTGAAATTGTGCTTGACAAGGAAAAACATAAATGACCCTTAGGTGAGGTCACCTTTTCCCTGAATCAGAAAATCTGTGTATGGAAGAATGGCTTATGTTTAGTTTGTTATAGTTTTACAGGAGTTGACAAAAAGCACAGAGAAATGGAATGTCATATTTGGTCCTCTGCATACATGTAGGAACGACTCCATGTGAATTCATCCATTTGGACTATCATCAGTTCATCACAACGATGCTTGTTTTAATTAGAAGAAACTCATGGGGAACATTGTATTATGAATAGCCTATGCTTGCAAGAAAAAGCAAAAGATGTTAGCAGATATGTACTCTTCCGTTCCAATTGTAAAGAATATGTTGGCTGCCTAAAAATGGTGCAAAGATGTCTGTTATTTTATTCATTCATGTATTTGAATCAATGAGCTAAACGCATATGGTCCTGGTGTTAGTGCACATATTTCCGGCATTTCCTCAAACCTTACGAGTTAAGTTAACGATCCAGGTTTTTGAAGTCCACCCCCGCCCCCCCCCCCCCCCCCCCCCCGAATGCACATTATCTTCTTTTGCTGTTCAGCAATGGTCGAGGTAGACAAAGAAAACTATGAAATGTCAATTACCTGAGAAATAACACAAGGCGCCTGTAGCTCAGTGGATAGAGCGTCTGTTTCCTAAGCAGAAGGCCGTAGGTTCGACCCCTACCTGGCGCGTTTTCTATTTTAACTTTTATTTTTATTGCTTAGGTGATAAATTCTGCATACATTTGAGCACATGTTCTTGCAATTATTTTGATTCAAAAATAACTACTCTCTCAGTGAGTCAAAAAGAATACAATAATCCTCTCTTGAAATTAATATCCGGCGTGTTTTTATTTCAAATTTTGTTTTTCATTTTTGTTGCTTGGGTGGTAAATTATGCATAAATTTCAGCACATGCTCCTTCTATTATTTTGTTCAAAATAACTACTCTCTCAGTTAGTAAAAAAAAGAATACAATCCTCTCTTGAAATAAATATCAGCAGATTGATTATGAGAGACATCTTCTTTTTCAGGCCTCTTAGTGCCGCTCGTATATGTCTGGTTACTGTCCATATGCTAGATCATCACATCATGCGTACAATTTTTTTATTGCACTCGCTTTGCAATCCAAGATACAATATGTCCACTTATGCTGGAAACTAATCACACGTATAACATTTTTTAACATTTTATTCAAGAAACCAAACAATAATAACGAATTACATTACCATTGTCCAGACTAACCTCTAGTGTAATGCTATGCTAGTGTGAGTAACAACCTATGCATTGTAATAAAAAAAACAGAAAAATGCTCAGATATGTGCTATTTCATTTTTAAACAAAAATATAGAATGCCTAAAAAAGGTGTCTGCTTCTGATTTCTTTCCCTGAGCTAAAAACATATGCTACCTCCATTTCAAATTATAAGTTATTTAAAAAATCATTAAGAGTCAAAATATCTTAAGTTTAGTCGAAATCAAAGAGAAAACTACAGTAATTCATGACATCAAATAGATATATGAAAATATAATTAATTAATTAATTAACAAATGGCATTATAGATATTATTATCTTATTATATAAATTATATAAACTGGTCAAATTTAAGATATTTTGACTCTCCAAGTTTTTGAAAGCTTACTCGAGAAAATCACTACGGCTATCGTCGTCCCCGTCAAATATCGCCCAACGTTTCCTCCAAAAAAACTACGAGATGGAACATAAACCGTTTCCAAAACAAACTCTGGCAATAAAAGTTTCCAAAAACTTCCGCATCGTCCACATAGCCAAAAAGAAATAAAAAATAAGTTTCATAAAAAGGTTTCTAAAGAAAAATAGATGGCAAAAGACAAGCCCTTTTATGAAACCAACTGCCAAATAAAGGACAAAAGAAACCTTTCCAAAGCAAACTCTTGCACGGGCAAAAAAAGTGTTTTTGAAAAAATAACAATATTCCACATTCCTTGGCATAAAAGAACTTACATTAAAAGAAAATGTGAAGACCAAAACTACGTGTCCAATGCACTATGCCTGAATTCAATCGATTTCAAGTGATCATGTCAAGATCTCATACTTCACTCGACACACGTTTGTGCTATACATGATTCTATTACAAAGAACAAACCTATATGTCCACATTCGATACAAAGTCTTGAAAGCTTACAAGTTTGCGTCCTACCTAATTCCAATATGAATGTCCGATGCACTATAAATTGAATCCAATTGATTGCAAATGATCATGTCAAAATCTTATCTTTCACTCAGACATGCGTTTCTGTTATACCCAGTTCTGTTACGACTTGAAAGCTCACGTGTTCACGTCCTACTCGATTAATATGCCGTGCAACGGACATTTATTGACTTATAATTTGGGACGACGAAAGTAGTTTGGTAGCTTGAAAAGCCCACTAAAACTCGGATCTGCCATCTTCCACGCGGGAAATTGCATTTATTATAGGACTTCAAACGTTTCTTTTCTTAAAATAGGACTCTAATATTCTTTATTAAAATAGGACTCCAAAAGAATTTCCATAAGCTATAATAGGATTTTGGTCTCTTTTATTCTCTTTTGGACTCTGAAAGTATATGTATTTTCCGTATTGCCCATACTACCCTTGGCTATTCAATATTGCAATCGATCCATCTACTACTGTACCGATGAATCGGACGGGAGACGAAGCCTCACGTACGGGAGATGAATCGCAAATTTTAGTCCCGTGCAACGGACATTTATTATTGACTTTTCATCCGCAAAAAGAACAGCAGATCTGCCATCTTCTGCGCGCGCCGTCGAGCGAGCCGCAATTCAGATTTCAGAGCGTCCGATCTCATCGCCACCACCACCTCCGGCATCGACATCATCGACGCTCGTACGCTCACCGCGTCAGCAAGTCGTTGCGGCGTGTTTAAAGCCTCAGTCGTGCACCATCGCCACCAGGCCGTCGCTGTTCCTACTTCTTGGCAGCTCCGCCCCCGTTGACCTTCGGAGCTCGGAGGACGTCAGTTGATGCACTACTGAGCTCCAGAGCCAAGGACACCGCGAGGCCGGCCGGCGGTTGACCTCCGCCAGTTCCGTTTTCCCCGGCCGCGGATCCGCGGATTCCGTCGCCGGCCTCCTGCGCCATGGATCCGGTCGCCGGCGCGGCGGGGCACCGGGGCCCGGCGGAGGTCCGCGCGCGCGCGCCCGGCAAGATCATCCTCGCGGGCGAGCACGCGGTCGTCCACGGCTCCGCCGCCGTCGCCGCCGCCATCGACCTCTACACCCGCTCCTCCCTCCTCCTCAGCCCCGCAGGCCCCGGCGCGGTGGAGCTGGACCTCAGGGACTCGGGCCTCACCTTCTCGTGGCCGTGCTCGCGCCTCCGCGGGGCGCTGGGGGAGGGGGTCGGCGCCAGCCCCGGGGCTCCGGCGCCGTGCGCGCCTGACCGGCTGGCCGTCATTGCCGGGCTCTTGGAGGACCAGGAGATCCCTGAGGCCAAGATCTGGCTCTCCGCCGGCCTCTCCGCGTTCCTCTTCCTCTACACCTCCATTCTGGGGTTGGTTGCTTCTCCCTTCCGTCCAAATGTCATCAATCGATTTTGCAGTGTGCTGACATTCGCCAAAATTGCAATTTTTTTTTTTTCACACATGTGGTTGGCTGTGTTCTTGTGCAGATGCAGGCCTGGCAAGGCAGTGGTGACCTCGGACCTGCCCATGGGCGCAGGGCTCGGCTCATCGGCGGCATTCTGTGTGTCCATGTCGGGGGCGCTATTGACGGCTGCCGGTGCAGTCAGTGTTGGACCGCATAGGGGAGCGGAGGGGTGGGAGGTGTTGGAGAAGGCTGATCTTGAGCTGGTCAACCAGTGGGCGTTCCAAGGGGAAAAGATCATTCATGGCAAGCCTTCTGGCATCGACAATTCCGTCAGCACTTTTGGTATGCTATGAAATTGATGAGTTCTCAAACCTTTGTTTAAAACTAGCAGTATTGAAATGCCTTTGCATTCAGGGTTGACATACCTCTAGTGGAATCAGTATTGAGATTGTTCGCAATCACATATTGATTGATTGCTTAAAGCACCACCACTTTATTCAGTCAGGACTGCTTCTAGTCTAGTTTGCTTATTTATTTTTTCAAATGACTCCACTTGTTTATTTATGGCATGCTAGTTATTTATGTTCTTTTTTTTTAGTATAATGAGTTACTCCTATATATGTTCTTAACTTCCAGCTACATATAAATGATGTATCTGTCTATTGAGATCAATAATTTAACCAAAAGGTCTTGCACTCTTGTTAGTTTTAGGTCCAAGGCATGGAAACCTTTGCAAATGGGTGTTAAGTAATTTATTAGGAAGCATGAGATGATCTCAATATTTAATGGTCTTCTTTTCATTTCTCCTAATTGTTTGGTTCACTAAACCTTAAGTTTAAATCTAGGGAAAATGATCAAATTCAAGAAAGGGGAGCTGACCAACCTCGAGTCCAGGAACCCAGTCAAAATGCTTATTACTGATACAAGAGTTGGTAGGAACACAAAGGCCCTGGTTGCTGGTGTGTCTGAAAGAGCATCTAGGCATCCAGATGCTATGGCTTCTGTCTTCCATGCAGTGAACTCTATTAGTGAAGAGCTTGCAAGCATTGTTGAGTTAGCAGCTGAGGATGAAGTAGCCATCACCTCTAAGGAGGATAAGCTAGCAGAGCTTATGGAGATGAACCAAGGTTTGCTTCAGTGCATGGGAGTCAGCCATTCTTCTATAGAAACTGTGTTGCGAACCACTCTGAAATATAGCCTGGTTTCAAAGCTAACTGGAGCTGGTGGTGGAGGCTGTGTGTTGACTCTAATACCGACATGTATCCTTTTTTATATCCCCTAATTGCATCTTTTCCTTCATGATTTTATACAACATAAACACCATACAACTTATGTGTTATTCCTGTTAATCTTTAACATTTGAACTCAAAGCTTTTTAGAAATCTGAGCCTTAATATGCATTAATATGACAAAAAATCTTAGAGGACAGGAACTTCAGAGCTAATTGCCTGTCTTGTACTCCCTCCGTTTAAAATCATAGACCTTTGTCGTAAGTCTAATTTCTTTTAACTTGGAATGGAGTGCTCATTACTTAATAATATATATCTATGTAGAATGATTCCGGGTTCCATTCCATCTAACATAGATGCGTTTTTTTTTTGTGTGTGAATAAATATCAATGTGGAATGAGAGGAACTCTAGCAATTTAAATTTCTAAATATCCTTTGATTTCATCATATCTAAGTTTTTGTTATGTACCCACTTAGAGAATAGTCTTGCAAGTTTTTCATCTGTCTGACCCTTCGGTGGTGCTAATGCTTCCTTGACATGATTATCAGTATCAGCCAATATTGTTCTGGACAAAGTCACCACAGAGCTCGAATCTCATGGTTATCGCTGCTTCAAAGTTGAGGTTGGTGGCCGAGGTCTCCAAGTATTCCGAGGATAACACAATCTATTTCAAGGAGATGTTGTACCATAATTTTAGAAAATGGCTTGCCTGCACTGAAGCTGTTTAGATTCACTTCTTGAATTATTCCAAGATCATGATAGGATATTCTTCTGCTAATCCTAGCAGATTCTTGTATCTAGTACTTGAATCATTCCAGGATTAGGACATTCTTATGCTATCCCTTGCACTCTTGTACCAAATAAGCTCTTAATTGCATGATCATAGGTGGTGTGATTGTTGTATCAAATAAACGAACTTTTAATTGCTCCAAATGTTGTATCAAATAAAAAAAATATGCCATCAACCTCATGAAGCCAGCAGCTATCCATATGTGCAACCTCTTCACAGGCGGCTTCGGGGCATCAATGCTACAGCACCACACTTCAACACCAGTGATCTGGCTGTGGGGTGGTCACCACCTATGCGCTTGCCGTGGTCACTGGTGTGAAAACTTCCTGTATATCTAGCTCCTGTGATTTACAGTGGCATTATCGCCATTTTTCATTGGTGCTACTGCTGATATAGTTTCTGGCATTCTTGTGCATTCTGGAATATCTGGGAGATGTGCAGTTTCTGTGTTGCGCTCATGCTGCTACTTCATCCATTCATCCGGGAAAGTGCAGATGATGAATTAGGATCTGCTCAAGTCTAGTGAGAAAGCTGTTTCCATTGCTGCTCGTTCACTAATCACTTTGTTCAGAGAGGTCAGGTCTTTCCTTGCAAGTTTTTTAACATGTTGAAATTCCTTATTGCTAAACCCCTTTTAATTGAAGTTTAGATCTGCCCTTCATTTTTAGTGAAAGATTGTGGCTTCCCTGATGATCCAAAAGCTCGGCCCAAAGCATCTTGAGAAGTCACTGTTGCTAACAGTGTGCAAGGCGCTGAGTTGCTAGATGGAAATATTTCATCGGAAGGGGAAGACTTGGACGACGGCTCTGATGTTTTTGGTTCCGATGATGAGACAGACTTGCCATCTGCCCCTCTTGGAACAGAGGAATATGGAGAGTTTATCTGATGCCAACAAACATGATGCTAATGAAGATGTCAAAGAGGAAGAGGAAGCATCTGAAGATGGTACAGGTCAAAAGTGATGATGAACTAGACGATGCTGATGAACTAGACAATGACTCTGACGCTGATACTGATATATCTGGTAAAGATGAAGAACTGAAAGAAAGCATAAATGGTTCAGTGGATGAAGGTTCAGACCAGGATGAAGACAACAATGAGAAAGGTAAGCCAAAAGGAAGCAGCTCTAAGGTGAATATGAGAAATTTATGTGATTATATTGGAGAGCCAAATGCAACTGATGCAACCTTGGAGCTCTGAAGCAGTTAGCAGGTGCCAAGAATCTTAAGTTCCGTCTTATGAAGCTTTCTTTTGGCGGATAAAGAGAGAGCTATATTAATTCTGAGCAATATCTTTGCAATCGCGAGCTATCAGCTGCTCAGTAAAGGAAGGAAAATGAAAGCGCCACACAGCGCTGTGCTTTGAGCGCTTAGCAAGCTGTGCTAGGTGATGCGCGGACTCATTCTGCTCTCTCTTTATGTGCTTAAAGACTGCACTTGGAAGCCTTGCTACTTCCATGGTCTCCTGGATGATGAAGCAATTCCTTGCCCTCTGTTCTGACAGCTTCGACGGCGTTGCTGCAGTCTGATTCCAGGACAGCAGGTAAGCGAGACCATTCAGCAGCTAAAGACAGTCCCTCGCAGCAGGCCAATGTCTGGCTCGATCTCCTCCGCATTCGCTATACATGTCCATCAGCGGACTGTTTCTCTTTGTTCATGTGCGTCAGGGCATACATGCATTTGACTATTTGATGCACTGCACGCCACGTCTGCCCCGCATGCGCCTCAAAGGTTAACGTGCACCCGCAGTCCTGCTCCTGCCGCCTCTGATCACAGGATTTAGTGAGGGCAGCAGGGCACAACTGTTTGGGAAGTCAGGCAGGGTGTACAATTGTCGCAATGAAAAAGGCGACTACAACATAACTGTAGGTTCGAAACTTGATCGGGGCTCAGGGCATTTTAGCCCGCAAGATGGTCGTCATGTGCCGCAGCCTCATCCGCCTGCGCAACTTCGTATTTTTTTAAAAAAAATGTTGACATTGAACGAAATTCGTGCTCAAATTGGGAAAGAAAAACTCAGAAATCAAACTCCGTAAGGAAAATTAATTAGATACAGGCAAGTGTTTGGTCGCCGTTAGGGATAGATTTGGATATGATAGGGATTCAGATACCACTATTTACCATATTTTATTTTGAATTCAAATACAAATACAGAGATCGTCGGATACAATACAAAATGGATATCTTGTGGATGAAGGGATTTAAAATATATCTATATAATACCATGGACAAAGACAACTATTAATAATAAAGCATTTTTATCATTATTTCAATAATTATAAAGAGTTAAAATACAAGAAAATTGTAGATAATATATATTACTAAGTTCAAACAAAGATAGATAAATTCTAAAAGTACATAAATATAATAAAGTACTTCAATATGATTAGCCATATTAAATTTAATGAAACTTAACATTTAAATATGTTTTGCAAAGAAAACCTTAAGATTTATGTACCATCAATAATGTTGAAATTACATTAGCCATTGATAACTTTTAAATAATGACACATATCATCTGCTATATTAAAACTCTTTTCAATTACATACTTAATTAGTCATATTATATAAGAATTAGATGGTTTTCAAATAATTTGTATTTTGAAGACACAGATAATATCGGATATTTCACATTTTTTGTCACATGCAAATGTGAAATCATCCTATGCATACACGTAATTGTGTGTGTTTGCAGTCGTGGAGAAGAAAATTACTCCCTTTCTTTGTAGAAAACATGAAATTATCACATTTTGAGGAGTCAAATCGTGAACTTTGACTAAAACAATATGAAAAATACTAACATTTATGAGACAAAATAAGTATCATTAGATTATTTATGAAATATTTTTTATAATAAATTTATTTCGGTGTATAAGTGCTAATAATCTTTACTATAAATTTGATTAAAATTTATATAGTTTGACCAGCACGTTTATTATAATCGTATGTTTTTTTGAAATGGGAGGAGTAACACAAACGCAGATGGAGACACACGTGCTGAGATTCACAGGGCTTGGAACGTGTTGCGGTGTTGGTGGTCAAAGGAATGATCTGGCTGACTGGGTGACGCAGATTGCTCGTTCGAGCGTCAGGACAGGCTTGACGCGCTGTGCTGTGAGTCTGAGCACACACCATTGAACCAGAGCAAGGCATTTGTGCTAACACGGTTGGGCTTCAGGATTCAGACATCTGGGCTCATGAAGCGAACCTTGGCTATCTTTGGGCCTGACCTGTTTTTTTAATGAAAACTGGGCTGATCTCGGCTCGAGGTGAGTTTTTTAGGACAAAGGTGCGGGTGGTGTTGGTGCAGGTGGGTGACGTTTGGGCGCAAGCTTTTGTTGCACAGTTTCGCTGCCCGCATCGAAAAACTTTTGCGCATCAAAAACTTCTGCGCATCAAAAACTTTTGCGCATCGAAAAACTTTTGTTGCACAGTTTCGCTGCCCGCATCGAAAACTCGGCATCATTACGCGGTTCCCTTCGGTTCATCGACTCATCATCAGTCCCTGTGGGGTCTTCTATAGTGGGGTCTACTTTTTTTTTTTTTTTTTGAGAATTGCTCCCCACCTTGCCACGTGGTTATAGTGGGGTCTACTTAGCAGTGTGAAGCGCTTGCGGGGGATTCCACCCATTTCCACGGATTCCCTTTTTTCCCTTCCCTTCCCCTACCTTTTTCATGAGCCTCTGCCTTGACGGTAATATTAATTCCTCCCCATTTTCCTTCCCCCTCTCCCTCATCATATAAACATCCTTCACCCCAATAATATATAAACATTTCTCGTCACACGGCCATTTCTAGAGTCTATAGGGAGCGCTCAAATCTCTTACAGCACCCCTACCACTCTGCTAAGCAATTGGGTACTGCATCGCCGATTCAATGATGATGGTGATGATGCGGATGGTCCTCTTCCTCTCCTTCGTCTGGTTGTCTCTTGCGTTTTGTTCATCTACTGCTGCTGCTGCTTCGTGTGCAGGTAATTGACATGAGTCATAAATCATCTATCATCTTTGCATATCAGTCCGATCGGTTTGGTTTCTTATTGCGCGTGTACTACTGCTGCTGCTGCTAAACAATCTGTAGTTCCTCTTCTGAAAAACAATATGTAGTTCCTCTTCTAAAAAACAATATGTAGTTCTTTTTTAAAACAATCTGTAGTTCCTCTTCTAAAAAGCAATCTGTAATTCCTTTTGTAAAAATCAAGCTGTAATTCTTTTTCTAAAAACAAGCTGAAATTACTTTGTTGTAGGAACGACAAGGACGACCTTCTGTGGGTCTGCTTGCTGCTGCAGCGCTGAAGACGACCTCAAGCTGCGGGAAACATTCCTGAATGAGGTGAAAGCCCACGGTTACGACGACGCCGGCTGCAGATCCCAGCTCAAGGCACACATCTGTGCGGTAAGTCCGTCATGGCTCCACCTTTCCTTTCTGGCGGGAACCCTTGCTCGGGTGTGGGTAATCCAGATTTTGTATAGCGTGGACGTGGAAAACAAAAACACCTGCAAATGGTGCGAGACCCTCCGCACCGTTAGAATTTCAAAAAGGTTCAGGGGATATCCGAGGTTCGAACCTCCTCATGTGTAGCCGCTGCTAACGTAGTGTACGTTGTTGTGCTATTGTGTCCATTTGGGGGCCAAATTACACAGCTAAATACCTGATGAACCAAATCGCCTTGAATACAGAGTATAGCTAATCAAAAGCGAATTGAAATTCTGATTTGGTTATTGCGTTACACCAGCTGGACCAGTACCTTGCATACAAATATAATGGTAACCTTCAGAGCCCAACTCCAGTTCAGTACCTAAAATACCGACGACAGACGGATTTTACGGTCACGCCAATTGCTTCCAGTTCCAGCTTGCCCCAGTACAGGCGTACAGCTATCGTTCTCCAGTTCTCCAGGTTGAATCGTGGTGAACTACTTCAATAAAAGCTAATAAAACCCAAACTGAAGCTAGTTCATAAAAAAAACATCAATTTGCACGCATTTACTTCTGGTGCAGTATCCAAAATAAAATATTCCTAGAAATCACTCTCAACCTGTAAAACCTGCAAAGAACATCATAAAAATACCATTTAGTCCCAACACCCAAACCGGGATCACACTGAGAAAAATCCAGCATCACAACCAGATTATTAGATATGTGGCCCCTGGCTATTAAATCCTGGACTCATGCAGGCACTAGCTTCTGAAAGTGCCTATGGAACCAACAGGTCATAAGCTTGAAACTAATTGTTGAAATAAGAAGTGGTGCAGCACAAAATCTTATATCCAAAAAGCCAGTCAAATGATGATCAATGATGATCTCAATCCACAATCCCCATTTGCACACTCTATACCACAAACCAATAACCTGATCATGTTAATGAGCAAAGTTCTAAATCAGCCAATCAGGTTGTACACCTTCACCCAATCGTCCCAGTACTGCTCTAATGAACAATCTAAAACAAAACAGAGAGGAAGCAATGCTAAGTGCCTTCACCCCAACAGGCCTATAAAATCAAGTCCAATTTTAAGCCAGCAACAATTTGTGTATCATATACAAGGTCCCAAATTAAGTTCAATGAAAATCCAGTAACAACTACTCATGATCTAACATTTTAGTTTCGAACCATACCGCGAGCTCTCAGTCGTGAGTTGAACTGGGAGATACTGGACTCCTGCAGCGTCTAACTCTGCAAAAAGCCAAGCCAGAACACTGCAAAAAGCCAAGCAAGACCACCAAATGAGGAAGACAATAAACCAACACTAGGAAAAATCGGCCACGCAATGTGAAATTTGTGGCTACAGCCAGAGGATCACAAATATGTAAATGCATGATATTCAGTTTAGCCTTGAATTGGCCGCTCGCTGATCTGTCCACACGCTCCACCACGGGGCAACGAGGTCTCATTTTGGAGATCTCATTTCGTGTCTCCTCTCTGATAGTTCAGCGGTCTGACGCACCTTCTGCAGTGAAATGTAGAAAAAAATTCATAAGTGAACTAGTGTCAAAAGTCAAAAGAAAAATCTAGCATTTCACTTTTCATATACAAATGTCACTAGAGTATTCAATAACCAGCAAGCACTACCCATTTTGAAGTGCTAGTGGACCAATTGAATGGACACATTGGCACATAAGCAAGTACTACTAGTAACAAGAGCAATGTAGGTGAGACAGTGCAGGAAAAACAATGAGACAAGACATGACTCATGACCCGTACAGACCAAAATGGCAAAACCAATAACCAATCATCCCACACCAATTGCAAACTGTACCAAGAACTGCAAGATCAGACTCTTACTACTCCCATCCAAGATCTACAAAAAATCTTTTTTCACATGGTGGCCAATAGGAAATCATCCCAAATGAAAAATAGTTGCTCGCCATCTCCTGTATGCTGTACCAAAACCATGGATCCAACCCGACCTAAGAGCCCCAAACGCACTATCCTATAAAAAAAGATGCTTCTCCTGTTCTCCATCTTGCAGTTGCAGCAAAATCCGTGCACACATTGACTCTCCACTGTGGGGAGGAAGAAGGCGTGCTGCTGGGCTGCTGCGCAACTGCAGGGAGGAGCTGCACCACGGGGCACGCTGAGGGGAGGGAGGAGCCGCGACTTGGGCTGCCGCAGAGAAGCGGGTCGAACCTAGGGTTGATTGGGGTCGGATGGGTAGTGAATCTGTTATCCCTGTTTGTTTTAGGGTCAAACCGGTTTGATGTGTTGGCTGGTGGATAGTGTTTTCAAGCAGGTTGAACCACCCCATTTACAGGTATAGTGGAAGTGGACTGTGGGCTGTGGTAGAGCACCAGCATCCCGTTACTCATGCAGCAGCCCGCCGCCACTATTTTCTGAAATTTATATAGATTATCAAACTGTATTTGGATGGCCCCATGAATTTGGAAAGGGAACTAAAAAAATGAAGATGCAAATAACAGGACTGGAAACGGAGCCAGTGCAGGAGATTCTTATTGAAATAAAAGAGCATGGAGTATTTGATTGTTTTCCCACTGCATGGGCTATGCACATTCTGAAACTATCATCAGTTATGGCTAAAGCTATCTTCAAGAAGGCGCTAGGCAGTTTCTAGGCGTCGACCCATGGCCTCCTAGGCGAGCCTAGCCTAGGCGTTTCAACGCGTTTTTAGGCGATGGCTAATACATGCATAAACACTTAGAAGAAAAGAAAAAATAGGAGATCAGTGGTCATGGAATAGGGAGAAAGAGAAGAGGGCTCATTTAAAGGCACAACTCAACCACATCTCTCTCTCTCTCTCTCTCCCTCTCTCTCTCTACGCCTGCCACCGACAGTTCCTCTCTCGCATCAGCATCTCTCTCACGCCCGCATCTTATACCGCGCCGCTGCTGCCAGGACCTCTCCCTCTCCCGCACCTCTCTCGCGCGCCTGCATTTCAGTCCATGCCGGCCGCAGTTCCTCTCCCTGTCCCGTAGCGCTCTCAGTCCGCAGATTCCTCTCCCTCTCTCACATCTCTGTCCACGCCCACGACCACCATCGGAACAAGCCCGAGGCTGCTCCTTCCCCACCAGCGACCTCCGCCCACCTAAGGGTCTGCCTACCCAAATAGGCCAGGCGGAACCCCCTCGCCTAGCGATTAGTCATGCTTAGGCAGCCCGCCTAGTGTCGCCATTTTGAACCCTGGGCTAAAGTAGCTAGATTCTTATCACTGTCAGATAATACACTGGCCAATTCATATATATAATCCATATATATACTGGCATTTTACTCAAAAAGAACCTTCAACATATTATTACTCACCTGGGAGCAGGAAGCCCATGAGCTCTGCTGTCGTGTTAACCCCTAGCAATGGTGTTAACACCATCGGCACAGGAGCAACACCCCTTAACAGAAACAGAAAAAAGTTCAAGATTCAGCGCCAACAGACAAATTGGCGGCGGAGTCAAGTGGGAACGACACCCTTCTACTGCACAACATAGGAAGAGCCATTATGATGTTCAAAATCGATAAAGAGAACTAAATAAATTCCAGCTGGGTAGTGAAGGACAGCAGCAACAAACTATTGTTTGAATTTGTATTTGGCTCTTTAGAACAAAATTATGCAAGGTTAAATCAACCTTTTGTCAGATGCTGTTATCGCTGTCTAGCTGGCCCCCAATTGAACTTGCTGCTCCAATGGACATGTTGAAATTCCAAAGGTATTTCATCAGTAAAAAAATCATCTAGGTACACTGTATTTCTATTTTGTAACACTCATCCATCATATTGACTCTACAATCATAGTTCATGAAAGTATGTAGTCGAACAAATCTGAATACGACCGCATCAAAATCTGATGTTCCCAAATAATTAATGAACTAAAGCTTCAAAATCCTTTATACAACAAAACACACCTTTTGCAAGTTGTTGTTATCGCTCTGTAGGTGCCCCCTTACTGAACTTGCTGCTCCAATGGAACTGTTCAAATTGCAAACATATGTCACCAGTTAAAAAAAAAAAATTAGTGTGGTTTTATCATTTAATTAAACTGGCGCTAAGCTAAGATATTGGCAATAGAAGTAACAGAAAGATCTGGGTACACTACATTTCTATTTTCTAACACTCATCCATCATATTGGCTTTATAATCATAAAGCATGAAAGGATGTACTTGAACAAATTTAAATACGACCACATCAAAATTTGGTGTTCCAAAACAATTAATGGATTATTAAACCTTTCAAATCCTTGATGCAACAAAACAGGAGGTGAACCTAACCAGTTGAGTTCGACAACCAATATTTGGTATTTCAAATACAAAGCAAGAAAAAAGAATAGAAAAGTGAGTGTTTAATCTTTGGAATCCCTTTGTAGCACGACAATATAAAATCATGTTGTTGTGGAATGCTTGCAAGGACTGTACACCAATAAAACCAAGGCAACAAGGCATCACATGAAATGGCCTGAAGGCAAAAACACACTGACAACCTTTGATGGAGTTGAAGAGCATGCCATCGCCATCTTGGTCCTAATTAGAGGGTTAGCTGCTCTCCTATCACCATTCTCGCAGTCAGAAATCATATTTCCGTGAACGCCAAAAAAAAAAAAAAAAAAACAGGGATACATTACCCATGGGTTGTATGCAGACCTCGCCGCTAGAGGGTTGCACTGCTTTTCTCATCACCAAAGCAGGATTTGGCACAAAACTACGCCGCTAAGCCTGTTATAGCACAGTATAGACGATTAACGTTCAGGCATGGGATAAACCTAACTGGATTTGAGAGATCCGGTACGGACAAAGGCAGATCGGAGGAGCAGGCTGCGGGATAGAGAGAGAGAGAGAGAGAGGATGAACCTCGCTGCTGGGGCGGAAGCACAGCACGCGTATGCGGGGGGAGGAAGTGGTGGGTGCGGGAGGAGGCGATGACCGCAGCGCGCCGCGAGGGCAGCGAGCCCGCCGCCGCGAGCACCCGCATGCGCCATGAGAGGGGAGGAGGGAGGGAGGGAGAGGAGGGAAGGAGGACGGTCTAGTCATGGACTAGCCGTCGAGGAAGGCCGTCCCGGTGTCGGCGCGGGAAGGGGAGGGAGAGCAAGGGAGGCTACACCTTCACCTGGGCTGCTCGCGTCGGGCCTGCCCGTCTCAGGAGGGGCGGAGATGGCACGGGGAGGGGCGGCGGCAGTGCTAGCGAGAGAATCGGCGGCTCGGCGAGAGGCGGATGAGAAGCTCCGGGGAAGGACGAATGAGCGTGGATATATTTGTTTGGGTGGCGCGGATGGAGGGAGTAAATCTGCGCCGTTAGCATAGAATCAGACGGCAAAAAAAAAAAAAAATTGCTATCCTGGACGTGCTCGAAGGCGGCCATTACCATTATGAAGAAAATGTAGTTTAAGAATTTCTTGATTTATTAAAGGGATTTGCTAAATCCCGATCGCGCAGGTTTTTAAAAACCCGCGCGACGTCGGCGGAACATCGTTGTACACAAATTTGAAACATCGCCGTACATTACTGCGCAGTAACATCGCCGAAGCAATCCAGAACATTTAGAACATTGAGTGAGTGTCGCGGAGAGAAAAAAACCAGAGCACCAGCGGAACATCGTCGGATACACAGCAGAACTTCGGCGCGAGAAGGCCAGAACATCGCCTGGGTTTTTCCCAAAACCCAGGCGATTGAGATTTAGGAAAGTGTTTATTAAAACCTTTTTGTGACAAAAATAGCCACTTTATTAAAACCTTTTTTTTTTGACAAAAATAGCCAATTTACGTATCTCCTTTGGGCTTTCCGGTATTAGAATTTGGCCACCAAATCCTGTATTGCTCATAGTACACTCTGCTGTTCATTTGCGCAGGTGTGCGTGGCCGCCGCCGCTCCGGCCAACAACGACCCGCCGCCCTCCGCGCTTCCTCTCCATTGCGCGGTCGCCACGGCCCCGCCGCCGTCCATCTCCACTACCCGTCACGACGACGAGCTAGGCGGCAGCGGCACCGACGGCGGCGGCAGCAGCAGCAGGTCGCCCAGCAGCAGCACGCTGTGCGTGCACAAGGCTTCGACGCAGGCGTACGATGGTGTGGTGCCGCTGAGCGACGGATCTGGCCGACTTCTCTGTTGGCGAAAAAACGGGCAGATATGGTTGGCTACGGTGGACGTGGTGGACCCCACCGACGTCTCCATCCTCCGCGTGGGCGACAAGCCGGTGGTCGACCTCGGCACCCGCGTCAGCCAGGACGCGGCCACGAGGGGCCGGGGCCTTGCTGGGGTCGTTGTCCATTCCAGCGGCACATTGTTCGTCTCCTACTACACGACCAACGACGTCGGCGCCTTCCTCGTCGTCGACCAACTGCCGACGGCATCCTGGACCGGGCACGAGGTCAGTTCAGGACACCAAAATTTATTAGAACGTTGCTAAAGAATTAGTAGTAGTTGTTGTTGCTATCATCATCATCATTATTATTATTATTATGATTATGATTATTATTATTATTATTATTATTATTATTATTATTATTATTATTATTATTATTATTATTATTATTATTATTATTATTATTATATAGACCAACCGGAACCGGCCCCACACGGCCCAGTCTAGGACTACGAGGGTGTTCTCGATGGCCTTGCCTGATCAGGCCGAGGAGGACTCATCAGGCTTTCTCTTCGACTACTACAATGGCCAGATCCTATTTCGGCCCACCGACGCTGATTCTTTCCTTTACCTCGTCACTGGCCCGGCCCAGAGCGATGGACAGCTGCAAACAAAAATCTTGCGCTTTCGCGTTGGAGCCTTGCCGTCCGGTATGTACGTGTTACTTGTTTGTTTTTTCATTTCTCATCTCAACATAAGAAATTTCTCCAAAAAGAAAAAACTCATCGAAACCTCAAATCTTAACATTATTTGCGTCAGGAGATGGTACAATCACGCCCATGGAAGCCCAAGTATACGCATCAGTTTTAGGCGTCCCTCGTCGATGCGCGTTCGATGCCGACAGGCCTCACGACATATACTGCGCACTCGTTAAGGTTATTTTGGCTTTTTTCTTTTCTTTTCTTTTTTCAGGATATCTACAGTATTTCGCTGCTGCTGAATCCACACTGTGAATCAGTTTGCCTTTTTTTTTTAGAAAAATATGTTTTCCCTGCTTTTTATTTCAAAAGGCCAAGATAACAGTCGAGTTCAGGTTTTTGGCGCCAACGCCTTACACCTGTGCCTCATGGCTATGCAACAAAAGTTCAGAACGAAAAACACCGGGAAATACTCCTAAACCTTGACCCTGAACATCCCCATCACTCAGACTTGAAGCTGCAGCGCTGGAGTCCAAAAGCGGAGCACCCGATTGATCCGACCTTGATAACGAAGTTGTTCTGCTGTTCCATTCCAGTTGCGGCGGCGACAAAGCTCTTCTTTCCAGATTGACCGCCACTGCCCTGACCGTCTCCATCTGCTTCTGGCTCGTCAACGCCTCCCACCTCCTCAACATTCTTGCAATCTTCAATAGTAGTTCCTTTAGTCCTAGCCAAACGCGACCCTGAAAACACAATTTATTGCGAAACTTCCATAAGGACCATAACACGGCCGAAGTAATTATGTTTGTAGTTCTGTGTTTTTTTGTCAGCAATCCAGAAATCTGCAACCAATTCAAAGTTAGAGCCCAAGTTCAAACTTAAGCATTCTGAAATAATATTCCACACCTGTCTAGCAACACAACAATCAAAGAATAAGTGCATAATTGACTCATCTTCAGAACACAGTAGACAGGTCACATCACCTAAGTCTCTTCTCTTAGCCAGATTATCTCTTGTTAGCAGCCTGTTTTTAGACAGGAGCCACAAGAACACCTAGACCCTAGGGGGTATGTGAAGTTTCCAAACTGAGCTCACAAAAATAGGAGTAATCCCCCTAAAGTTTTATACAACATATAAAGACTGTACTGTATATTTTCCAGTAGTTGTGTACATCCAGATCATTGAGTCCTCCTCACTAGACAGCTCTACAGTACTTAGTAACTCTACCAACTCTAGCCACAAGTTCATGATTTGTTCAGAGACAGCTCTCCTAATGGTTAGCTTCAGATTAACACCATCCCAAACCTCACTAACAGTGGCACTCCTAGCTAAGATAATAAGCATAGGATCCGTTTGCTTATTATAAAAGAGATTACACTCCTAGCTAAGATAATAAGCATCAACATTTGAATTTCTACACGAGCAAAATTAATATAAATAATAAAATCATAAGCCCTTGCTCTAACCTCCTTTAGAACTATATTGACCCCCACCTTCTTCTCCGAGACCCTTAATAATATTATTAGCATTGTGCGACCGACACCCTATGTTTTGTAGGTGTGTGGGATGCTTCCTTTTTTTTTTTAAACAACAGGTTGGGATGCATTTACCAACTCGTAACGTGCAGGAAGAGCAAGAGGTCGTATACCTCATCTCGGACGGTCCATCCTCGTCGGCCACGCCGCGAAGCCCATTACTCCTCGTTGCCCACCAACGGCCCACGCCAGGAACGCCGCCATCCCTAGTAGGCGGCCTGCTTTACCGGGGTTACGCGGACAACACCCTCACCGGAAGGTATTGGAAATTGGAATGCCCCGACTTCCATCCACTTGGTTTCATTTCCCCCACCGGTTCATTCATCATGCATGGTGGTTTCTTGCAGCTATATCTACATGGAAAGCTCGGAATTCTGGTTGGTGTCGCCGGCGCGCAACTACACCACCACTCGGAACCTCCGGGTCACGTGCGCCGCCGCACCTACCGCTACATCTCGCTGCGGCGGCGACGACTTTGCTGGCGCTAGCGTTACCTCCTTTGCAGAAGACGCAGACAAGAATGCCCTCCTGCTCGCAACAGATGGTGTCTACATGGTTGTGAAGCCAAGCCTCTGCGACGCCGACGACACCCACACCGGAGGAGCCACCACGTCTACCACGGGCCTTCTCAAGTGGATCTTTGGTGCGATAGGAAGCCTGATAGCGATCTTTGGTGGGTACGGGGCGTACAAGTACAGGACCTGCGTCACATGCAGCTGCTTCAACAGGACGAGTAACACCACGGTCAACGCCACCAACGTGAACGTCCACAACGGCGAAAATAAAATCCAGATCGTCGTCGACAATCGCGAAGTTATTCATACAGAAATATAGACACCCCAATGCAGGTCTCTTTGCTTTCTCGTTACACGTTAGCTTCTTTGCTGTGCTTGTGTTGGTGATACGGGTTGTCGGCTGTTGGCAGAACTGTTCAAACTATTGTACTAAGAGCTGTTTTATTTCCAAATAACTTCATTTGTGGGTATACCAGGAACTGGATTTGGTTTGTCCAAAGTTTAATTGCCCTTTTTCATGGTGGATTGGACTTGTTTGGAGTTGGATAGCATTTTGATTTTGAAGTCCATAAAAATATCTAGATTGTGGATACACAGAACGCAATGTCGAAACATCCACTGGATATGCCCACCTGCCGCTCCGCATCTCCACCCTGCGAGCTGGACATGCGCCCGAGCCGCTTGATGGCGCGCTGCCTGCAGTCGCTCGGCCCTCGGCGCTCCCGCTCTCGCTCGCCGTCGCTGCCGCCTGCGTGGGCCGCTTCCGCTCCCGCTCATGATGTAGATAACTCATGATGTTAGTAGAAACATCTATATGCTTGATAAGGAGAAAGTAAAATTGAACTTGATAATGAGTTGTAAATACATGAATCTTAGCTAATGTCTAGATGAGTATGAGTTGTCTAGATAAGTATGAGTTGCACTCTAGATCCTTCTCATATGACGGTTCGTAAGTCTATAAATAGACTTGCATGGGTCATTGGGATGACACAAGTAATGCCATACAATCAATAGTGAGAACACAAGTGTTTGCCGGTTCCCTAGTTCTGAGTTGCCACAAGTAGTTTGCCCCATCCCTGCGACGACGTGCATCGTTGTTAGGGAGAGCAGGTCTCCGAAACCCTCGTCCTTGAGATCCTGCACGGGAGAGGGCGAATAAGGTTTTTGGGAAGCGTTTAACGCGACTGCTCATTTGGCTTCTTCATCGACTTCGGCAAGGGCTTCGACAACATCTTCATTGAGTTCTTAAGAAACGGTGATTGTGAAGACGTCTTCGTCAACCGTTGGCTTCTCGAGAGAGATCGGTAAGTTTGTTCTTACTATTTGAACATGTGGTTCATAGTCATCATTTATGTAGTTATTGTCATGATATATTCTGGAATTAAATTAAATTAAATCAAAAAGTGACTAAACTTCCAACATTCCAAAAACCTTATTCTAGGCACTTTGGTTTAACGATGGCTGGATTTGCCGATGCGCCGAGGCCGGAGAAATTCACCGGTGTGCACTTTAAAAGGTGGCAAGCAAAGGTCACCCTGTGGCTAACTTCTATGAATGTCTACTGGGTTGCGGAAGGCAAGCCTGAAGGAACCCTAACTCCAGATAAGGAGAAAGAGTTCAAGGATGCCAACACGCTCTTTGTAGGATGCGTTCTAAGCGTTCTTGCCGATCGTCTGGTTGACGTGTATATGCACATAACAGACGCAAAGGAGTTGTGGGATGCACTAAATGCTAAGTTCGGTGCAACTGACCCAGGCGGTGCATTGTATATTATGGAGACCTATCATGACTACAAGATGGTTGAGAATAAATCTGTAGTTGAGCAGACTCATGAAATACAGTGCATCGTGAGGGAACTTGAGCTCCTCAAGTGTACTTTGCCTGACAAATTTATGGCTGGTGGTATTATTGCCAAGTTGCCTCCTTCCTGGAGCAACTTTGCCACCTTGAAACACAAGAGGCAAGAGATATCTGTTGAGAGCTTAATCGCGTCTCTTGATGTTGAGGAGAAAGCTCGGGCAAAGGATAAGTACCCTAGAGGAGACGAGGGTCAGCCTAGCGCCAACTTGGTGCAGAAGTCCCCTCATGGCAAGAACAAAGGGAAAACAAAGCCTTTCAAAACCACCACTTTTAAGAAGAAGAAGAAGAGCATTGGGGACAAGCCTTGCTTTGTGTGCGGTGAGATCGATCACTTTGGGCAAAGGATTGCCCAAACCGCAAAGAAAGAAAGGCTAGTCGGGAACAAAAGAAGTCGGTAAATGTCGTGACCATTAGCGACACCGGAGATGGAACATCCGGGTATGGCAACTTACCCATTGTTCTTTCAGTGTGTCTTTCTACCGATTGGTGGTTTGACACGGGTGCTAATGTTCATGTATGTGCTGATAAGTCCTTGTTCACTTCTTATCAGGTCGCCCAAGATTCTTCCGTGTTGATGGGAAATGGGTCGCATGCTTCTGTTCGAGGTGTAGGCACGATTAATTTGAAGTTTACTTCTGGAAAGATTGTGCAACTAAAGAACGTACAGCATGTACCATCTATCAACAAGAATCTTGTCGCCCGGCTTCCTTCTATGTAGAGAGGGGTTTAAAGTGGTATTAGAGTCCAATAAAGTAGTCTGTCTAAATATGGTGCGTTTATTGGTAAAGGTTATGAGTGTGGGGGCTTGTTCCGTTTTTCCCTTGATGATTGTAGCAACAAGTCTGTAAACCATATTTGTGGCAATATAAATGATGATGCTAGTCTTTGGCACTCGAGATTATGTCACTTAAATTTTGGTTCTATGAGTCGGCTTTCTAGTATGGAGTTAATTCTAAATTTTTCCATCATCTAAGGTTCGAAGTGCCATAGTTGTGTGCAATCTAAGCAACCTCGGAAGCCTCATAAGGCGGTTGAGGAAAGACACTTGGCACCATTAGAACTCATTCATTCTGATCTTTGTGAGATGAATGGTGTGTTGACGAAGGGTAGAAAAAGATATTTCATGACTTTAATTGATGATGCATCTAGATTTTGTTATGTGTATTTATTACGATCTAAAGATGAGGCTCTAGATCAATTTAAAGTCTATAAGGTAGAGGTTGAGAGCCAACTAGAAAGAAAAATCAAACGAATTAGATCGGATCGTGGTGGAGAGTATTTCTCTAATCAATTTGACTTATTTTGTGAGGGACATGGAATTATTCATAAGAGGACGCCTCCCTATTCACCGAAATCAAACGGCGTTGCCGAAAGAAAGAACCGAACTTTGATGACTTGGTAAATACCATGTTAGACACCGCTAGGTTATCCAAGGCATGGTGGGGGAGGCCTTGTTGACTGCAAGTCATGTCCTGAATAGAGTTTCAAACAAGAATAAGGATAAAACCCCTTATGAGGAGTGGGTTGGGAGAAAACCATCACTTTCTTACTTACGCACTTGGGGATGCTTGGCGAAAGTCAATATACCAATTGCTTAAAAGCGCAAGCTTGGACCTAAGACGGTTGATTGTGTCTTTCTAGGATATGCTCGAGGAGTACCGCCTATAGATTCTTAGTGGTTAAATCGAAGTACCGGACATGCTTGTGGACACAATTATAGAGTCTAGAGATGCCACATTCTTTGAGAATTTATTTCCTATGAAAGATATGCATAACACTTCTAGATTTTCTTATGAGATACCTCCTAAACCTACCCCACCTATTGAGTATGATGAACAACCACTTGAGCGAAGTCCCGAGGAGGATGACGGTGAGGCTCCAAGGAGGAGCAAGAGACAAAGGATGTTAAAATCCTTTGGTGATGACTTCATTGTATACCTTGTGGACGATACTCCCAAGTCAATTTCCGAGGCATATGCATCTCCCGATGTAGATTATTGGAAAGAGGCTGTTCATAGTGAGATGGATTCCATTCTCACCAACGGGACTTGGGAAGTAACGAGATCGACCCTATGGTTGCAAACCCGTGGGTTGTAAGTGGGTGTTCAAGAAGAAACTTAGGCCTGATGGTACGATTGAAAAGTACAAGGCTCGTCTTGTGGCTAAGGGATACACCCAAAAAGAAGGTGAAGATTTCTTTGATACTTACTCACTTTTTGTTGCTAGATTGACTACAATTCGAGTACTACTTTCCTTGGTTTGCCTCAAATGGTCTTCTCGTTCATCGATGGACGTTAAGACAACTTTTCTTAATGGGGAGTTGGATGAGAAAATCTATATGGAACGACCCCGAAGGTTTTGTAGTAAAAGTTCAAGAGAACAAGGTGTGTAGGTTGTTGAAATCTCGTATGGCCCGAAACAAGCTCCTAAGCAATGGCATGAGAAATTCGACGGAACTTTAACTATTTTGCAGGCTTTGCCATTAATAAGGCCGATAGATGTGTATACTATCGCTATGGTGGGGGTGAGGAGTTATATTGTGTTTATATGTGGATGACATATTGATCTTTGGCACAAACATTGATGTGATCAATAAAGTCAAGTCTTTGTTATCAAAGAATTTTGATATGAAAGATCTAGAAGAGGCTGATGTAATCTTAAACATAAAAATAATTAAAGGGGAGAATGGGATTACCTTTTTGCAATCCCATTATGTGGAGAAGGTCTTGAGCCGTTTCGGCTATATGGAAAGTAAACCTTCTCCAACACCTTATGATCCCGTATGACACTTCGTAAGAATAAGAGTATTGCCAAAGATCAATTACGTTATTCCCGGATCATTGGATCATTGATGTACTTAGCAAGTGCTACGAGGCCCGACATCTCATTCGTAAGCAAATTGAGCCGGTTTACATCTAATCCGGAAATGATCACCGGCATGCACTTGATCTAGTAATGCGCTATCTGCGAGGTAGTATGAGTTATGGACTTCACTATATTTTGGATACCCACCGATGCGGAGGGTTATAGTGATGCAAATTGGATTTCTGATACTGATGAGATAAAGGCCACGAGTGGGTATGTCTTCACCCTTGGTGGCGCTGCAATATCATGGAGGTCTTGTAAACAGACCATTTTGACGAGGTCAACCATGGAGGCAGAACTCACAGCATTAGACACAGCTACTGCTGAGGCAGAATGGCTACGTGAGCTCTTGATGGACCTATCGGTGGTTGAGAAACCGATTCCGGCTATTATCATGAACTGTGACAACCAGACAGTAATTGTCAAGGTGAACAGTTCAAAGGATAATATGAAGTCCTCAAGACATGTAAAGAGAAGATCGAAGTCCGTCGAGAAAATTGAAAAACTCCGGAGTGATAACCTTGGATTATATCCAAACGGCTAAAAATCGCGAGATCCCTTTACAAAGGGGCTATCATGGAATGTGATAGAAAATGCATCGAGGAGGTGGGTATGAGACCCGTGCAAAGTTACCATAGTGGTAACCCAGCTTATGTGATCGGAGATCCCGTGAAGTAGTGTCTGGGAAAAACAAGCTGTGGGGAACTTGAGGAGAGTTTAAACTTTTACTACCCTCTCCGAGAAGATGTAAAACTCTCATAACTGCTAGGCAGGTTGGTAATTGCCTTAATGTGTTCTGTGAGTCTTAAGTGGCAGAGGTACTGTCCGGCAGAGTATCCTTGAAAGAACACACCTATATGAGCTTGACTGTTGGTCGCAGTCCGTGAGGTATGGGTATCCTCTAATAAGCTCATGAAAGACCATGGAGTACGACTCATATGCTCCACCCAAGGGGCAACCTACAGGCAACATAGTACTGGTTTGATCTCCAGTGAAACTTGTCCGCAGAAAACTTGCAATTCAAGGCATAGTCCATTGTTCAAGTTGTGGATAAGCATAGCTTGAGGCTCTAGGTGGATGTTCAACTTAACAGTCTCCACCGAAAGACTAGTATATCAAACAGTTCTAGGAACAGGCAAATCTCTAGTTGGGCCCTTAAGATCTGGTGGGGGATTGTTGGAGTTCATAAAGATCTCAAAGGCCCAAAGCATGTGAGAAAGTCAATTTGGATTCTACTAATCTCATGAAGAGAAAGTCAATTTGGATTTGACTAATCTCATGAGTATGGAATCAATTTGGATTTGCTAATCACATGAGCCATGAAAGATGTAGATAACTCATGATGTTAGTAGAAACATCTACATGCTTGATAAGGAGAAAGTAAAATTGAACTTGATAATACATGAATCTTAGCTAATGTCTAGATGAGTATGAGTTGTCTAGATAAGTATGAGTTGCACTCTAGATCCTTCTCATATGACGGTTCGTAAGTCTATAAATAGACTTGCATGGGTCATTGGGATGACACAAGTAATGCCATACAATCAATAGTGAGAACACAAGTGTTTGCCGGTTCCCTAGTTCTGAGTTGCCACAAGTAGTTTGCCCCATCCCTGCGACAACGTGCATCGTTGTTAGGGAGAGCAGGTCTCCGAAACCCTCGTCCTTGAGATCTTGCACGGGAGAGGGCGAATAAGGTTTTTGGGAAGCGTTTAACGCGACTGCTCATTTGGCTTCTTCATCGACTTCGGCAAGGGCTTCGACAACATCTTCATTGAGTTCTTAAGAAACGGTGATCGTGAAGACGTCTTCATCAACTGTTGGCTTCTCCGAGAGAGATCATTAAGTTTGTTCTTACTATTTGAACATGTGGTTCATAGTCATCATTTATGTAGTTATTGTCATGATATATTCTGGAATTAAATTAAATTAAATCAAAAAGTGCCTAAACTTCCAACAGGTACACCATCCGAAGCCGCCGCACCCGACGATGCGGGACGCGTCGAAGTTGCGCGTCGCCTTCATCACGTCCTCCGAGCGTCATCGTGCGCTCGCGCTGTCCCCGCTGTCTTCTTCCTCTTCGCCGGCGGGAAGAGCAGCACCAGCGTGGACTTGGCCGCCGACTCGAGGCTGCCGCTGTCTTCGTCGTCGGCCGCCACCCGGCGTTGTCCTCCGCTGCTTCGACCGCACGCGCCACGTCACGGCCGCGGCCACGCCGACGAGCAGCGCCGTGGCGACATTGAACGAAATTCGTGCTCAAATTGGGAAAGAAAAACTCAGAAATCAAACTCCGTAAGGAAAATTAATTAGATACAGGCAAGTGTTTGGTCGTCGTTAGGGATAGATTTGGATAGGATACGGATTCCGATAACACTATTTACCATATTTTATTTTGAATTCAAATAGGAATACATAGATCGTCGGATACAATACAAAATGGATATCTTGTGGATGAAGGGATTTAAAATATATCTATATAATACCATGGACAAAGACAACTATTAATAATAAAAGCATTTTAATCAATATTTCAATAATTATAAAGAGTTAAAATATAAGAAAATTGTAGATAATATATATTACTTACTAAGTTCAAACAAAGATAGATACATTCTAAACGTACATAAATATAATAAAAGTACTTCAATATAATTAGCCATATTAAATTTAATGAAACTTAACATTTAAATATGTTTCGCAAAGAAAACCTTAAGATTTATGTACCATCAATAATACTGAAATTACGTTAGCCATTGATAACTTTTAAATAATGATACATATCATCTACTATATTAAAACTCTTTTCAATTACATACTTAATTAGTTATAGTATATAAGAATTAGATGGTTTTGAAATAATTTATATTTTGAAGACACAGATAATATCGGATATTTCACATTTTTGACACATGCAAATGTGAAATTGTCCTATGCATACACGTAGTTGTGTGTGTTTGCAGTCGCGGAGAAGAAAATTACTCCCTTTCTTTGTAAAAAACATGAAATTATCACATTTTGAGGAGTCAAATCGTGAACTTTGACTAAAACAATATGAAAAATACTAACATTTATGAGACAAAATAAGTATTATTAGATTAGTTATGAAATATTTTTTTATAATAAATTTATTTCGGTGTATAAGTGCTAATAATCTTTACTATAAATTTGATTAAAATTTATATAGTTTGACCAGCACGTTTATTATAATTGTATGTTTTTTTGAAATGGAGGAGTAACACAAACGCAGATGGAGACACACGTGCTGAGATTCACAGGGCTTGGAACGTGTTGTGGTGTTGGTGGTCAAAGGAATGATCTGACTGACTTTTTTTTTTTTTTTTGAGAATCAGTGCCGCTTTATTCATATATGAGAGTAATCAGTACAAACTCCAGTAGGAGGAAAGAGCAGCCAAACATGGCGCCCTATAGATTCATAAATTGAACTTCTAGCTAATTTATGAGCATCACTATTCGAGTTTCTGTTTTCATAGACGACCTCTGCTGATGAGAAGATTGCCATATCCGTCTTAATCTCCCGGATGATGTGGCCATAGTAATTCATTGACGGGCCACGTATATTCTTCACTATGTTCGCACAGTCCGTAGCAACCCTGACCTTCCTAAGCATGAGGTCACTCGCAAGAGCTAGACCTTCTCGGCAGGCCAACGCTTCTGCTGTCTCTGGATCTGAAATTCCTTCCATCACAGTTGCAGATGCTCCCAAAAAGGTGCCTGCCTCATCCCTTGCAATTGCCGCCACCGTCGCAATACAAGAATTCTTTGATAACGCAGCATCTACATTTATCTTCTTCACTCCCTGAGGGGGCGGCATCCAGTGAGGTTTCTGGTCCGGCACCCCTATCTTCCTCTGCACATTTGGTGTAGCTAATTCCAAGTCCGCAATGAAGCGCTCCACAAAATTGTGAGTCGATAACGGGCTTTGACAATTGTTTTCATGTATGGCCTGCCGTCTCGCATGCCAAACTGACCACATCGTGACTATCAGTCGCACAAAATCCTCATGGCGAAGAGCTGCGACTGCCTCATGAAGCCAACCGCGAGCATCGCTATCTTTCGTGCTTGACTAATAAACTCCAAGATCTCTTCGCCTTGTAACGTCCAAACGCACTTGGCCATATTGCACTCTAGCAAGGAGTGACGCCATGAATCTTGATGACCACAGAAAGAACAACTGCTGGTTTGTGCCATTTTCCTGCGGTGTCGTACATCTCCTGTAGGTAATGAGTGCTTCGCAAGTCGCCAAAGGAAGACACGGACTTTGGATGGGACTTTAACCTTCCACAAATCCGTCCAGTCTTTTTGATCTGCCCTTACATCTGACTTGTCTAGATTATGATCAATCCTATTTGTTCTGATTCCTCGATTGTTGACCAACATCCGGTACGCTGATCTAACAGAAAACACCCCGTTCTTCTCATAGTGCCATGCCCAGAAATCATGTTGTCTCCTGGTCATCAGCAGAATGTTCAATATATGTTCCCAATCCATGGGTATGAAATGCAACTTTAGTGCTTGTTGATCCCAAGTTTTCATCACTGGGTCAATCAAATCACTGACTCTCTCGGGCGGTGTGTTGCTTATGCATCTGATCGGCCTCATCATGCTATTCCTTGGTATCCAATTCATGTGCCAGATAAGGGTATCTTCACCTGTGCCTATCCTGCGAATCAGTCCCTGTTCAAGAACATCTTTGCCGTCCATAATGGCTCTCCAAATCCTGGAAGGCGAGGAGCCAAGCTCCGCACTCAGAAAATTAACATCCGGAAAATAGACTGCCTTCAGGACTCGCACTCAGAGAAGACGGCTCATGTAGAATGCGCCACGCCTGTCGAGCCAACGAAGCGAGATTAAAAATCTCCATGTCTCTAAAACCAAGTCCTCCCGAAAATTTGGGTTTAGTCATCTCTTCCCATGCTACCCAGCATGTCCTCCTTTTGCCATCCTTGCTGCCCCACCAGAAGCTCCAAAGCAGTCCATCAATACGTTGACATAAACCACGTGGCAGCCTGAAGCATGACATAGAGAACGTTGGCACCGCTTGTGCCACTGATTTGATTAGGACTTCCTTGCCACCGGCTGATAGCGTTTGTTCCATCCATCTGTGGCAGAACCTCCTAAGTAATATGGCCCACATGCACTAATCCTTGTCTTAACAGACCTCAGACTACTATGCATGTGTTCCACACAACTTAACAAGCTTTGTCGGGTGTCCTCAGGAACCCGAATCATCCACGAATCTTTCGAACTGGATCGATCATTATAAGAGACATTGCAGCATTACAACCATTTTTGTATAAATAAAATATATCGAGTAAAAGTGCGGAAGTATTACAATAACATAAGTTTACAAATCATTTATAAATAAAACTTTATAAATAATAAGTTATGTTGGTTACGTCATAGTAGTGGAATATCATTACTTAACTTTAGGATTCACCAAAACGTAGTGCTCGCCAGAGCCAAACCAACTACTCGACGTCCTCACTTGACGGACACACCCGCAACAAGGGTAGAACAAACCCGAGTACAAAAGTACTCGCAAGACTTACCCGACGAAAAAGAGGGAGAAGACTCGGGAATGAAGGCCGGATAGGACAAGGTAAGGCTTAGCGAATAATCAAGGTATTTTGCGAGAAAAGCACTAAACTAGTTTCGACCAAGTTTTACTTTCCGGATTAGTCATTAGATTCTAAGGTGAGCCTAGTCTAGCTTGATTACGCAGATCAAGATAATTCACGGAGATCACGAGTCTTAGACTTCCAACAAAATTCCTTCAAGTTCCATCGGTTACTACGATGCAGTCGGGTGATCGAGTCTCCATAACCGAGGAGCAACGACGATTCGAATCGATTATACCCAGCTGGGGATCCCTAATCACACGATATATGTAGAACCAAATCTTGCATATATCAACCCTCACTCAGGTCTTCCAAGACCAACCCGGGTCTGCGCCACCCGAGAATACTGTACGCCTCAAATCCAGGACCAAGCCCACGAGGGTAACTCGTATTCCCGCCATCTCTCCACTCCCAGTGCACAGTTATCCGTTCTGATGATGGAATAGCTGGGGTCTTAGGCTTACCATAGTATGTGATTAGTTGCAAGGCTCGAACCACAGGCGGCCCTACAACGATACGGTCCTTAATCGACACAGTCGGAAACACTACATCCCTAACCCAGATGCAAGTTACCCGACCGGTCTCAGCTTCATTAAAAGATGTAATAGATCCAGATCAAAGGATTACATCGAGACGTCATTCGATGAAACCCAATAGTCTGATCAACGATTTCATTGCGAAGTAAAATTAAACTTACCGACAGGGTAAGCACATCCTTTTGAAAACATTTTTGAAATCCGAACTAAATTAGCAAGGCTAAGCATTGTTACGTATTTTTCAATCAAAACGGTTTCAAGGATGATATTAGAATAATCAAGGAAGTTAATGCGTCAAGTAGGTTATCACTCAACTCCTATTACTTAATGCAACAATACATACTCAAGTGATAAAACTTTTGTAAAATCAAGGAATTGGTTAATGGATCCGGGGCTTGCCTCGAAAGTCGGTGTAGACGTTCTTCAACGACGTATCTGGGAGTTAAGACCAATCACCAAAGATGGTTTGACTTCTTCAGGAATTTGAGTTGACCCGACAACAATTCCTCGGAAACGGAAGCGACAGGTCTCTCCTCGATCACGGGGACTACACGAGGTAACATGACATGCTTCAACATGATGAAATATAAAATATGATGCTCGACGAAAACTAAATAAGATTAAAGACAAAGCAAACAATTAATTACGCGCCGAAAATCATTAAGGCTAAGCAAGTAATTAAAATCTATTAAATAACTAAGTATAAAATAAAGGCAAAATAAAAATTTGTCAAATAAATCTCAAAAATTAAACTTAAGCTCCTCATGGCCTGAGAAGGCTACAAAATAATTTTCATGATTTTTGGAGCAATAATTAAATAACTAAAAATAAAGGAAGGAGCATTTTTCAATTAAAAGAGATAATTTTTGAATATAGCAAAACTACTCAAAATTGGCATTTTAAATTTTTCCTAGATAGAGAACATCATAAAGAGCATACCCAAAAATTTTCAGAATTTTTGAAGCTCTAAATAATTTTATATGAAAATAACAAAATCAGCACTATTGAAACATTTCGAAAAGAATAAAACTTAGTAAAAAGGAAAAACAGTGCTCGGGCCTAATTGAGCCCGACCAGGCCCAACACTGTGGACAGCTCAGCCCAAGAAGAAGCAGGCCGGCCCATCCTAGCCTGGCCGCGCTGACCCGAGGCCCGCCGGCGGTTGACCGGCGACAGCTCGCCGGCGGTGAGGTCTCCGGCGACGGGGCTTACACCATCATGACCTACTCGTCGAGGCGCGTCTCCTGGGCTAGCTAATGGGACGGCGGAGCGGCGAGGGCAAGCTCGCCGACGGCCATGGCGGGACGGCGGCGCTGCGACGCGGCTGCGAAGCTCACCGGAGCTCCTCCGGTGCGGCTAACTCGAGCAACAGCTCAAATATGGATACGCGAACACGATGCGCAAGTCAATTTGGCCAACGTGCGGCCCAGGCGACCTTGGCCTCGCACGCAGCGGCGGCGACAAGACCATGCCGGTGGCGACGCACGCGGGGCGATGACAAGGGAGCACTTCGGACCAAGCCAAGGACACGAGCGCAAGCAGAAGCTCACCATGAGCACGATGCGCGCGAAGATGACGTGGTTGGGTGGTCGGAGACGGGTGCTTGGCGGCGGCAGGGTCGTCGGCGGCAAACCTCGACGGCAAGAGCGGCGTCCTCGGGGCTACTGTCCACCAAAACGAGAAGCAAGAGGAGCACCGTGAGCACAGGACCAAGGCGGACGCGAATTTGAAGACCAATTGGACCGAAAGCCGACGAGGATGAAGGACGACGGCGGCGGATCACGGCGAGCTCATCGGCCGGCCGCGAGGAAGAAAGTGGCTTGGCGGCGATTCTAGGCGGAATAGAGGGCCATCTTCTTGCTCTATAGATGCGCAAGGATGAGGCGAGTGCAGCGGTGGTTTTTCTTTGGACGGAAACGGCGCAACGGCGACGGCGAGCGGAGGCGGAGGCGAGCGGCAATGGCGACGGCGTCGGCGCGCAGAGGAAAAGGGAAAAGGAGGAGGGGAAACGGGGTTTGGCCGTGGCTTTAATGCGCTGGGACGAGGCACGGCGGGGACGACACGAGGCGGCGAAGCTTCTCGCGCGGCTATGCGCTGGCAGCCGGCGGCGACCGGCCGGGATGGGCGCGGCGACGATGAGCAGAGAGGGGAAGAGGACGATGATGACGTCAGCAGGGAGGTTTTCACTGAAATTTGAAATTTTCTCCAAAATTTTGAACTAAACTCAAAAATCTCCAAAAACAAACCCTAGCTAATTTTTCGAGATCTACAACTTTCTCAACTGGAAGAATTTCAAATTCTGAACAGAAATTTGAATTTGAAATCAAATTTGAAAAGGGGACAAAACCCTAGAAACAAATATATGCAATTACTTTGGATTTTTTTCTAAACAACTTGAAAATCTTCCAAACTATGGAATGTGCATCTTTTCAAACCAAACATTTTCTCCAAAAAAGTTTTCCCAAATTATGCATAGTTTTTGAAATACGATTTGAAAATCAAAAGGGGACAATTGTCAAAAACTGTATTTTCAAATTCTTTTGAAATTCTTTTTGGAAACTTGAAAAACTTTGTTCACCAACATTGTAGGTCTCATCAAGCCCTACAACTTTTCTTTTGGGACCAACCCCAAATTCTTTGTAGATTTTGAATTAGGGAAAAGAGGGTAAAACGGAGGTTGTCGGAAACGGGGTTTTGAAATAAAACTCGGACTCGACTTAACCTAATGGATCGCCAGCGATCCCAAGCATCATCTCGAAGCTCAATCAACCTAGAATATAAACTTATTTTAGTTGATGCACATCAAGGTTGACCTAACATGAATGCTTTGCAACTAAATACGATGACATGTCAGGTTTTAGTTACTATAACATCAGAGATGTTACACCATCCTTGGACCCTTTTCCATACCCTATCTTTTAAATACTTGAACGCTCCATTTGTGGACAAGCCAACATCCGTGGGCATGCCCAAGTATTTTTCACTCAAGGCCTCATTATGTATATCAAGAGAATCCATAATTTCCCCACGAAGATCAGCACTTACACCCTTGGCAAAATGTATAGAGGACTTATCGTATTGATCCTTTGTCCGGGAGGCTCGACAATAAATATTCAGAACATCCATCACCGCATCCGCACTCTCCCTATCGCCCGAAAAACAGCAGTGTCATCTCGCAAACAAAAGGTGGCTAACCATCGAGCCGATGTTGCCACTTTAATTCCACCGAGGTTCGATGACTGAATTCTCGCATTTAGGAGGCACGAAAGGCCCTCCGCTGCTAACAAGAACAAATAGGGTGAGATTGGATCCCCCTGACGGATCCCTCTTGTTGGAACAAAAGAATCAAGCCGATCACCATTGAACAGAACCGAGAAAGAGACTGTAGATACCAATCTCATAACCATGTCAACCCACAACCGGTGGAAACCAAGCTTGATCATGACAGCTTTTAGATAGTTCCATTCTATTAGGTCATAGGCTTTCCTCATATCCAGCTTAAGAGCACAATATATCGTAATCGACGTCCTGGCACAAAGGCCGATTGCTCTTCCGAGACAACTTCGGGTAGGATAGTCTTGACTGTTGGCCATCACTTTAGAGGCAATTTTATAAATAACATTGCATAAACTTATCGGCCTAAATTGGCCCAGCTCCTCTAGACTCTCCACTTTTGGTATCGGTACAATGCATGTTTTGTTAATCAATGATGGATCATCCTCTCCCTTCAAGATACGGAGGACAATGTTGGTGATTTCGTCACCACAAAGCTCCCAATGGCGTTGGAAAAAATGCGCGGTAGGCCATCCGGCCCCGGTGCCTTTGTCGAAACATTTGAAATAATGCACATTTTATCTCCTCCTTCTCAAAAGGCGCCGGCAAGTTTTCGTTCATTGACGCTGTAACTTTGGTCGGGACCGCGTCCAAGACTTGCTCCATGCCTGTTGTGCCTTCCGTACTATACAATGTCTTGTAGAAATCCGTCGCCAAAGTTTCCATCTCCTCCTCATTTTCGACAAAAAGGCCATCGACTTTTTTAGCTTGGAGATGCGATTCTTTTTCCTACGTTGACTTGCTCTTAGGTGAAAAAACCGAGTATTCTTGTCACCTCTCGCTAGCCAAGCTATTCTGGAGCGTTGCTTCCACATGATTTCTTCCCGATGATTCAGCTCCATAATTCTTTCCACTACTTTGGTCTCAGCATATGACGGGCCGCCTAAACGCATCGGGTCCGTTCTTAAGCGCTCCAAATCTTCATTTAAGGATTTCAGCTCCCGTCGAACATGACCAAAAGTATGGTAATTCCATTCGCTCAAGTTTCCTGCAACATATGTCAATTTGTCATGCAGCTCCTGCAGGTTGTGTGCTATTCCAACCTCCTGCCAAGCTGTAGCCAGCCTTGATGCGAAATCATCATGAGTCTCCCACATCACTTCATACCGAAACAACTTTCGTTTACTCCTCCTTTCTTGCTCTCCTTGCTCCTAGCAAAGTAGGATGGGATCATGATCCGAAGCTGCTGCAGTAATATGTGTTACCTTTGCCGATGGAAAACGTGAGCGCCAATCGGCAGTAGCAAGCGCACGATCCAGCCGGACGCTGACGAAGGAACCCCTGCCACTCTCTTCTCAAAAGTCCATTTCCTTCCCTCATAGCCGAGGTCATTTAAGCCACACACATCCACCATGTCCCGAAAGCCCTCAATTTGTGCATGGCTTCTTTCTTGCACCCCCATATGCTCATCTCTATGTAATACTTCATTAAAATCCCCGATACATACCCAAGGTAGATGTGATGATGCTTCGATAAATTTCAACATGTCCCATGTTTTATGGCGCTCTGCGGTCTGAGCTTCCCCATAAACACATGTCAACCTCCATGCCTCCCTCCCGTTCTCGGAACTAATAGCATCAATATGGTACTGTGAGTACGGTAAAATGTCCACTCGAGTATGATTTTTCCAAAAAATTCCAAGTCTACCACTGCGGCCTGAACTGCTAATAGCAAAAGAATTATCATAACCTAGAGTACTTCTCAAAGACTCAACACGGGCTTTATGAATTTGGGTCTCTAGCACACATAGCACCGTCGGGGCAAACTTCTTCGCAAAATCGCGAAGCTCTCGAACTGTCGCAGAGTTGCCCAATCCGCGACAGTTCCAGCTAAGACAACTCATTGCTCCGGGCGGCGCCCCGACTCGGAGCCCGCCCCATCATGAATTTTCAAATCGTCTAGCTTTTTTATCTTCGTATTATTCCATACTAATCGCATGGTCGAGAACATCGCTTGCTCACTGACTTGCTTGTTGGTCAACATCCGCGCCGCCGTCAATCGGCGTAGAGTACTAAGGAGGCTTTCCACTTCATCACTGGCTTCCTGCTTCTTACCATGGAACATCTCCGCCACCATCCTCTCCCTTGCGCAACAGTCACCAATTCCGTCGCTCCTCCACTACCTCGCCAAGGCCGGGTAGCTACGCCAGGCAGCCCCGTAGTCAGCCCGAGCGAGCAAGCAGGAAGAGATGACAAGAATCGGGACGAATTAGCCTCTTCCCCTTTCTATCACTCGATGCTACTGTAGTTCGAGACTCACTCTCTCGAAGGAACCAGACAACCGAGAGACCGGGGCTCCTGCGTGTGTGCGTACACAGGAGCTTGATGTGCCGACCCCAAGGTTCAGGACGTCAACGGACGGAAGCCGCGACCCCTTGCAGATGGCACGGGCGGATAGAGCCGCGGTGGACGGAAGTCTCTGCACGGACCCCCTGCCGCGACCCCTGACGGACGGAAGCCTCGACGGGCCGCACAGTCGCGATCCGCGCAGCCGAACTCCGCGGCGGCGTCGATGGAGACCGGATTCTGCCGACGAATAGGGTGGGTCCCACGGCGGTGAACCCCTGATGTCGGCGCCACCAGGAGGAGGACGACGGGAGGCTGCGGCGGTGCTCAGCGGCAGCGAGCGAGCGGCTGCGCCCAGCCGCAGAAGAAGTTGGCGACGACGGCGACGATGCAGTCGTCGTCGGACGACGGGCGCGACCTAGCCCACGCGGGTTGGCCTGCGCGCGAGAGCAGGAAACGGGGAAGGAGACTCGAAGCCGCGCGGGACGCCCTCGCTCCTCGGTGATGTCGACGGGCGGAACGCACGGCGGAGGAGCGTCGCGCGGCGGCGGCGGCGGCGCGAAACCCTAATCGCCTCGAGGTCGCCTACGCGCCGAGGAAGAAGCCGCACACACGGGCGGACGGGCTTACTTGAATGATCCGACTGACTGAGTGACGCAGATTGCTCGTTCGAGCGTCAGGACAGGCTTGACGCGCTGTGCTGTGAGTCTGAGCCCACACCACATTGAACCAGAGCAAGGCATTTGTGCTAACACAGTTGGGCTTCAGGATTCAGACATCTGGGCTCATGAAGCGAACCTTGGTTATCTTTGGGCCTGACCTGTTTTTTTTTTAATGAAAATTGGGCTGATCTCGGCTGAGGTGAGTTTTTTTTTTTTGGACAAAGGTGCGGGTGGTGTTGCCGTGTGGGTGCAGGTCTCCCGACAAAGGCTGATCCCCGACGAACCGCATCCCGCACATTTTGGTGCATGAGTAGTACATCGCCGTCGCTATCAGGGGCGGAGCTACAGTAACAGCTGTGGGTGCACGCACACCCATTTTGTTCTAACTCCGCCATTGGTCGCTATCACGCCCTACAGTTCGACCCTCGCATTTACAGTTCGACCCTCGCATTCACAGTCATTCCTGGGCACGCCCTCCCGTTCCCGTTTCCCTTCCCCTGCTCTCCCTCATTATAAACAAATCCTTCGCTTCCATACGTAAGCGCTCAAAACTCTTACAGCACCCCCTACCACTCTGCTAAGCAATTGGGTACTGCATCGCCGATTCAATGATGATGATGATGATGATGATGCGGATCGTCCTCTTCCTCTCCTTCGCCTGGTTGTCTCTTGCGTTGTGTTCATCTACTGCTGCTGCTGCTTCGTGTGCAGGTAATTGACATATATGGTGGCATGGTGCCTTGACATAAGAGTCATAAATCATCTATCATCTTTGCATATCAGTCCGATCGGTTTGGTTTCTTATTGCGCGTGTACTACTGCTGCTGCTGCTAAACAATCTGTAGTTCCTCTTCTGAAAAACAATCTCTTAGTTCCTCTTTTAAAAAACAATCTGTAGTTCCTCTTCTAAAAAACAATCTGTAATTCCTTTTGTAAAAATCAAGCTGTAATTCTTTTTCTAAAACAAGCTGTAATTACTTTGTTGTAGGAACGACAAGGACGCCCTTCTGTGGGTCTGCTTGCTGCTGCAGCGCTGAAGACGAGCTGAAGCTTGAGGAAGCATTTCTGACTGAGGTGAAAGCCCACGGTTATGACGCCAGCGGCTGCAGATCCCAGCTCAAGGCACACATCTGTGCGGTAAGTCCGTCATGGCTCCACCTTTCCTTTCTGGCGGGAACCCTTGCTCGGGTGTGGGTAATCCAGATTTTGTATAGCGTGGACGTGGAAAACAAAAAACACCTGCAAATGGTGCGAGACCCTCCGCACCGTTAGAATTTCAAAAAGGTTCAGGGGATATCCGAGGTTCGAACCTCCTCATGTGTAGCCGCTGCTAACGTAGTGTACGTTGTTGTGCTATTGTGTCCATTTGGGGGCCAAATTACACAGCTAAATACCTGATGAACCAAATCGCCTTGAATACAGAGTATAGCTAATCAAAAGCGAATTGAAATTCTGATTTGGTTATTGCGTTACACCAGCTGGACCAGTACCTTGCATACAAATATAATGGTAACCTTCAGAGCCCAACTCCAGTTCAGTACCTAAAATACCGACGACAGACGGATTTTACGGTCACGCCAATTGCTTCCAGTTCCAGCTTGCCCCAGTACAGGCGTACAGCTATCGTTCTCCAGTTCTCCAGGTTGAATCGTGGTGAACTACTTCAATAAAAGCTAATAAAACCCAAACTGAAGCTAGCTCATAAAAAAAAAAAAACATCAATTTGCACACATTTACTTCTGGTGCAGTATCCAAAATAAAATATTCCTAGAAATCACTCTCAACCTGTAAAACCTGCAAAGAACATCATAAAAATACCATTTAGTCCCAACACCCAAACCGGGATCACACTGAGAAAAATCCAGCATCACAACCAGATTATTAGATATGTGGCCCCTGGCTATTAAATCCTGGACTCATGCAGGCACTAGCTTCTGAAAGTGCCTATGGAACCAACAGGTCATAAGCTTGAAACTAATTGTTGAAATAAGAAGTGGTGCAGCACAAAATCTTATATCCAAAAAGCCAGTCAAATGATGATCAATGATGATCTCAATCCACAATCCCCATTTGCACACTCTATACCACAAACCAATAACCTGATCATGTTAATGAGCAAAGTTCTAAATCAGCCAATCAGGTTGTACACCTTCACCCAATCGTCCCAGTACTGCTCTAATGAACAATCTAAAACAAAACAGAGAGGAAGCAATGCTAAGTGCCTTCACCCCAACAGGCCTATAAAATCAAGTCCAATTTTAAGCCAGCAACAATTTGTGTATCATATACAAGGTCCCAAATTAAGTTCAATGAAAATCCAGTAACAACTACTCATGATCTAACATTTTAGTTTCGAACCATACCTGCGAGCTCTCAGTCGTGAGTTGAACTGGGAGATACTGGACTCCTGCAGCGTCTAACTCTGCAAAAAGCCAAGCCAGAACACTGCAAAAAGCCAAGCAAGACCACCAAATGAGGAAGACAATAAACCAACACTAGGAAAAATCGGCCACGCAATGTGAAATTGTTACCTTCTGCAAATGTGTGGCTACAGCCAGAGGATCACAAATATGTAAATGCATGATATTCAGTTTAGCCTTGAATTGGCCGCTCGCTGATCTGTCCACACGCTCCACCACGGGGCAACGAGGTCTCATTTTGGAGATCTCATTTCGTGTCTCCTCTCTGATAGTTCAGCGGTCTGACGCACCTTCTGCAGTGAAATGTAGAAAAAAAAATTCATAAGTGAACTAGTGTCAAAAGTCAAAAGAAAAATCTAGCATTTCACTTTTCATATACAAATGTCACTAGAGCATTCAATAACCAGCAAGCACTACCCATTTTGAAGTGCTAGTGGACCAATTGAATGGACACATTGGCACATAAGCAAGTACTACTAGTAACAAGAGCAATGTAGGTGAGACAGTGCAGGAAAAACAATGAGACAAGACATGACTCATGACCCTTACAGACCAAAATGGCAAAACCAATAACCAATCATCCCACACCAATTGCAAACTGTACCAAGAACTGCAAGATCAGACTCTTACTACTCCCATCCAAGATCTACAAAAAATCTTTTTTCACATGGTGGCCAATAGGAAATCATCCCAAATGAAAAATAGTTGCTCGCCATCTCCTGTATGCTGTACCAAAACCATGGATCCAACCCGACCTAAGAGCCCCAAACGCACTATCCTATAAAAAAAGATGCTTCTCCTGTTCTCCATCTTGCAGTTGCAGCAAAATCCGTGCACACATTGACTCTCCACTGTGGGGAGGAAGAAGGCGTGCTGCGGGGCTGCTGCGCAACTGCAGGGAGGAGCTGCACCACGGGGCACGCTGAGGGGAGGGAGGAGCCGCGACTTGGGCTGCCGCAGAGAAGCGGGTCGAACCTAGGGTTGATTGGGGTCGGATGGGTAGTGAATCTGTTATCCCTGTTTGTTTTAGGGTCAAACCGGTTTGATGTGTTGGCTGGTGGATAGTGTTTTCAAGCGGGTTGAACCACCCCATTTACAGGTATAGTGGAAGTGGACTGTGGGCTGTGGTAGAGCACCAGCATCCCGTTACTCATGCAGCAGCCCGCCGCCACTATTTTCTGAAATTTATATAGATTATCAAACTGTATTTGGATGGCCCCATGAATTTGGAAAGGGAACTAAAAAAATGAAGATGCAAATAACAGGACTGGAAACGGAGCCAGTGCAGGAGATTCTTATAGAAATAAAAGAGCATGGAGTATTTGATTGTTTTCCCACTGCATGGGCTATGCACATTCTGAAACTATCATCAGTTATGGCTAAAGCTATCTTCAAGAAGGCGCTAGGCAGTTTCTAGGCGTCGACCCATGGCCTCCTAGGCGAGCCTAGCCTAGGCGTTTCAACGCGTTTTTAGGCGATGGCTAATACATGCATAAACACTTAGAGTTGAAGGGCATGCCATCGCCATCTTGGTCCTAATTAGAGAGTTAGCTGCTCTCCGTCAGAAATCATATTTCCGTGAACCTGATTAAGACAAAAAAAAAAGAAAAAGAATGCAGACCTTTGCATTGGTTTTCTCGGGACCCAATTTTATCACCACCAAAGCAGGATTTGGCACAAAACTACGACGCTAAGCCTGTTATAGCACAGTATAACGTTCAGGCATGGGATAAACCTAACTGGATTTGAGAGATCCGATACGGATAAAGCCAGATCGGAGAAGCAGGCTGTGGGATAGAGAGAGAGAAAGGACGAACCTCGCTGCTGGGGCGGAAGCACAGCAGCACGCGTATGCGGGGGGGAGGAGGCGATGATCGCAGAGCGCCGAGAGAGTCGCCGGCGCGGTGCGCGCGATAATCTCCGGGTGGGCAGCGAGCCCCGCCGCCGCGAGCACCCGCATGCGCCACGAGAGGGGAGGAGGACGGTCTAGTCACGGACTCGCCGTCGAGGAAGGCTATCCCGGTGTCGGCGTGGGAAGGGGAAGGAGAGCAAGGGAGGCTACACCTTCACCTGGGCTGCTCGCGTCGGAGGCCTCCCGAGTCGGGGGACGGCCTCGCCCGTACCGCCGCGCCGGGCCTGCCCGTGTCAGGAGGGCGGCGGAGGATCTGGGAAGGGGCGGCGATGGCACTGGCAGGGGCGGCAGCAGAGCTAGCGAGAGAACCGGCGACTCGGCGAGAGGCAGAGGAGAAGCTCGGTGGAAGGACGAATGACTGAATGAGCGTGGAGATATTTGTTTCCTCCTCGACTCGAGTCCTTAGCGGACGCGTGGCGTGGATGGAGGGAGTAAATCTGCGCCGTTAACAGAGAATTAGACGGCACAAAAAAATTGCTATCCTGGAGGTGCTCAGTGGCGGCCATTAGAGCATCTCCAACAACTCCCTATTCTCACTTGCTATTTTTATAAATTGGCTAAAAATACAAATTTTCTTCTCCAACAACTTGGTATATCAACTTGGTAAAATAGGCAGTTGGGAAAAAACACCCTCCGCGCGTAAAGATCCGCGCGGGGGCGCGCATATCGCCCGCGCGGGCCGCGAGACGGACGAACGCCGCCCGACCTCCGCCGTCCCCGCCGGTCATCGTTGCCAGGTCCGGCCGCCGCCGCGTGCAGCACCTCGCGCATCCCCCGCCGCTCCTTCTCCTCGCACATCGTGCGCGCGAAGGGCCGCAGCCGCCGCTCCTTCTCGGCGGCCGGGCCTCCGCTTCCGCCGCGCACCGGTCCCCGGCGGCGGCGGCCTCCTCGGCCCCGGCCGCGGCCTCCGCCGCGCTCCGCTCCGCCTCCGCGCGCGCGTCCCGCAGCCGCGTGGCCTGGTCCGCGCCCGCGCGCCTGAGGCCGTCGGCGACGTCGGTCTTGGCGCAGAGCTGCGCGGTCAGCGCCCCCACCTCGGCCCGCAGGTCGTCCAGCTCCGCCTCCGCCCGCTGCGGCTACCGCGGCAAGGTCAGTCCGCCCGAGCACTGCCGCGCCCGCCGGCCGAGCGCCGCCCCCGCACCGCCGAGCACGCCGAGCACCGCCGAGGACTTTAGCTATGATAGATTTTCTTTGACGGACTTTTCTGTAAAAGTATCAGACACAAAGAATTTTAAATACGCCCTTAGTTGATTTTGGAAAAGTTCGGGGGCTAATATAAAAAGTAGTCATCACGGGATTTACCAAGTGAGAATACAAAGTTGTTAGAGATACACCTTTTTTTTCACTTGCAAAACAAAATAGCAAGTTGCTAAAACACAAGATTTACCAAGTGAAATATACCAAGTTGTTGGAGATGCTCTTAGCTAACGGAATTGTTAAATTTCAAGGGTTTCCTCTCCCGTCAACTGATGTTCTAACCTCCCTTTGGTGGTGCTCTGGCCTATGTGTGGTGATGTTCCACGCGAATCTCTGAATTTTCTCTCCGCGACACGTATTCGATGTTCTGGTCTGTGTCCGACGATGTTCTGACCTTTGTCCAGTGATGTTCCATGCAAATCTCTGTGTTTTCTCTCCGCGACACGCACTCAATGTTCTAGCCTTCTACCGGCGATGTTCCCACGATGTTCTGGACTGCGTCCGATGATGTTCTCGGTTGATTTATCCTCACGATTCCGTTGATTTTTAGTCATAGCATCAACCGGTTGATACCAAAGGCCCTTAGCTAAACACAACCTAAGAAGTTTATCATGGGGAACTATACACATTCTAAGAAAAAAAATGTAGTTTAAGAATTTGTTGATTTAGTAGCTACTTTTGTATTTGTGTGACACATACATTGCCATATATGTATAGATCACGATTACGTATACCTTTGGGCTTTTCCGGTATTAGAATTTAGCCACCAAATCCTGTATTGCTCATAATAAACTCTGCTGTTCGTTTGCGCAGGTGTGCGTGGCCGCCGCCGCTCCGGCCAACAACGCCTCGCCGCCCTCCGCGCTTCCTCTCCGTTGCGCGGTCGCCACGGCCGCGCCGCCGTCCATCTCCACTACCCGTCACGACGACGAGCTAGGCGGCAGCGGCACCGACGGCGGCAGCAGCAGCAGCAGGTCGCCCAGCAGCAGCACGCTGTGCGTGCACAAGGCTACGACACAGGCGTACGATGGTGTGGTGCCGCTGAACGACGGATCTGGGCGACTTCTCTGTTGGCGAAGAAACGGGCAGATCTGGTTGGCTACGGTAGATGTGGTGGACCCCACTGGCGTCTCCGTCCTCCGCGTGGGCGACAAGCCGGTGGTCGACCTCGGCACCCGCGTCAGCCAGGACGCGGCCACGCGGGGCCGGGGCCTTGCTGGGGTCGCTCTCCATTCCAGCGGCACATTGTTCGTCTCCTACTACACGACCAACGACGGCGGCGTCTTCCTCGTCGCCGACCAACCGCCGACAAAAGCATCCCGGAGCGGGCACGAGGTCAGTTCAGTACATACATCCTCTGTTTTTTTTTTTTTTTTTTTTTTTTTTTGAGAATCTTCTGTTTGGTTATTTATTACACTTCGTTTTTTTTTTTTTTTTTTTTTGAGTATAGGCCAACCAGAACCGGCCCCACGCGGCCCATGCGACTACGAGGGTATTCTCGATGGCCTTGCCGATCAAGCCGAGGAGGACTCATCAGGCTTTCTCCTCGACTACTACGGTGGCCAGATCCTATTTCGGCCCACCAACGCCGACTCTTTCCTTTACCTCGTCACGGCCCGCCCAGTTCGATGGCCACTGCAAGCAAAAATCATGCGCTTTCACGTTGGGGGCACGCCGTACGGTATGTACTACTCCCCGTGTCGGTTCTATTTTTTTAAGAAAAAATTATTTGGGGCACTTTTTTGATCTTAATAATAGTTACATCATTCACTAAGGCTCTTAGAATAAAACTAGAGAGTTTATCGATCTAACTACATGATAACTTTCTTTGCAAAGCTACATTAGCTAATTCATAGGCTACACAATTTGCTTCGCGGTTACAATGCTCAATACCGATGGAAACAGTCTTGCCACAACATATAACATTCATCATAGATTGACGCACTTAATGTTGCTGAGAAGCCCTCTTGTTTTATCGTTTCAACAACCTCTGAACAATCTGATTGAACTCTTATTTGATTACATCCCATCGTTTGTGCCAGCATCAACCCTTGTCTAAGAGCGATCTAATGATATAAAAATATAATTATGAAGAATCTAATAATATTTAATTAGTATTATAAAGACTAATATTCTATTTATTTATATAAATTTAGTAAAACTTGAGATATTTTCTCTAAAAAGTTTGACTGACTTGTAATTTAGGATGGAGGGTGTATTTATTGCTTGCTTGTTTGTTCGTCCATTCATCACCTCAACACAAAAACAAATCGCCCTTAAATCTTAACATAATTTGCATCAGGAACCGGTTCCATGGAGGTCGAAGTATATGCATCGCTCTTAGGCGTCCCAAGGCGATGCGCGTTTGATGTCGACAAGCCTCACGACCTCTACTGCGCAATTGTTAAGGTTATTCTGGCGTTTTTTTAAAGGAAATCCATAGTATTTTGCTGCTGCTGCAAGTGTTTCTCTGTGGGTAAAGTTTGATCTGCTCTTAGGAGCATATGTTCTCGATCTGTAGAACATTGGATTCGCGTTGAAGTGTTCTAAGAATAAAAAAACCGCTTCTGTTTTGTGTGTGTTGTGGATGTTTTTTTTTATTGTAAATTGTTAAGGACGTCGTGGTAAGTTTCTAATGGATTTACCAACTCGTAACGTGCAGGAAGAGGAAGAGGCTGTATACCTCACCTCGGACGGTCCATCCTCGTCTGCCACGCCGACAAGCCCATTGCTCGTCGTGGCCCACCAACGGCCCACGCCAGGAACACCACCGTCCCTAGTAGGCGGCCTGCTTTACCGGGGTTACGCGGACGACACCCTCACCGGAAGGTATTGGAATGCCTCGACTTGCACTTGGTTTCATTTCCCTCAACTGTTCATTCATCATGCGTCCTTGGTGTTTTTTCTCAGTTATATCTACATGGAAGGCTCGGAATTCTGGTGGACGGCGGCCTCGCCGTCCCGCAACTACACCACGACCCGGAACATCCGGGTCACGTGCGCCGCACCTGCTACCGCTACATCTCGCGGCGGCGGCGGCGGCGACTTGACTGGCGGCAGCGTTACGTCCTTTGCAGAGGACGAAGACAAGAATGCCCTCCTGCTCGCAAGAGACGGTGTCTACATGGTTGTGCCGCCCAACCTCTGCGACGCCGACGACACCCACACCGGAGGAGCCACCACGTCTACTACGAGCCTTCTCAAGTGGATCTTTGGTGCGATAGGAAGCCTGATAACGATCTTTGGTGGTTACGGGGCGTACAAGTACAGGACATGCAGCTGCTTCAACAGGACGAGTAACACCACGGTCAACGCCACCAATGTGCGCATCCACAATGGTGAAAATAATATCCAGATCGTCGTCGACAATCGCGAAGTTATTCGTACATAAATATAGACACCCAATGCAGGTTTTCTTTGCTTTCTCGTTACACGTTATCCAGTTGTGTTGTGGTTGTATTGGTGATACGGGTTGTCGGCTAATAATTGCAGAACTGTTCAAACTATTGTAGTTTGTGTTGTATACTGGTATGCCTGGAACTGGATTTGGTTTGTCCAAAATTTATTTGATCTTTTTCATGGTGGATTTTGGAGTTGGATAGCATTTGGAGTTTCAAGTCCATGAAAATATCTGGATTGTGGATTCCCAGAACGCAATGTCCAAACATCCACTGGATTTGTTCACCTGAGCTCCGCCTCTTCATCCTGCGAGCTCGACCCGCGCCCTAGCCGCTTGATGGTGCACTGCCCTGCAGTCGCTCGCCCCTCGCCGCTGCCGCCTGCGTGCGCCGCGCGCTTCCGCTCCCGCTCACCGCTGCTGCCCGCGCGCTACTCTCCGGCACGCCCTTGCCGATCGCGGGAGACCGCCAGACCGGACTGTATGGCGAATGAATGATCATACCGTAACAATTTCTTTCAACCAGAGGACCGGAGACGCAGAAGAGTATATATGTTCTGATTTGTTACAGTGTCAGCGGTTAATCTGTATGTATATGTACGAGTATGATTACACGGTTAAGTGATCAATGTGCTACTCCAAAACTTTAGTTTTACAAGTGCACAATTTCATTTTTCATTTACATTTTCCATTCATCTCCAGTTACAGCTATTTACGGCTTGCTCTGTGTCAGTCGTCCGTGGCACCGGCGAGGCATCGGCGGCGATGGCGTCGAGCCACTCCACCACCTGCTGCGCCGTGGGCCGCGACTTGGGGATGTCGCTGACGCAGGCGCACGCCACGTCCAGCACCCTCGCCGCCTCCTCCCGGTGCCTCCTGTCGCCGACGCTGGCGTCGATCACCTCGTCGCCCCTGGCCTCGCGCCGCATCCGCACCGCCCACGACGTCACGTCCCGCCCCCCGCCCACGGGCCGCGCCATGTCCACGGGCCGCCGCCCCGTGACGAGCTCCAGCAGCACGACGCCGAGGCTGTACACGTCCCCGCGGTAGGTGGCCACCGACGAGCTGCCGTACTCCGGCGGGATGTACCCCAGCGTGCCCACCAGGTCCGTCGTCACGTGCGTGTCCGTCGGGAGCACCAGCCTGGCCAGCCCGAAGTCCGCCAGCCGGGGCTCCAGCGCCGCGTCCAGGAGGATGTTGCTTGACTTGATGTCCCGGTGCAGCACGCGCGGCTCCGACGAGGCGTGCAGGTGCGCCAGCCCGCGCGCCGCGCCGCGCGCGATGCCGAGACGCGCCGGCCACGCCCGCGCGCCGCCGCGCTCGTGGAGCCGGTGGTCCAGGCTGCCGTTCTCCATGTACGGGTAGATGAGCAGCCGGTCCTTGCCGGCGCGGCAGTAGCCCTGCAGCGGCACCAGGTTCCGGTGCCGGACGCGCGACAGCGTCTCCACCTCCACGGAGACACGCGGAACTCGCGCTCCATCTGCCAGAAGTCGCCCGACAGCCGCTTCACCGCCACCTCGTTGCCGTCGGCCAGCGTCGCGCGGTACACCATCCCGAAGCCGCCGCACCCGACGATGCGGGACGCGTCGAAGTTGCGCGTCGCCTTCATCACGTCCTCCAGCGTCATCGCGCGCTCGCCACTGTCCCCGCTGTCTTCTTCCTCTTCGCCGACGGGGAAGAGCAGAACCAGCGTGGACTTGGCCGACGACTCGAGGCTGCCGCTGTCGTCGTCGTCCGCGGCGACCCTGGCGTTGTCCTCCTGCCGCTTCGACCACACGCGCCACGTCACGGCCGCGCCCACGCCGACGAGCAGCGCCGTGGCGACGCTGATCGCCGCCACGACGCCGGCGCTGGCTCTCCGCTCCTGCTTCCCACTGTCCGCCGCGAGCGCCGGCTCGTCGTCCTTCCGCGCGCACCGCGCGACGTGGATGCCGCACAGCAGCGGGTTCCCCTGGAAGTCCGCGCGCGAGAACGTGGAGAACTGCCCGCCCACGGGGACCTCGCCAGAGAGGTTGTTGTACGAGACGTCGAAGTGGGAGAGGAAGCTGAGCTGCGTCAGCGACACCGGGATCGCGCCGGAGAGCGCATTGTTGGACAGGTCCAGCGACTCGAGGCTCGTCATCCCCGAAAATTCCGGTGGGATGGGCCCCGACAACCTGTTCCAGCTCAGGTCAACGATGTGCACCCTGGTCAACGCCCCCAGCGCGGCCGGCACGCCGCCGGTGAGGTTGTTGTGTCCCAGGACCAGCGAAGGCGGGAAGCTGTCCACCTGGTTGTACTGCCGCCCCTGCACCGACGTGTTCCGGCGAATGTAGAACGGGAAGTCATGCACCTGCGCCTCGTCGTCGTCGCCGCCGCTGCCATGAGCGCCGCCGTCGATCAACCCCGGCATCCGCGTCAGGCTACCCGGTATCTCCCCCTGCAGGGAGTTGTTGGATATGTCGAGGTAGAAGAGGCGGTCGAACTGACCCAGCCACGGCGGGATCGGGCCGGTGAGCCGGTTCCACGACAGGTCCAGCACTCTGAGCTTCCGGAGGCCGGCGATCCACGACGGTATCGCACCGTGCAGCTCGCAGTTAGCGATGACCAGCACCTGGATGCTAGGGAAACCCGCGATGCCGGCGTCGTCCGACGGCATCTCCTCGCCGCCGTGGAAGTATAGGCGACTGGCTTCTCTCTACATGCCTCTCGTTTTTAGAGTAAAAGGGTCGGCACGACCCCAGCCATTTACCATTAAAGATAAAGGACAAGGTTTACAGCGTTAAGTTCAGGTTCAACTTCCACACATGACCTCAGCCAAGCCAAACAACCTCCTAACACAGCTCTGAAAGAAAACACTCTCCGACCAGACCTAAACCTTAAATTCCCAGCTCCAACTCCTATGGATATACCAGCAAATTCAGAACTGCTTTTCTCTCCACTAAGCTTGGATTGGACACCACCCTTGGAGCTCCACTTTTGCTTCTGTCTTCACTTTCCCAAACAGGTTCAGAATGCTTGATTTGCTCGCTTCTTCTTCATCAACAACATCTTTGTCCTGGTCCATCTTCTCAGCTTCCATTGGAATCTTCACTTGAAAGGCAACCATAAGCTCGTCTTGCTTTGAGACTTGAGTTCTTCTATAGCGTGAGTCAACAGCTCCTTTCCCTGATCCGGACACAAGATTAGCCAATCCTGCAGAGTCCTTGCTACTAAATGGTAGAGTATATCCATACTCCTCCAGCCATTCCTCTGAAAACACAAAGAATTTCTCAGTTTCCAAGTACACCAAAGCACTGCAGCAGAAATCATGTTTACTGCACAATTCTTTTTGTTAGATAACCAAAACTTCCCAATATTATCTAAAGACATTCCTAAATCTCTATGAACAATAGAAGACACCACCTTCCACATCTGCACAGACACAGCACAACCAAAAAACAGATGATGGACCGATTCAAGTTTAGAGCAAAACAAACAGGTAGGATCTTCTACTGTTCTTCTCTTCCCTAGGTTATCTCTAGTCAGGGTCTTGTTCTTTGTCGTAACCAAAGAAAGAAGTGCACTCGAGGAGGCACTTTCAAAGACCAAACTGCAGGCACCACCACCGGTTGGATGCCTCTAAAATTAATTACTTTATAAAGGGACCGAGAGGAATATTGACCCAGGAGTTAAACCGCGATCGGCGCATCCTCTTCACTTTGGACAAAATTATAGTTGAGGCTAGAGCACACACCTCATCCCACTCGCTGCAAAGCAATCTATCATCTAAGTTTCTCCTAAAGGTGCACTTCAACTGCTGGCCATCCCAAACCTCATCAATAGTCACATTCTTCTCATTAACTACTCTATACAATTTCCAAAACTGAATAGTAAGACTAGAGGACCCTAACCAGTTATCTTCCCAAAATCTTACCTTGTTACCTCTACCAATTTTCCACCTATAACCCATCTTTCGCTGGGCAGCATCCATGAAGCCCTTAAAGAAACTAGAGACTCCTACCGACTTAGCACAAAATATATTGGGTTTCCTAGTTTTGTACTTGTAGTCCAAGAACTCTTTCCACAATTTCCCTCCCCTTGCTCATATCTCCTAACCCAAGAAGCAAGTAAACACAAATTCAAATCTTTTAAATTGGGAATTCCGGTCCTCCAAACTCCTTCATCATAGCCACTGACCCCAGTTAGCTAGATGGTACTTAGAATTACCTTCACTGTCATTCCAAAGACAGGTTACCCATCCGGGTGTTCAACAACCGAATAGCCCATTTAGGGAATTTAAGAAAAGACAAAATGTAAATGGGAATACTAGCTAAGCAAGATTTAATCAACATGGCTCTAGCCGCTTGATTAAGCAGCTTTACCCCTCCAACCAGCTATCCTCTTAAGCAACTTTTCTACTAAAGGTTGTAAATCTTCCCTTCTCAACTTCTCATAGTGCAAAGGTATACCAAGATATTTGAAAGGGAGACTACCAACAGGACAATTGAAAAGTAAAGCAGCATTATAAGCATCTAACTCACTTAGATTCATAGGAATGCACTCACTTTTGTGGAAATTGATTCTCATCCTCGACATTTGTTCATAAAGTAAAAGAATTTGCTTAAGATTTAACAAATGAGTAGGATCACTACTAGAGAAAAGAAGGGTATCATCAATATACTTTGTAGGGAGAGAATACCTCCCTCCCTAAAGTCCTGCAACACTCCACTCACTAAACCTCTACTTGCTGCAGTTGATAACATCCTAGTTAGTGCATCCCCAACTAGATTGAACAAGATTGGTGAGATGGGATCCCCTTGTCTAAGACCCTTCCCAGGCTTAAAGTAGGAACTATCTTCCCCATTCACCATGATACCAACTGAACCTCCCATTACCAACTTCTTAATCCAGCTAATCCAAGTGCTAGAAAAACCTCTAGACTCCAGCACTTCAAAGAGAAATTCCCAAGAAACCCTATCATAAGCCTTCTCATAATCTAACTTGAGAAGGACACCTTTCTCTCCACTTTTGTGCAAACTGTGGACCACCTCATGAGCAGTTACCACACTCTCTAGTATATATCGCCTTTTAGAAATGCACTCGCCGGTAGCCACCAACCTTTGAGCCACTTTTCCTAGCCTTAGAGTTAGTAGTTTGGAGAACAATTTGAAGCTGCAATTTAGCAAACTAATTGGCCGAATTGCTTCATATTACTAGCATCTTCTACTTTAGGTATTAGAGTTACCAAGGCAAAGTTTAATCTATATAAGTCTAACTCTCCCTTATAAAGATCCCTAAACATGGCCACAATGTCATTTTTGACCAATTCCCAAAACTTTTGATAAAAAAGAAAAGGCAACCCATCGGCCCGGGGCTCCTCCGGGTAGCGGTTAAGATGGCTTCCTTAATTTCTACCTCACTAAAAGGAGCTATTAGCATGTTATTTTCCTCCTCATTAACCAAGTCCTCTTCCTCCCAAAAACCACTACCCAAATGACCACTAGCCACTGGTTCTGCAGCAAACAAATTTTTATAAAAATTAGAGGCAATATCCATCATCCCTTTCGATCATAGACATTACCATGAGGTCCCTCCGAGAAAATCTATCCTTTTCTTCCTACTTCTCGATTGGCTACGGCTTGAAAATAAGCCGTATTCCTATCCCCTCCAAAATATTCCTATCTCTAGATCTTTGTCTAGCTTTAATCTCCTCTATTCTCCAAAGTTTCCCAAGCTCACTTTCCACCCACTTCAACCTCGAAACTCGCATCGACAAAGGTTGTCTCTCCATCGCTCCTCTAACTCATTAAACTCAGCAGCTAACTGAGATTTCAGCTTATTTTTTTCTGCTACCAGATTAGCAGCCCAACCTCTAACTGCCTTCCTAAATGCTCTAATTTTAAACTGCCAAACATCTATGCTTTTCTTCTCGAACATGGTGCTTCCCACACTTTCTTAACTAGTTTGCCAAAGGACTCCTCTCCTAACCACCACTTTTCAAATCTAAACCTCTTTTCCCATAAAAGACATTATCCCCAAAGATCTACCAAGAGGGCATTGTGATCACTAGGAATTCTCTCAAGAGATTTGATCCTAGCCGTGGAAAACTAACATCCCAGTCAAGTAGACACCAACACTCTATCAATCTTAGCCTCGAATATTATGATCCCGATTGTTAGTCCAAGTGAATTTTTTATTCCTTGGATTTAGCTCAACCAAACCCCACTTGTCTATCCACTCATTAAAAAGATCCATCCACTTGAAGTTAACCACCCCATTACTTTTATCACTAACTGACCTGACTAAATTAAAATCACCTCCAATCATGATTGGTCCCTGCCAAGCTCCCATAACTAATTCAAGCTCATCTAAAAAGTTTTGCTTGCCCTCCTCATATGCTGAGCCATAGACTACAATCAACTTAAAACTAAAATTAGTCACTTTATTAGTAAGCATGACACTAACAGAATAAGTCAACACATCACCTACTGTCATATGAAACAGATTTTCATTAGCTCCAACCAGTATACCCCCAGCTGAGCCAATAGATTTCAGGAAAGTCCAACTAAAAGGAGTAGTATCAGTCAAAGACTTCAGCCAACCTGGCGAAAAAGAACTTTTCTTAGTCTCCATGATCCCCACAAAATCTACCTGGTTATCTCTAATTTTGCTCCCAAGAGCAGGAGTTCTGCCACTTAAGCCCAAGCCTCTTATATTCCAGAAAAGGCCTCTCATTTTCTTTTTCTGGTTTTTTTCCTATTACCTACCTGAGTCCACTCTTTCTCAATAGCATCCACTAGTAAGAAAGGGGAACTCTTCCTGACTGGTGACTCCAGGTTGCCACCCTGATCACCATTCCCTACTGCCTCTACACTACTAGAACTAGTCTGGGGATCATTAACCGCTACAGGTTTGGTAATAACAACAGACTCTGCTCTACTGGACTCTAAAGAAAGAATGCTATCCAGCAGCTGAATGGTTTTGGGGTTGCCACCCTCTACATTCAGCCCAACATCTGCAGCCACAGATAAAAGAGAAACCGAGGAAAGTTGTTTTTTAGTACCTTGATTAAATTCCAGATCATGCTTCCTCTTCAGCTCCTGAGCTTTTTCCACCGCTGGCCTATCATCTCCCAGATTCCTCAGGCTTCTCCTCTGTGGTATGACTGGACCCCACTGTTTTGCCTTCTTTTTACCTTTCTTGTCATCCATCTCCACAATTTTGGCCCTATCACATGCATTAGTAATCGTATGGCTGTTGCATGTCGCGTGAGAAGAATAGAAATTCCAGGCAACTGTTAATTAGCAATTCCCTTAAATTTAATGAAACTTAACATTTAAATATGTTTCGCAAAGAAAACCTTAAGATTTATGTACCATCAATAATACTGAAATTACGTTAGCCATTGATAACTTTTAAATAATGATACATATCATCTGCTATATTAAAACTCTTTTCAATTACATACTTAATTAGTCATATTATATAAGAATTAGATGGTTTTCAAATAATTTGTATTTTGAAGACACAGATAATATCGGATATTTCACATTTTTTGTCACATGCAAATGTGAAATCATCCTATGCATACACGTAATTGTGTGTGTTTGCAGTCGTGGAGAAGAAAATTACTCCCTTTCTTTGTAGAAAACATGAAATTATCACATTTTGAGGAGTCAAATCGTGAACTTCGACTAAAACAATATGAAAATACTAACATTTATAAGACAAAATAAGTACCATTATATTAGTTATGAAATCTTTTTTATAATAAATTTATTTCGATGTATAAATGCTAATAATCTTTACTATAAATTTGATCAAAATTTATATAGTTTGACCAGCACGTTTATTATAATTGTATGTTTTTTTTTTGAAATGGAGGAGTAACACAAACGCAGATGGAGACACACGTGCTGAGATTCACAGGGCTTGGAACGTGTTGCGGTGTTGGTGGTCAAAGGAATGATCTGACTGACTGAGTGACGCAGATTGCTCGTTCGATCGTCAGGACAGGCTTGACGCGCTGTGCTGTGAGTCTGAGCACACACCACATTGAACCAGAGCAAGGCATTTGTGCTAACACAGTTGGGCTTCAGGATTCAGACATCTGGGCTCATGAAGCGAACCTTGGTTATCTTTGGGCCTGACCTGTTTTTTTTTTTTAATGAAAATTGGGCTGATCTCGGCTCGAGGTGAGTTTTTTTTTTTGGACAAAGGTGCGGGTGGTGTTGGTGCAGGTGGGTGGCATTTGGGCGCAAGCTTTTGTTGCACAGTTTCGCTGCCCGCATCGAAACTCAATGATTACGCGGTTCCCTTTGGTCATCGACTCATCGTCAGTCCCTGTGGGGTCTTCTATAGTGGGGTCTACTTAGCAGTGTGAAGCGCTTGCGGGGAATTCCACCCATTTCCACGGATTCCACCCCACCCCCTTCCCGGCTTCCCCTACCTTTTTTCCCCTACCTATATAAACATTTACCTTTTTTCCCCTACCTTTTTTCCCCTGCCTTTTTTCCCGTACGCTTCGCAGCACGCCCTCCCGTTCCCGTTTCCCTTCCTCCCTCATTATAAACATCCTTCACCCCAAAAATAATATATAAACATTTCTCGTCACACGGCCATTTCTAGAGTCTATATTAGGGAGCTCTCAAATCTCTTACAGCATCCCTACAACTCTGCTAAGCAATTGGGTACTGCATCGCCGATTCAATGATGATGATGATGATGCGGATCGTCCTCTTCCTCTCCTTCGCCTGGTTGTCTCTTGCGTTGTGTTCATCTACTGCTGCTGCTGCTGCTTCGTGTGCAGGTAATTGACATAAGAGTCATAAATCATCTATCATCTTTGCATATCAGTCCGATCGGTTTGGTTTCTTATCGCGCGTGTACTACTGCTGCTGCTAAACAATCTGTAGTTCCTCTTCTGAAAAACAATCTGTAGTTCCTCTTCTAAAAAACAATCTGTAGTTCCTCTTCTAAAAAGCAATCTGTAATTCCTTTTGTAAAAATCAAGCTGTAATTCTTTTTCTAAAAACAAGCTGAAAATACTTTGTTGTAGGAACGACAAGGACGCCCTTCTGTGGGTCTGCTTGCTGCTGCAGCGCTGAAGACGACCTCAAGCTGCGGGAAGCATTCCTCGGGGAGGTGAAAGCCCACGGTTACGACGACGCTGGCTGCAGATCCCAGCTCAAGGCATACATCTGTGCGGTAAGTCCGTCCGTCATGGCTCCACCTCTCCTTTCTGGCGGGAACCCGTACCCGGGTGTGTTTTTCTTCATTCTTGCCGCTGCGCGTCGCGGGAGACTGGCAGGAACCCATACCCGGACGTGCCTTGTTTCTTGCTGCTGCGCGTCGCCGCTGGGGACTGGCGGGTACCCCGCTTGCCCGGGTGTGGGTAATACAGATTTTGTTTAAAATTTGTTTCAGTTTACTTAGATTCAAATTAAATTTTAAAAGGGTGTAGTAGTCCGTGGGCAGCCACTCATCCGGTACTCACGCAACTATGCTTCATGCAGACATCCTCTCGCCGGCCGTACACTGTAGCGTGGACGTGGACTACACCTGCAAATGGTGCGAGACCCTCCGCACCGTTAGAATTTTAAAAGGTTCAGGGGTCGAACCAGCCCTTTTGCACAGCTGGTCACCGTGACCCGCGGATATCCGAGGTTCGAACCGCCTCATGTGGGCGTAGTGTACGTTGTTGTGCTATTGTGTCCATTTGGGGGGCCAAATTACACGGCTAAATAACTGATGAACCAAATTGCCTTGAATACAGAGTATAGCTAATCAAAAGCGATTGAAATTCTGATTTGGTTATTGCGTTACACCAGTTGGACCAGTACCTTAGACTACCCGCACTCATAGAACTCTATTTTCTTCCTCTATCTATCCTGGCCATCAAGATTCTCTCCCCTATATCACTTTCTCCCGCACTCATCCATCCTTTACAGTTTACTCAATATTAAGTGGGGCCCGCATGTCAGTTTATTTTTCTTTTTTTCTCACCTTCCCTTCCTCTCTCTCCCCATTCTCTCTCCTTTATCCATTCCTTCCCACCGATTTCTCCTCCCAGGAGCTTGCCCAGGCACCGGGCATGGCCGAGGCGCTCGGCCCGCGGCGGCGCTCGCCAGCGCGGCCTCCCTCTCCGTCTCCGTCGCGGCGGCCGGGCGTCATCTTCTTCCTCGCGGAGCCATGGCGGGCGGCCTCATCCTCCGGTGCGGCGCGGCCATGGCGGAGATCGCCCGCGCGAACCGGCGTGGGAGCTTGCCCTCCCGCGCGTCCTTCTCCTCCCCGACGAGCTAGGGGACAGGCGAGGGGCGGCCGGCGTCCCTCCCTCCCTCCTCCCCTCCCCGGCGGGCGTCCATGGAGGGCGGCGAGCTCCCGGTCCCGCTGCGGCGCTCGGCGAGCAGGGCGGGGCGATGGCGAGCGCGGCCCTCTCTCTCCCCTGCTCCACGCGCGTGGGCCCCGCGCCCGCTTTGCGTTTGCCTTTTTCCTCCCCCATGCATGCCGGAAGAGCGGCCGTTTTGCGTCTTGCGTTCGGCTTTTGCGTTCAGCGCTGCGGCGTTTTTGGGACGGTAAAGCCTTTGCGTTTGGCTTTACCGTCCCCCAGTGCGGGTGGTCTTACATACAATTAAATGGTAACCTTCGGAGCCAATTCCAGTTCAGTACCTTAAATACCGACGACAGACAGATTTTTACAGTCACGCCAATTGCTTCCAGTTCCAGCTTTCCACCAGTACAGCTATCGTTCTCCAGTTCTCAGGTTGAATCGTGGTGAACTACTTCAACAAAAGCTAATAAAACCCAAATTGAAGCTAACTCATAAAAACATCAATTTGCACGCATTTACTTCTGGTGCAGTATCCAAAATAAAATATTCCTAGAAATTACACTGAACCTGTAAAACCTGCAAAGGACATCATCAAAATACCGTTTAGTCCCAACACCCAAACTGGGATCACACAGTGAGAAAAATCCAGCATCACAACCAGATTATTAGATATATGTGCCTCCTGGCTATTAAATCCTGGACCCATGCAGGCACTAGCTTCTGAAAGCGCCTATGGAACCAACAGGCCCTAAGCTTGAAACTAATTGTTGAAATAAGAAGCGGTGCAGCACAAAATCTTATACCCAAAAAGGCACAGTCAAATGGTGATCTGAACCCACAATCCCCATTTGCACTATACCACAAACCATAACCCGATCATATTAATGAGCAGAGTCCTAAATCAGCCAATCAGGTTGTACACCTCCACCCAATCGTCCCAGTACTGCTCAAATCAACAATCTAAAACAAAACAGAGAGGAAGCAATGCTAAGGTCCCAAATTAAGTTCAATGAAAATCCAGTGACAACTACTCATGATCTAACATTTTAGTTTCGAACCATACCTGTGAGCTCTCAGTTCTGACTTGAACTTGGAGATATTGACTCCTGCAGCGTCTAAATCTGCAAAAAACCAAGCAAGACCACCAAATGAGCAAGACAATAAACCAACACCAGGATCAATCCACCACGCAATTGAAGTTGTTACCTTCTGAAAATGTGTGGCTACGACGTAAGGATCACATGTAAATGCATGACATTCAGTTTAGCCTTGAATGGGCACCCATCGTTGATTTGTCCACACGCTCCGCCACGGGGCAATGAGGTCTCGTTTTGTGTCTCCTTGGTGATAGTTTTGGTGGTCCGACGCACCTTGGCTGGGCAAATCCTCTCATCCATGGCTTCTGCAGTGAAATGTAGGGAAAAAAAAATCATAAGTGAACTAGTGTCAAAACTCAAGAAAATCCAGCACTTCACTTTTCATATACAAATGTCACTAGAGCATTCAATAACCAGCAAGCACTGCCCATTTTGAAGTGCTAGTGGACCAATAGAATGGCCACATAAGAAAGTACTACTAGTAACAAGAGCAATGTAGGTGATGAACTGATGACAATGCAGGAGAAACTATGAGACAAGACATGACTCATGACCCTTACAGAACAGCAAAATAGCAAAACCAATAACAAATCATCGCACACCAATTGCAAATTGTACCAAGAACTGCAAGATCAGACTTACTACTACCATCCAAGTTCAACAAGAAATCTTTTTTCACATGGTGGCCAATAGCAAATCATCCCAAATGAGCAAAAGTCGCTCTCCGTCTCCTGTATGCTGTACCAAAATCATGGATCCAACCCGGCCTAAGAGCCCCAAACGCACTATCCTATCAAAAAACAAGCTTCCCCTGTTCTCCGTCTTGCAGTTGCAGCAAGATCCGTGCACGCATTGACTCTCCACCGCGGGGAGGAAGAAGCCGTGCTGCGGGACTGCTGTGCGACTGCAGGGAGGGAGGAGCTGCGCCATGGGGCGTGCTGCGGGGAGGGAGGAGCCACGACTTGTGGCTGCCGCAGATCCACGGGTGGGTCGATTGAAGTCGGGCGGGTAGTGAATGCCGCCCTGTTTGCGCTAGGCAGTTTCTAGGCGTCACACATGGCCTGGAGCCTAGGTGAGCCTAGCCTAGCCTAGGCGTTTCAAGGCGTTTTTTAGACGATGGCTATTACATGCATAAACACTTAAAAGAAAAAAAAAATAGATCAGTGGTCATGGAATAGGGAGAAAGAGAAGAAGGCCCATTTAAAGGCACAACTCTCTCCCTCTCTCTCTCCCACTATCTCTCTCTCTCACGCCCGCATCTCATACCACGCCGCCGCCGCTGCCAGGTCCTCTCCCTCTCCTGTAGCTCTCTCAGTCCGCGCAGGCCGCAGTTCCTCTCCCTCTCCCGTAGTTCTCTCAGTTCGCATGTTCCTCTCCCTCCACCACATCTCTGTCAGCGCCCACCATAGGATTCCGCCTGAGGCTGCTCCTCCCCCACCAACGACCTCTGCCCGCCTAGGAGTCCGCCTACCCCTATAGGCCAGGCGGAATCCCCCTGCCTAGCTACGCCTAGGCAGCCACCTAGCGTCGCCTCTTTGAACCCTGGGCTAAAGTAGCTAGATTCTAATCATTGGCAGATAATACACTGGCCGGCCAATTCATGTACATACTGGCATTTTACTCAAAAATAACATGCAATATATTATTATTCACCTGGGAGCAGGAAGCCATGAGCTCTGCTGTCATGTTAACACCATAGGCACAGGAGCAACACTCCCTTGAAGTTCAAGATTCAGCACCAACAGACAATTTGGCGGCGGAGTCAAGTGGGAACAACACCCTTCTACTACACAACATAGGAAGAACCATTATTATGTTCAAAACCAATAAAGAGAAATAAATAAATTCCAGTTAGGTAGTGAAGGACAGCAGCAACAAACTACTGTTTGAATCTGTATTTGACTCTTTAGAACAAATTATGCAAGGCCAAATCACCTTTTGTCAAATGTTATCGCTGTCTAGCTGGCCCCCTATTGAACTTGCTGCTCCAATTTTCCTGTTAAAATCTCAAAGGTATTTCATCAGTAAAAAAAAAACTAAGTACACTGTTTTCTATTTTGTAACACGCATCCATCATATTGACTCTACAAACATAATTCATGAAAGGATGTAGTCGAACAAATTTGAATACGACCACATCCAAATCTGATTTTCCCAAATAGTTAATGAACTAAACCTTCCAAATCCTTGATACAACAAAACACACCTTTTGGCAGGTATTGTTATCCCTCTGTAGGTACCCACATTGAACTTGCTGCTCCAATGGGCCTGTTCAAATTGCAAATGTATTTCACCAATATGAAAAAAATCCTAGTGTGGTTTTATCATTTAATTAAACTGACACACACTAAGCTAAGAAACTGGCAATAGAAGTAACAGAGAGATCTGGGTACACTATATTTCTATTTTCTAACACTCATACATCATATGGCTTTATAATCATAAAGCATGAAAGGATGTACTTGAACAAATGTAAATACGACCACATCAAAATTTGGTGTTCCCAAACAATTAATTAATTAAACCTTTCAAATCCTTGATGCAACAAAACTCAAGGTGAACCTAACCAGTCAAGTTCGACAACCAATATTTGGTATTTCAAATCCAAATCAAGAAAAATGAATAGAAAAATGAGTGTTTAATCTTTGGAATCCCTTTGTAGCACGACAATATAAAATCATGTTGTTGTGGAAAGCTTGCAAGGACTGTATACCAATAAAAGCAAGGCAACAAGGAATCACATGAAATGGCCTGAAAGCAAAAAAAGGCACTGACAACCATTGATGGAGTTGAAGGGCATGCCATCGCCATCTTGGTCCTAATTAGAGAGTTAGCTGCTCTCCGTCAGAAATCATATTTCCGTGAACCTGATTAAGACAAAAAAAAGAATGCAGACCTTTGCATTGGTTTTCTCGGGACCCAATTTTATCACCACCAAAGCAGGATTTGGCACAAAACTACGACGCTAAGCCTGTTATAGCACAGTATAACGTTCAGGCATGGGATAAACCTAACTGGATTTGAGAGATCCGATACGGATAAAGCCAGATCGGAGAAGCAGGCTGTGGGATAGAGAGAGAGAAAGGACGAACCTCGCTGCTGGGGCGGAAGCACAGCAGCACGCGTATGCGGGGGGAGGAGGCGATGATCGCAGAGCGCCGAGAGAGTCGCCGGCGCGGTGCGCGCGATAATCTCCGGGTGGGCAGCGAGCCCGCCGCCGCGAGCACCCGCATGCGCCACGAGAGGGGAGGAGGACGGTCTAGTCACGGACTCGCCGTCGAGGAAGGCTATCCCGGTGTCGGCGTGGGAAGGGGAAGGAGAGCAAGGGAGGCTACACCTTCACCTGGGCTGCTCGCGTCGGAGGCCTCCCGAGTCGGGGGACGGCCTCGCCCGTACCGCCGCGCCGGGCCTGCCCGTGTCAGGAGGGCGGCGGAGGATCTGGGAAGGGGCGGCGATGGCACTGGCAGGGGCGGCAGCAGAGCTAGCGAGAGAACCGGCGACTCGGCGAGAGGCAGAGGAGAAGCTCGGGGGAAGGACGAATAGGGTCGAAATATTTGTTTCCTCCTCGAGTCCTGAGCGGACGCGTGGCGTGGATGGAGCCCTGGAGGGAGTTTACAGAGAATTAGTAAAACCTCCGACGAAATACTATTAAATCAGTTGAACCACATAAGACAATTTCAGCTTATTTCTATTAAATTAGTCGAAATCTGCCGGCTTATCCACCAGCTGATCAGGGCCTAATTCTCTGTAAACTCCCTCCATGGGGAACTATCTTGGACGTGCTCAAAGGCGGCCATTAACTAAACACGGCCTAAGAAGTTTACCACGGGGAACTATACACATTCTAAGAAAAAATGTAGTTTAAGAATTTCTTGATTTAGTAAAACCTTTTTGTGACAACAGCTACTTTTGTATTTGTGTGACACATGCATTGCATATATGTATAGATTACGATTACGTATACCTTTGGGCTTTTCCGGTATTAGAATTTGGCCACCAAATCCTGTATTGCTCATAATAAACTTTGTTGTTCGTCTGCGCAGGTGTGTGTGGCCGGCGCCGCTCCGGCCAACAACGACCCGCCGCCCACCGCGCTTCCTCTCCATTGCGCGGGCACCACGGCCCCGCAGCTGTCCGTCTCCACTACCCGTCACGACGACGAGCTAGGCGGCGGCGGCACTCACGGCGGCGGCGGCACACTGTGCGTGCACAAGGCTTCGACGCAGGCGTACGATGGTGTGGTGCCGCTGAACGACGGATCTGGCCGACTTCTCTGTTGGCGAAGAAACGGGCAGATATGGTTGGCTACGGTGGACGTGGTGGACCCCACCGGCGTCTCCGTAATCCGCGTGGGCGACAAGCCGGTGGTCGACCTCGGCACCCGCGTCAGCAAGGACGCCGCTGCGCGGGGCCGGGGCCTTGCTGGGGTCGCTGTCCATTCCAGCGGCACATTGTTCGTCTCCTACTACACGACCAACGACGGCGGCGCCTTCCTTGTCGTCGACCAACTGCCGACAGCATCCTGGAGCGGGCACGAGGTCAGTTCAGGACATAGGGCATGATTAGTTGCCTATTAAAATTTATTAGGACAAAAAATTAGTAAGCCAAAAGTTAGATAAAAACGTTGCTATAGATTTTGCAAGCAAAATAGGAGTATCAGAATTTGACAAACTTTGGTAGCCAACTAAATACTAGCTAAAACCATGACTTACTAAATCCTTGATATAACAAATTTTGGTAGTCTTTCGCAAAAAAAAAAAAACAAATTTTAGTAGTCAACCAATCAGACTCATACATCCTGTGTTTTTCTTTTTGTTTGGTTACCCTTTGTTGTTGTTGTTATTATTATTATTATTATTATTATTATTATTATTATTATTATTATTATTGTTATTAAGTTAATAATTTTTAATAATAATATTGACAAAAGTTATTATTATTATTATTATTATTATTATTATTATTATTATTATTATTATTATTATTATTATTATTATTATTATTATTATTATTATTATTATTATTATTATTATTATTATTATTATTATTATTATTATTATTATTATTATTATATAGGCCAACCGGAACCGGCCCCACACGGCCCAGTCTAGGACTACGAGGGTGTTCTCGATGGCCTTGCCTGATCAAGCCGAGGAGGACTCATCAGGCTTTCTCCTCGACTACTACGGTGGCCAGATCCTATTTCGGCCCACCGACGCTCACTCCTTCCTTTACCTTGTCACTGGCCCGGCCCAGAGCGATGGACAGCTGCAAGCAAAAATCTTGCGCTTTCGCGTTGGAGGCTTGCCGTCGGGTATGTACAAGTTACTTTTGTTTTTTCATCATTTCTCATCTCATCATCAGAAAAACAAACCAACCTCAAATCTCAACTTTATTTGCATCAGGAGATGGTACAATCACTCCCACGGAGGCCCAAGTATACGTATCAATCTTAGGCGTCCCGAGGCGATGCGCGTTCGATGCCGACAGGCCTCACGACATATACTGCGCAGTCGTTAAGGTTATTTTGGCTTTTTTCCCCCATGAAATCTACAGTGTTTTCTGTTGCTGCTGCTGCTACGCTGTGCATCAGTTTGTTTTATTTTACAAACACCTCCCTACTTATTAATTGAGTTTTTTTAAGCCATGTGGCGCACTTTATTGATTATCAAGCAAAATTACATTGTTCACCAATGTTTCAAAAATAAAGCTAGGGGGTTCATCGACCCAAATATAATCATCTTTTAAGGATAAAGCTACCTTAGCTATTTCGTGCACCACACAATTTGCTTCAACAATGCTCAATGGATGCAAAGTTGAACTCCTGTCGTAGTGAAAAACATTCATCATAGATATCAGCACCTACTGACGAGGAAATCCCCGGTCTCATGGTCTCCACAACCTCCAAGCTATCCGATTGAATGATGAGACTAGAGCTAATTAACAGTAGCCCCTCCCTGAGCGCCATAACCTCTGATGTGGCAGCATCCATAACATGTTCTGAGTAAGAGCATGATCCCGTTATAAATGAACCGCTTGAGTCTCTGATGACAACTCCGGTTCCACCAATACCTTGGACATCTCTGAAGCGGCCATCAATATTCATAAGAAGCTTCCCTTCCGGTGGTTTCCTCCATTTTTCTCTTTGTCTGACAGTCTTCCGCGCTGCATTCTTATAATTTGTCATTAGGTTGGCAATCGACAAAGCAGATCGCGATGTTTGCTGAATGGATTCGCCATGGGTAAACTTCCTGCGTTCCCACCAGATGAACCAGCCTCCCGACCAACTCCTCCACAGGTCTTGATGCGTTGATCAGGTCGGCCAACAGAACTGAACCCGAGTTATAGTATTTAGAACCATCTCTATCTTATTCCAAATGCCCAAACGTTGCCAACTTTCCTTTGCACGAGAACAAGTGAACAGCAAGTGTTTGATATCCTCACAGCCTTCATAACATGATGGACAACTACTTGAGTTGGTCATACGAAATACAAGCACCCTTGGACAAGTCAAGAGACATGTCTGCCTATTATAAAAGAGATCATGTTCCTAATTAATATAATGAGCATAAACATTTAAAAAATCAATATAAATAAAATCATAAGCCCTAGCTCTAACCTCCTGCACAACTTGGCCTACGGACCACACCTTTTCCCCGAGACTCCTGTAAAATTATTAACATTATCTGAAGTTACTAGAAGGACCGTAACGTTAGATCTGAGGCCAACGTTAATTTTAATCCTTCTGTGCATCAATCGTCAAAGTTGTTTCAGCAATATCTTCAAGTGCACCTGCTCCCAAACAGCCGAATTCCACAGCAGTTGTGTGTGTGTGTGTGTGTTTTTGCAACCGACAACACTACTTGTTTTTTCCTCTGTGTGTGGGCCTTGTGGCGACTCTTAACGCATTTACCAACTCGTAACGTACAGGAAGAGCAAGAGGTCGTATACCTCATCTCGGACGGTCCATCCTCGTCTGCCACGCCGCCAAGCCCATTGCTCGTCGTGGCCCACCAACGGCCCACGCCAGGAACGCCGCCATCCCTAGTAGGCGGCCTGCTTTACCGGGGTTACGAGGACAACACCCTCACCGGAAGGTATTGTAGTGGCCCGACTTCCACTTGGTTTCATTTCTCTCACCGGTTCATTCACATGGTGTTTTCTTCCAGCTATATCTACATGGAAGGCTCGGAATTCTGGTTGGTGTCGCCGGCGCGCAACTACACCACCACTCGGAACCTCCGGGTCACGTGCGCCGCCGCACCTGCTACCGCTACATCTCGCTGTGGCGGCGGCGACGACGACTTTGCTGGCGGCAGCGTTACCTCCTTCGCAGAGGACGCAGACAAGAATGCCCTCCTGCTCGCAACAGACGGTGTCTACATGGTTGTGCGGCCAAGCCTCTGCGGCGCCGACGACACCCACACCGGAGGAGCCACCACGTCTACCTCGAGCCTTCTCAAGTGGATCTTTGGTGCGATAGGAAGCCTGATAACGATCTTTGGTGGTTACGGGGCGTACAAGTACAGGACATGCAGCTGCTTCAACAGGACGAGTAACACCACGGTCAACGCCACCAATGTGCGCATCCACAATGGTGAAAATAATATCCAGATCGTCGTCGACAATCGCGAAGTTATTCATACAGAAATGTAGACACCCAATGCAGGTTTTCTTTGCTTTCTCGTTACACGTTATCCAGTTGTGTTGTGGTTGTATTGGTGATACGGGTTGTCGGCTAATAATTGCAGAACTGTTCAAACTGTTGTAGTTTGTGTTGTATACTGGTATGCCTGGAACTGGATTTGGTTTGTCCAAAATTTATTTGATCTTTTTCATGGTGGATTTTGGAGTTGGATAGCATTTGGAGTTTCAAGTCCATGAAAATATCTGGATTGTGGATTCCCAGAACGCAATGTCCAAACATCCACTGGATTTGTTCACCTGAGCTCCGCATCTTCATCCTGCGAGCTCGACCCGCGCCCTAGCTGCTTGATGGTGCACTGCCCTGCAGTCGCTCGCCCCTCGCCGCTGCCGCCTGCGTGCGCCGCGCGCTTCCGCTCCCGCTCGCCGCTGCTGCCCGCGCGCTACTCTCCGGCACGCCCTTGCCGATCGCGGGAGACCGCCAGACCGGGCTGTATCATGAATGAATGATCATACAGTAACAATTTCTTTCAACCAGAGGACCGGAGACGCACAAGAGTATATATGCTCTGATTTGTTGCAGTGTCAGCGGTTACTCTGTATGTATGAGTATGATTACACGGTTAAGTGATCAATGTGCTACTCCAAAACTTTAGTTTTACAAGTGCACAATTTCATTTTACATTTACATTTTCCATTCATCTCCAGTTACAGCTATTTACGGCTTGCTCTGTGTCAGTCTTCCGCGGCACCGGTGACGGTGAGGCATCGGCGGCTATGGCGTCGAGCCACTCCACCACCTGCTGCGCCATGGGCCGCGACTTGGGGTTATCGCTGACACAGGCGCACGCCACGTCCAGCACCCTCGCCGCCGCCTCCCGGTGCCTCCTCTCGACACTGGCGTCGATCACCTCGTCTCCCCTGGCCTCGCGCCGCATCCTCACCGCCCACGACGTCACGTCCCGCCCCCCGCCCACGGGCCGCGCCATGTCCACGGGCCGCCGCCCCGTGACGAGCTCCAGCAGCACGACGCCGAGGCTGTACACGTCCCCGCGGTAGGTAGCCACCGACGAGCTGCCGTACTCCGGCGGGATGTACCCCAGCGTGCCCACCAGGTCCGTCGTCACGTGCGTGTCCGTCGGGAGCACCAGCCGGGCCAGCCCGAAGTCCGCCAGCCGGGGCTCCAGCGCCGCGTCCAGGAGGATGTTGCTCGACTTGATGTCCCGGTGCAGCACGCGCGGCTCCGACGAGGCGTGCAGGTGCGCCAGCCCGCGCGCCGCGCCGCGCGCGATGCCGAGACGCGCCGGCCACGCCAGCGCGCCGCGCTCGTGGAGCCAGTGGTCCAGGCTGCCGTTCTCCATGTACGGGTAGATGAGCAGCCGGTCCTTGCCGGCGCGGCAGTAGCCCTGCAGCGGCACCAGGTTCCGGTGACGGACGCGCGACAGCGTCTCCACCTCCGCGCGGAACTCGCGCTCCATCTGCCAGAAGTCGCCGGACAGCCGCTTCACCGCCACCTCGCTCCCGTCGGCCAGCGTCGCGCGGTACACCATCCCGAAGCCGCCGCACCCGACGATGCGGGACGCGTCGAAGTTGCGCGTCGCCTTCATCACGTCCTCCAGCGTCATCGTGCGCTCGCCGCTGTCCCCGCTGTCTTCTTCCTCTTCGCCGGCGGGGAAGAGCAGCACCAGCGTGGACTTGGCCGCCGACTCGAGGCTGCCGCTGTCTTCGTCGTCGGCCGCCACCCTGGCGTTGTCCTCCTGCCGCTTCGACCGCACGCGCCACGTCACGGCCGCGGCCACGCCGACGAGCAGCGCCGTGGCGACATTGAACAAAATTCGTGCTCAAATTGGGAAAGAAAAACTCAGAAATCAAACTCCGTAAGGAAAATTAATTAGATACAGGCAAGTGTTTGGTCGTCGTTAGGGATAGATTTGGATAGGATACGGATTCCGATAACACTATTTACCATATTTTATTTTGAATTCAAATAGGAATACATAGATCGTCGGATACAATACAAAATGGATATCTTGTGGATGAAGGGATTTAAAATATATCTATATAATACCATGGACAAAGACAACTATTAATAATAAAAGCATTTTAATCAATATTTCAATAATTATAAAGAGTTAAAATATAAGAAAATTGTAGATAATATATATTACTTACTAAGTTCAAACAAAGATAGATACATTCTAAACGCATAAATATAATAAAAGTACTTCAATATAATTAGCCATATTAAATTTAATGAAACTTAACATTTAAATATGTTTCGCAAAAGAAAACCTTAAGATTTATGTACCATCAATAATACTGAAATTAGTTAGCCATTGATAACTTTTAAATAATGATACATATCATCTACTATATTAAAACTCTTTTTCAATTACATACTTAATTAGTTATAGTATATAAGAATTAGATGGTTTTGAAATAATTTTTATTTTGAAGACACAGATAATATCGGATATTTCACATTTTTGACACATGCAAATGTGAAATCGTCCTATGCATACACGTAGTTGTGTGTGTTTGTAGTCGCTGGAGAAGAAAATTACTCCCTTTCTTTGTAGAAAACATGAAATTATCACATTTTGAGGAGTCTAATCGTGAACTTTGACTAAAACAATATGAAAAATACTAACATTTATGAGACAAAATAAGTATTATTAGATTAGTTATGAAATATTTTTTATAATAAATTTATTTCGGTGTATAAGTGCTAATAATCTTTACTATAAATTTGATTAAAATTTATAAAGTTTGACCAACACGTTTATTATAATTGTATGTTTTTTTGAAATGGAGGAGTAACACAAACGCAGATGGAGACACACGTGCTGAGATTCACAGGGCTTGGAACGTGTTGCGGTGTTGGTGGTCAAAGGAATGATCTGACTGACTGAGTGACGCAGATTGCTCGTTCGAGCGTCAGGACAGGCTTGACGCGCTGTGCTGTGAGTCTGAGCACACACCACATTGAACCAGAGCAAGGCATTTGTGCTAACACGGTTGGGCTTCAGGATTCAGACATCTGGGCTCATGAAGCGAACCTTGGCTATCTTTGGGCCTGAGCTTTTTTTTTAATGAAAATTGGGCTGATCTCGGCTCGAGGTGAGTTTTTTTTTTTGGACAAAGGTGCGGGTGGTGTTGGTGCAGGTGGGTGGCATTTGGGCGCAAGCTTTTGTTGCAGTTTCGCTGCCCGCATCGAAAACTTGGCATCGTCAGTCCCTGTGGGGTCTTCTATAGTGGGGTCTACATAGCAGTGTGAAGCGCTTGCGGCACGCGCCACGGATTCCGGATTTCCACGGCCATCACTTGGAAGATTGGGTGCAGCGCGTCTGTAATACCCATCCGTTACATACGGTGTCTCAGCACGAGACACGTCCACACCCCACACATCAGACGGCGCGCGCTTGCGACGACCCGGACGGCGCTCGGCTTGGCTTCATGACGACCACGAGCCCGCCTTCTCTCCCTTGCTCGGCTCGGCTTAGTCACCAGTCGGACTCAAATCAGGCTCGCCTCCAGGGCTCGGCTCCTCCGCCGCCATGGCATCCGCTCGCCCGCCGCCCCTTCGCGCAGCCTCTCGCCGCCGCGCGCATCCGCCACACCGCGAGGCTAGCAGTAGGCGTCGTGCTCGGCCTCCATCGGCACCGTCGCATCGGCTCATCTCGCCGCCCTCTTCGTCGGATCCGCTCCTGTCGCGTGCTGCCGCAGATCCGTCCTCAGCTGTCGACCTGACTATCGCGATTTAACAGCGTTGGTGGCCGCCGTCGTCGTCGCCATACTTCTGCACCTTTCTCCCATGCCGTCGACGCTAGGGGCCGCACGACTGCAACCCTACGGAGCACTGCCTGCAGGTTATTTCTTCAATCGATCAAATGTTTTTGTTGGGGAAGAGGAAAATTCATTTGAGCCTCTTTCAATACTTCAGGTCCCGTCGTGCGCAGCGGAACGCCGAGCTCGAAATATCCCGCCACACACTCACTTTCAGCCACCACTGAAAGTGTGCGGATATTCACTCAAAGATTCGAGCCGCAGCCACGGCTGGTGAAGCCAAGCCGAGTGGTACTGGAGAAGACGCTTCGTCGCTAGCGTCCGATTGGTCGCCTGTCCACGCGTCACATGCTCAAGATACGTATGTACTGGATGGACTCTACAGACGTGATGCACCGAATTCCCTTCGCATCACTTTGCTAAGGGATTTCCTTTGCTAATCAGAATTCCCTTCGCATCACTTTGCTAACGCGTCGCTATCAGTGCAGCAGTCCCTCCGCGTCGCTATCACGTCCAGTAGGTTTTACAGTTCTACCTCGCATTCAGCCGCATTCAGAGTCATTCCTCTGGGCACGCCCTCCCGTTCCAGTTCTACCCTCGCATTCGGCCGCATTCAGAGTCATTCCTCTGGGCACGCCCTCCCGTTCCAGTTCTACCCTCGCATTCGGCCGCATTCAGAGTCATTCCTCTGGGCACGCCCTCCCGTTCCAGTTCTACCCTCGCATTCAGCCGCATTCAGAGTCATTCCTCTCCCGTTTCCCTTCCCCTAGTCTCCCTCATTATAAACATCCTTCACTCCCATAATATATAAACATTTCTCGTCACACCGCCATTTCTAGAGTCTATAGGAGCGCTCAAATCTCTTACAGCACCCCTACCACTCTGCTAAGCAATTGGGTACTGCATCGCTGATTCAATGATGATGATGATGATGCGGATCGTCCTCTTCCTCTCCTTCGCCTGGTTGTCTCTTGCGTTGTGTTCATCTACTGCTGCTGCTGCTGCTTCGTGTGCAGGTAATTGACATAAGAGTCATAAATCATCTATCATCTTTGCATATCAGTCCGATCGGTTTGGTTTCTTATTGCGCGTGTACTACTGCTGCTGCTGCTAAACAATCTGTAGTTCCTTTTCTGAAAACAATCTGTAGTTCCTCTTTTAAAAACAATCTGTAGTTCCTCTTCTAAAAAACAATCTGTAATTCCTTTTGTAAAAATCAAGCTGTAATTCTTTTTCTAAAAACAAAGCTGTAATTACTTTGTTGTAGGAACGACAAGGACGCCCTTCTGTGGGTCTGCTTGCTGCTGCAGCGCTGAAGACGAGCTGAAGCTTGAGGAAGCATTTCTGACTGAGGTGAAAGCCCACGGTTACGACGACGCCGGCTGCAGATCCCAGCTCAAGGCACACATCTGTGCGGTAAGTCCGTCATGGCTCCACCTTTCCTTTCTGGCGGGAACCCTTGCTCGGGTGTGGGTAATCCAGATTTTGTATAGCCTGGACGTGGAAAACAAAAACACCTGCAAATGGTGCGAGACCCTCCGCACCGTTAGAATTTCAAAAAGGTTCAGGGGATATCCGAGGTTCGAACCTCCTCATGTGTAGCCGCTGCTAACGTAGTGTAAGTTGTTGTGCTATTGTGTCCATTTGGGGGTCAAATTACACAGCTAAATACCTGATGAACCAAATCGCCTTGAATACAGAGTATAGCTAATCAAAAGCGAATTGAAATTCTGATTTGTTATTGCTACACCAGCTGGACCAGTACCTTGCATACAAATATAATGGTAACCTTCAGAGCCCAACTCCAGTTCAGTACCTAAAATACCGACGACAGACAGATTTTACGGTCACGCCAATTGCTTCCAGTTCCAGCTTGCCCCAGTACAGGCGTACAGCTATCGTTCTCCAGTTCTCCAGGTTGAATCGTGGTGAACTACTTCAATAAAAGCTAATAAAACCCAAACTGAAGCTAGTTCATAAAAAAAACATCAATTTGCACGCATTTACTTCTGGTGCAGTATCCAAAATAAAATATTCCTAGAAATCACTCTCAACCTGTAAAACCTGCAAAGAACATCATAAAAATACCATTTAGTCCCAACACCCAAACCGGGATCACACTGAGAAAAATCCAGCATCACAACCAGATTATTAGATATGTGGCCCCTGGCTATTAAATCTGGACTCATGCAGGCACTAGCTTCTGAAAGTGCCTATGGAACCAACAGGTCATAAGCTTGAAACTAATTGTTGAAATAAGAAGTGGTGCAGCACAAAATCTTATATCCAAAAAGCCAGTCAAATGATGATCAATGATGATCTCAATCCACAATCCCCATTTGCACACTCTATACCACAAACCAATAACCTGATCATGTTAATGAGCAAAGTTCTAAAGCAGCCAATCAGGTTGTACACCTTCACCCAATCGTCCCAGTACTGCTCTAATGAACAATCTAAAACAAAACAGAGAGGAAGCAATGCTAAGTGCCTTTCACCCCAACAGGCCTATAAAATCAAGTCCAATTTTAAGCCAGCAACAATTTATGTGTATCATGTACAAGGTCCCAAATCAAGTTCAATGAAAATCCAGTAACAACTACTCATGATCTAACATTTTAGTTTCGAACCATACCTGCGAGCTCTCAGTCGTGAGTTGAACTGGGAGATACTGACTCCTGCAGCGTCTAACTCTGCAAAAAGCCAAGCCAGAACACTGCAAAAAGCCAAGCAAGACCACCAAATGAGGAAGACAATAAACCAACACTAGGAAAAATGTGCCACGCAATGTGAAATTGTTACCTTCTGCAAATGTGTGGCTACTGTGGCTACAGCCAGAGGATCACAAATATGTAAATGCATGACATTCAGTTTAGCCTTGAATTGGCCGCTCTTTGATCTGTCCACACGCTCCACCACTGGGCAACGAGGTCTCATTTTGGAGATCTCATTTGTATCTCCTCTGTGATAGTTCGGCGGTCTGACGCAACTTCTGCAGTGAAATGTAGAAAAAATTCATAAGTGAACTATGTCAAAAGTCAAAAGAAAAATCTAGCATTTCACTTTTCATATACAAATGTCACTAGAGCATTCAATTACCAGCACTACCTGTTTTGAAGTGCTAGTGGATCAATTGAATGGACACATAGGCACATAAGCAAGTACTACTAGTAACAAGAGCAATGTAGGTGAGATACAGACTGGAAAACACGAGTATAAGACATGACTCATGACCCTTAACAGACCAAAATGGTAAAACCAATAACCAATCATCCCACACCACCTGCAGAAACTGTACCAAGAACTGCAAGATCAGACTCTTACTACTCCCATCCAAGATCTACAAAAAATCTTTTTTCACATGGTGGCCAATAGGAAATCATCCCAAATGAAAAATAGTTGCTCGCCGTCTCCTGTATGCTGTACCAAAACCATGGATCCAACCCGACCTAAGAGCCCCAAACGCACTATCCTATAAAAAAGATGTTTCTCCTGTTCCCCGTCTTGCAGTTGCAGCAAAATCCGTGCACATTGACTCTCCACTGGGGAGGAAGAAGGCGTGCTGTGGGGCTGCTGCGCAACTGCAGGAGGAGCTGCACCACGGGGCACGCTGAGGGGAGGGAGGAGCCGCGACTTGGGCTGCCGCAGAGAAGCGGGTCTAACCTAGGGGTTGATTGGGGTCGGATGGGTAGTGAATCTGTTATCCCTGTTTGTTTTAGGGTCAAACCGGTTTGATGTGCTGGCTGGCGGATAGTGTTTTCAGCCGGTTGAACCACCCCATTTACAGGTATAGTGGAAGTGGACTGTGGACTGTGGTAGAGCACCAGCATCCGTTACTCATGCAGCAGCCCGCCGCCACTATTTTCTGAAATTTATATAGATTATCAAACTGTATTTGGATGGCCCCATGAATTTGGAAAGGGAACTAAAAATGAAGATGCAAATAACAGGACTGGAGAAACGGAGCCGCAGGAGATTCTTATA